>VXBU01010835.1:541651-590652 GCA_013400315.1 Bombycilla garrulus | reverse complement strand
CTCGACCTCCCGCCCACGCAGAACGTTCCCAGACCCCCTGGGGCCCCCCGGCCGCCCCCGGCCCCGGTCGCGGTGCGGCGGTACCGACCTGCGGCGGGCAGGCGGGAGCAGCATCCCCCGGCCTCGCATCCGGCTCACGTCGCCATGGCTACGGCTGTACCTCGGCCGTCCGTGGCCCCCCCGCACCGACAGACCCTGACAGACGGACACGGGGCTGCGGACCCCGAGACCCCCGCCTCACCGAGACATGGACATGACCCCGCGTATGGAGAGTGGGCGCCCATTGGCAGAGGAGTGGGCACCACCTCCCCCTACCCCACACTCACCATCCACACCCCCATTCCCGGGAGGTGCAGGGATACCCCTCTGCCCCCACACGTGTTACATCCAAACCCTCTCCCGACACATTCCTGTGCCCCCATAACTACGTTGGGGTCCTTCACCTCAATTTTGCTCTCAGCTTTTGGCAGCAAGTCCCTGAACCCCATCTCAACACCTCCCTGTCCCTGCATGCCCAGACCCCATCCCCACACCCGATTCCTGTCTCAGCCCTCCCGCTTGACCCATCCCAAATGAGTGCTGCTGGCTCTGGCTTCCCATGCTACGTTGATTTGGGGGGTCCCAGGAGGAGGCTTGGGGTGCAGCTGTGGCACCAGGCTGTGTGTGTTTCCCTCCCACCCCGCATCCACAAATTTCGGTTTATGGCATTTCCTCCCTTGGAATTTCCCTTGCCAGAAAGCCTGGCCTAGCTGGTGCTTGCATACCCCACTTCTCCTGTGGAACTTGCCCTCTTCCCCTTCCCAGCTGTGTGAGAGGGCAGCGCCATGACCCCAAAACAGGATCCCCAGCCACCATTTCCTTCCCCCTCTGCAACCACCTTCCCTGCACGACCTCAGTCTTGCACAACTGCAGCAGAGGCACTGGAGAGGTGCCAGTTTTGCACCCAAGCCTGCAGCAGGTGCATTGCCTGGGCTACTTGCTCTGCCAGGGCTGTAGAGCACAGCTAAGTGCCCCTGCAGTTCCCACAGGGTTTGAGAGGTTGAAGCCTTTCACAGGGATCTGTAAGGAGCTTGTGCCTAGTGCCCACCAGCACTGGAAGCTTAGCTGAAGCCTGCTATGAAGACTCCTCCCACCCCAAGGCTGAGCTGCAGCCCCTCAGCCCTGCCTGGACACCCCCAGGGTGCCCTGTGGGGGTCCTACAACCTGCAGCACCTTGGGGTGCAGCTTTGGGGGGTAGCAGTGGGCACAAACTCACATCTTAACCCCTCCTTGGGATTAGCGGGGTGGCCTGACCTTAATCTCCCTGGGCACGCAGGGGCCTGGAGGGGCTGGTGGGGCCCCCAGCACCCACTCAGCCCTGCCCTGGCTGCTAAACCCTGGTGGTTTGCCAGACACGAGAGTCAGTCCCAGCTCTATGCCATCCCAGTGATTGCTCCAAAGGCTTCCTGTACTAGACTTTCCCCTCAAAAAACTGGTGGTCCTCAATATGTGCCCAAACCCCAGTGCTGCTGCCGACTCAGGGTGCCTCTGAAGAGACCCCAACATTCAGCGCACAAGTGAGCAAGGCCAGGCCATGGCCCCTGTTCTGGGATGCCCATCTCCCTCCTGCCAGCCTCTGGAGGACCCAAAGCAGGGCTCAGATCCACAGGATAACAGGAGGAGCGGGAGGAACCTGACCTTGAGCCAGTGCTTTGGCTGGAATGGGGCTGGAACTCTTTCACAGGCTCTTTTGCAAAGTCCCCGTAGGGATGTGTGAGGTCCCTGTGGGCTGTTGCTCCCCCTTGGGCTGTGCAAGGTCCCCATGGGCAGCACAGGGCTCCACAGGGATTGAAAGGTCCCCACTGGGTTATGCAGGGTGCCCTGCGGGGAGCGTATGGGCCCCATGTGGCTCTGTAAGGAACCCACAATAACTGTATTGTCCTTACAGGGCTCTGCAATGTCCCTGGGGGCTGTGCAGAGACCCCATGGGTCTCCAGCTCAGCCTTTCCCCAGCGTGACCCAGGCCAGGAGTGCCAGGACACTGGGGCCCAGTGGAGGACAAGGGGAGGATCCAGGGCATTAGTTCGCTGTTGCATTTCCCCATGGCAGTTCCTGTGTCTCCTCCCAAGAACACATGCAGGCAGCAGCACAAGATACCAGCAGCATGGTTGGCTTCCCCACATAATTCCAGAACCCGCTATTTTGGGCACAACCTCATGACTTTTAGGGGCTGGCAGTGCCAGGGCTGGAGTAGGGTTGAATCCCCATGAAAGGGGACAGGCTGCAGCATTGTGGGGGTAGCTGCCCCAGCACCGTGGCATGGGTATCCCTGAGCTGGCAGAGATGGGAGACTAACAGGGAACAGAGAGGGGGCCAGTCCCCCCTCATGCTGTGAGCACCTGCCTCTGACCCCTTCATGTACCCCTCTCCTGAGAGGGCAGATGGCACCTTGCTTTAAACTGGGAGGTGGCAGCGATGCCCTAGACCCTCTCCCACTCCCTGCCCTCCCAAACCTCAGCCCTGATGCCCCCAAACCTGGGGCTGTGTGGCCCCACACAGCATGGGGGGACCCAGGCACCGAAGCACTGGGGCAGGGGGTACCCCAAGACCGGGCATCCCAGGCACCTACCTGGCTGTGCCTCCACCCCGGCCGCCCGCCTGCGTCCCCTCACATCGCGGCTCTGCAGCACTGTGCCTGGTAAAGCCGATTATGCATCGGCTTTACAGCTCTCCTTCTCTCCAGCACCCCCTCCTGCCTCGCTCCAGTGCCTGGCACGGCCCAGGGGCACAAGGGGTCCCCTTGGCAGAGCATGGGGGGTCATCCCCATGGCAGGAGCAAACCTTCACTCAGGGGCTCACTCAGGTTCTGCACCCATCCTGGGGAATGTCTGGTCCCCAAAACCCCAAGAGGAATCCCTGAGTCCTTACCTCAAATTTCATCCCCTATACAGTCCCTCTCTCTGGGGGTGCCTTGCTCAGCTGGCCCAATTCTCAGCAACCCACCCTTAGGTGAGTCAGGGTGTCAGGGGCCACCCTACTTCCCCCCATCTGTGGTGGGTGCTGAGCCCCAACCCTGGCTCTGGGGAGGAAAGAGATCCCTGGACCCTTTGCTGCTTGAGTGCAGCACAACACCCCCAAATCCCCCTGGACAGCAATGATGACAGCACACAGCATGGGAAGGATTCAGCTGTATTTTGACTCTGGAAGAAAATATAGGCAGTAATACAGAAGCTTTGCAAGCATGAATACATACACGACCTCCCCAGAACCCACTGGGGTGGGGGGCTTGTCCTGGCACCTTCTCCAGGCTTGCCCCTCTGCTGCACTTGAGGTCGGGGGGCGGGGAGGGAGGCTGCGGGCATTTCCCAATCAAGGCAAAAAGCCAAGGTATCTGGCAGTGGCTAGATGGACTCTTGCCAAGGGGGAAGCTGCACCTATCAGATCCCAAAATCCGCCTCACTCGAACAAAAAGCCTTCCTAGGTGCTTTCCTGATAAACCAGCTCTGACTTGGACTGAGCATCTTTCGCTTAATCCCTGAAACAGCTCCTGAGCTCCGGCCACCAGAGACGAGCCCGAATAACCGCAGCCGAGAAAAGCTGAGGTGAACCCTGCTGGATGCAGTGGCTCCCAAAGAGGGGGCCTGGGGGGCCCCACTGGGACTGAGCTTGCAGGACCGATATCCATCACCCCAATGGTCAAATCCATCTGGTCCCAGAACGCAGCTCGGTGTGTTTTCACTTCCCCTACTCCATCTCCACTCGATGCCAGGTGGGGTCCAATGGGGTTCCCAGCCCAGCCCCCCCCTCAGCTAAGGCACAACTCTGCTGATTAAGAAAAAGGGAACCCAAAGGGCAGGAGGTGCCTGGGATGGGGAATACGGGGAATACAGTACATAGAGCGCCAGGAGTGCATGCGGGCAGGGGGCTGGGGAGGGGGCGGTGGCCACAGAGAAACACGGGCATCGCCCGCGAGCTGCCAGGAGCCCCTGCGCCAGCACTGCCAGGAATCACAATTCAAAAAAAGAGAAAAATGGGAATTTTGGCTTCAGATCACAAGAAAAAGGGTTGTAAAGGCACTGTGCTCCACTTGAGACAGGACAGCAGCCCCTGTGGCACGCAGCTCCAGTGGGATGGCTGTACTTCTCCCTGTCCTATATAAAAAGCTTTGGCAAAAAAGGTACAATCTAAGGAGCATTTCAACTACGAATTCCTCCTGCATGGCTGATCTGTAAACAAGTTCTTTGCTGTCTTTGGCTGAAGTTCTAAAAAATATTTGAAGCTGAAAAGCTATTTTTTGGTTTGGTTTTTTTTATATAGAAATAGATTTTTCTTTACAAAAAAAAAATCAAAGCATCTTTTAGCACTTTTAATATATATATATATATAAAATTCCTGCTATAGAAAACAACAAAAAAAAAAACAATCTTGGTTTTTGATATCTTGTGGTTTTAAGGAAAAAAAAATTTCTATTTCTTTGGGAAAAAAAAAACAACCTAGCTGGAGACGCACAGGAACCACAGGAATGCGCCATGGAATTACATGATGCTGCAGTTCTGCACAGCCTGAGCCTGGGAGGGAGAAAGAAAAAGAGAGTTAAGAAGACCCCAGTGTCACCATCCATTTGCTCTGACTGCATAGTGTCCAGTGGGTTCCTTTGGATGCCCACAGTGCCCCCAGGCTCTCCTCCATCCTGGCCCTTGGGGTGTGATTAATAAATCCTCCCAAGTTGGGATGTTCATAGCTCCAAAATTTGAGAATTAGTGGTAGGTGATGCATGAGGATTATAATATTGACTAACAACATCAACATAGAATATATTATATATTAATCTAATATATAGATATAAAATATATATTCAATACATATTCACATTACCAGCATGAACTTAGCAGCAGTGGAATGAGTGATGGGGAATGATCTGGAGTGCCAAGGGGCCAAGCGTAAGATGGAATGGGAAGCTGCTATGGCCACATCCCTTTCCAATCCGTCCCAGAATCTCCCATCCCTTATGAAGAGTGTGACCCCAAAGAGAGAAGGAGAGTGTGAGGGGCTAGGACCCCTGCAGCATTGCCGACGTCAGGACAGCCAGGGGTCCAGCACCAGGGACTGCACCCAGGGCCTGGGATTGGCACTGACCTGCCTGCGGGGGCTGGAGTTCCCCAGGAGGTAGTTCCTGGACACCAGGCTGTCGCCGAGGCCGATGCCAGAGTCACCCATGCTGCGGTAGCTGCGGGTGACGGTCACGCTGGAGGTGGATGAGCCTGAGGACATGGTGTTGATGCCGGCGTTCTGGGTGCCCGACTTGTCGGCCGGCTGACCGCAAGTGCCGCAGACGACCGTGCGGGAGCGCAGGTTGTATTCACCAGGGTCCCCAGAGCTGCTGCAGCCCTAGACATGGTGGGGACAGACAAAAGTACCTCAAGCCCCTGCCCAGAGCACCCTTTGTCCTGAGCCCCTGTCCTGAGGATAGTGGCAGTCACAGGTGAGACCCGGGAGAGCTCTTCACATTAGGCCTTGAAGAGAGTCTGACTCACCTGTCCTCTCCACCATGTGGCTTAAAAACAATAAAACAGGATCCTTATTATTGTGTTTCTAACCCAAGTGACTGGGGCCAGCACACTGCCAGTGGGTGACCTGCCCTGCTGCCCTGACCTTGCACCCTGAGCTCTCAGCACATGGGAAACACCTGAATTGTGCTCCTGAAAACATCCTCACCACTTCGTGAACTGGCAAATTTTCCAGTGAGAAATTTGCTTTGGAAAGGATTCAGCCTCCAGACAAATGGGCAGAGCTGGCTGCAGGAGCTTGGTTCCTCTGTCCAGGGATGGTCAATATAGAAGAGAATCACTGAATCATGTAATGGTTTGGGTTGGAATGGATCTGAAAGCTCATCTCATTCCAGCTTCATGACATGGGCAGGACACCTTCCACTAAACAAGGTTCCTCTAAGCCCTGTCCAACCTGGCCTTGAACACTTCCAGGGATGGGGCAGCCACAGCTTTCCTGGATAACCTGTGCCAGTGACTCACCTCCCTCACAGGGAACAATTTCCTTCCAGTATGCCATCTAACTCTGCCCTCTGGCAGTGGGAAGCCATTCCCCCTTGTCCTGTCACTCCAGGCCATTGTCCGAAGTCCCTCTCCGGCTGTCTTGGAGCCCCTTTAGGCCCTGGAAGGAGTTCTAATGTCTCCCTGAAGTCTTCTTTTCTCCAGGCTGCCCCCAACTCATCCAGCCTGCCTCCAGAGCAGAGAGACTCCAGCCCTCAGAGCATTTTCATGGCTACTTCTGGACTTGTTCCAGCAATTCCGTGTCCTTCTTGTGCTGGGGGCCTGAGAACTGTAGCCTGCACTATAGGTGGGTCTCACAAGGGCAGAGTAGAGGAGGACAATCCACTAGCTTAACGTGCTGATATCAGTCTTGGCATAGCTCTTCAGATCCAGAGAACTCAAAGGGAAGTGGATGATGGATGCCCCATTTTGCTCCTGAAGAGCTCTGGAAGTGGCATCCAGAAGATTTTTCACCATCATTGAGGCACGGCTTGGCCACAATGGCACCTCCTGGAAAGTGATTGCTGCAGGCATCTCGTGTTCAGGACGCACACACCCTGCAGGATGGGCTGCTGTGGGATGCTGGGCTGCAGCCAGGGATGTTTCTTTGGGAGAAGCAGCTGCAGCTCTGCTCCTGGCATGCTGCCTGCTGTCTGCCTGCTGCTCCTCCTGGTGCGTATTTCAGTCATGTATAGGGAAAGATGGGCCAAGAGCAGGGACAAAGCTACCTCTGGATTTGTTCCAGCACCCTCATGAAGCAGAGAGGAGAGAGCAGGCTGCTGACAAGAGGTGTCATCCATCAACTTCCCACCATCCTATCCTCCAAGCAATGCTGGGTACCAGCTCAGCCTCCATCTGACTCTTCTTGCCCTTTTCATGGCATGTCAGGGTTCCTTAGGGCTGGAAACAACTTCCAGCAAGGTCTTCAGAGCTTTTTTAGTGAGCACCAATCTCCTCCAGATGCCAGAGGTCTGCTGGCCTCTCTCATGCAGTTGTTTCCACAGCAGCCTCCCCACTGCCTTCTCCTAGAAGCCTGATCCTGTGAGATGCTGAGCTCCCTCCCACCCTGACTGAAGCTGCACCCCTGGGACCCCTTGGAACCAGCGGCATCCCCAGCGCCCTACTCACATGGTGATGGCGATGGTGGATGCTCATTTCATCATCGTCCTCATCCTCATCATCATTGATGATCACAGTGCGAACCAGTTTCCGCATGGCCACCTCCTGCAGAGAACAGCAGATGAGTTGGGAGGTTCAGTGCCCGCCACCCCCCTGCCCCGTGCCAGAGCTGCCATCGGATCTCACCTCCCCATTGGAGTTGATGAGGGCAGTGCGCAGGCTGTCCCCAGAGCCCCAGCTGCTCTGGGCTTTCCACACCAAATTACTGGGGGGGCTGTGGGTTGCTCCAGCTCCTGAGGCCCAGATCTAGGGAGAAAAGCAGGAGAAAAGTGACCTCTCAAGTCAGTAGACTCCGCAGCCCGGGGACAGGGGTCTATCACCACAAAAAGCCACACACCAACCACTCCACGTAACCAGTGGCCTGGCAGGGTTTGGGATCTTGCCTGGATCCTCCACCAGGCCGTGACTCACCGTGACCACCTGGCCAGCCTTCAGGGTGAACTTCGGAGGGAAGCGGTAGGTAATGGGGGGATCGTCCCCATTTTGCCGCTTGATCTGCCAGTTCCCCATCGCCTGGTCCTGTGAGAGAGAGCAGTGACCCTCAGAACCCGGGTTCCTTGCCAACTTGTCCCATTCACATCCTGCCCGCAGGATGAAGCAGGGACTCTACGGATCTCCCTGAAGGCAAACTCACCTCACTGGACTTGTTCCTGAGACGGACGAACTTGCCTTCCAAGTCCACCTCCTCCACCCCGACACGGCCACTGGTCCGGGCATGGTGGGAGAAGCTGGTCCGGCTCTCACTGTCCTCCAGCTTCCGCTTCTTGGAGGAGCCTGGGGTGGACAGGTGGCTTCGGGATGTACCTTTGTGTGATGAAGGGCTGGGGGACAGCCTCAGCCTGGCAGGGGGAGAAGAGGAGATGAAGCCAGTGAGGACACCAGGGCTACCCACGTAGCCCAGAGCTGGACACAGTATCCTGTGCTCACCTCTCCTCCTCGCCCTCCAGCAGCTTGCGGTAGGCGTTGATCTCCATATCCAGAGCCAGTTTGATGTCCAGCAGCTCTTGGTACTCGTCCAGCTGCTGCTGCATGCGTGCCCTCATCTCGGCCATCTCCCGCTCCTTGTCGGAGAGCAGGCGTCGGTTGGTCTCGCGTTCCCTGGCCAGAATATCCTCCAGATCGTGCAGCTTTGCTTCCTTGGCAGCCAACTGCGGGGAGAGAAGGTGAGCGTGGAGCCACTCTGCCCAGGACCATTCCCAGGAGGGGATCATCCCCAGGGCAGACATCCCAAGGAACTCTTAGGTCTCAACTCACCTGTTTCTGCAGCTGGCTAACTTCTGAGGAGAGGTTGTCAATGCGGATACGGGTCTGCTGCAGCTCCTCATGGGCAGCACCCACCATATTGCTGTTCCTCTCAGCTGACTGCTTAGCATTCTCCAGCTGGGGAACAGAACAGGGGGATCAGCATCCCAGCACCCACAGCCCACCCGTGCTCTGTGGGGCTGGAGGGAGAGTAGAGTGGTGTGGGGAGGCTGCTCACCTTCGCCCCGTAGGTTTTCTCCAGTTCCTCCTTGTAAAGCCTGATCTGGGCTTCGTGCTGGCTGCGCAGCTCCTGCAGGGCCTCAGAGAGCTTGCTCTCGAACTCCCGCTGCCGCCCGTTGTCGATTTCCACCAGCCGGGTTTCGTGGCGCCGCTTGGTCTCCCGCAGCTCCTGGGGACAGGTCAAGGGACACCGAGTCACCTCAGGGAGGGGACACAACACATGTAGCGGGGATTATCGCAAGCCTCCATCACAGCACATCAGCTCACCTCACTGTAGATGTTCTTCTGGAATTCAAGCTCTTCCTTCAGGGTCTGCAGCCGGTTCTCAGCATCCACGCGGCGCAGCATCTCATCCTGCAGCTGCTTCTTAGCTTCGCTCAGGGCACTTTCCAGCTGGCAGGGAATTGAGAAGGACCATCACAGCGGGCTCTGGGCACTGCACCCAGCATGGCTGGGGACCCACCACCCAACTGCATCTGCCCCACAGCCCCTGGCACAGCGGGGATCTGGCAGCCCCCCAGGTAGGGGGGTAAAAAGGGATCCCTGGGTCAGCTGGAGACAGAGCTGTCACTCCTCACCTTGGCTACCTGTCCCCTCAGGTCCCGCACTTCAGTTTCCAGATTCCTCTTCTCACCCAGGGCCGTGGAGAGTGCAGCCTCCTTAGAATTAAGCAAAGCTTCCACATCCTTAAGGCGGGCCTGGGCAGTCAGCAGGTCCCCTTCCTTCTTGGCATTACTGCAGGGCAAAGGGTGGCACAAGTGAGTGGCACGGGAGGAATAATCACAGTAATCAGGAAATCATGGAATTGTTTTGGTTCAAAGGGACCTTAAAGCACATCCAGTCCCACCCCCTGCCGTGGGCAAGGACATCTTCCACTCGACCAGGTTGCGCCAAGCCCCATCCAACCTGGCTTTGGATACTTCCAGGGGCAGCCAGAGCTTCTCTGGGCAGCCTGTGCCAGGGACTCACCCCCCTCACAGGGAGGAATTTCTTCCCAATATCCCATCTAACCCTGCCCTCCGGCAGGGGAAAGACATTCCCCCCTGTCCTGTCACTCCAGACTCTTGTCCGAAGTCCCTCTTCAAATTTTGGAGTCCTCTGAGTACTGGAAGGGACTCTAAGGTCCTGTCCAGCTTATCATCCACCAAAACCTCCAAGTTCTTCCCCTCAGGGCTGTTCTCAGAACAGCCCGTGCACTGTACCCCCAGCACAAAGAGTGTCACACTTGCCTCCCTCTGATTACTCCCAAAAGTGCTGCACCACTGTCCCTAACAACCACCCACCAAGGGGACTGGCACGTCCCAGCCCCCCGGCACACCCAGCCCTAGTTGGATACTGGAAAGCAGGAAGGGCTGGGAATGACTGGCAGAGCAGGAGGTGCAGCACCCATGTGCAACATGCACACCCACAGTATGGCTGCATCTCAAGAGACCAGAGCTGATGAGGCTGGGGCCGGAGTGGCACCGTGTGGCAATGGCGGGATGCAGGGCAGTATGGTGGGACACTGGAGCACGTTCAGTGTGGCACAACATGACATGGATCTGCACTACAAGGTGTGGCAGAGCCCACAGTGGTATGACACAGTCAGATGTGCTGTAGCACAGCTCAGCACAGTGTGGCATCGTGTCACATGGGGCAGCAGCAGCTGGGGAGGAGCTGAAACTGCCCTACAGCCAGTGTTGCCCACCTGAGGCGGCCAGGCAGAGGAGTCTGTGGCACCCTGCCAAGAGTTTGATTCCTCTTGTGGAGTGGACAGGGAGCACCAGGAAATGAGTAGGGCTGGGGACTGCGCTGCTGTGGCTGTGCCTTGCCACGAGCTCAGCTGTTGCTCAGTGGATGCAGAGCTGTGGTGCCTCAGCCCCCCAGTCCGACCTCTGGCATCACCATCCACACTCCTGCACCATCCTGGTCCTCACTGCCCCCCTGTCTTTTCCAGCCCTCTGACAGCAGGTCAGAGCCGCTCCTTGCAGACCCCCTGTGCGACCAGAGAATCTGATCTAACTGCACCACCAAAACACAGCCTGGCAGGTCCTATAAAAAGGAAAGACCCAACGCCCCCCGAAGCAGGCGCCAACCCCGGGGTAGGATTGTCACCCCACTTCCCTCAAAATGCGGTGTGGGACCGGGGGAGGTGGAATGCGCCCGAGGCAGGGCGGCGGAGCCCCTGGCCCGTGGGCGAGCAGCGGCTGCACGCCGGCAGCGCGGAGCATTCCCGGGGCCAGGAGGGCGCACTCGCGCCGCGACGGGCGGGTCACAAATACCAGGGAGCGGCTGCGGCACCGCCGGCACTCAGCCTGTTGGAACCCAGGGGGTTCCTATGACACCTTTGGCTGACCCAAAACCTGGTCAGGAGGCTTTTGAGCCTTGCCAGGGGTGTCAGAGACCCTGGAATGATCCTGGAAATGCCTGGGGCTCTGATTCTAATCCATGGAACAGGTTGTCAACTTTGTATGAAGAATTTCAAGTCACAAAAGCTTAGATAGAAAAATAGTAGTAGTTATAAGTAAAAAGAAAAGAATCTGAGTGTATGTACAGGGGGGTTTAAGGATCTGTACAGGGGGGTTGGAGAACTGTACAGGGGGGTCTGAGGCACAAGATGGAGAATTTTTACACGTGGCATGTTATCTTTTGCTCTTCTTCATGGTCTCCATCTTCTTGGTGATGCTGGCACTTTTGGATTGGTTTGACACAGATCTGGACATTGTGGTGTGAGTGGCATGGATTGGTAATTAATTATAAACATTAAATACGTAGTTATTAGTATAAAAGATTAGAGCTCACCCGGGGCGGGCACAGTGTGTCTCTGGACGCGTTCTGTGTCAACCCTGGCAGTGCAGAGAAATCTGCTTTTGATAAAGAACTAATAGACTGCCTTGAGAACACGAACAAATGACTCCAGACTACTCCTTCAGCAACACGGGTTGGAGACCTGGACTTTTCTGTACATTGTGAGGTCTCCCGGGACTGCGGAGATCCTCGCACAGCCCATCCCAGAGCAGGATCCAGACCATCAGGAATGGGACCCAGGACCAGCAGGCACGGCGTTCCCAGACTCACAGATGCGGGATGTCGGAAGCTCCTGCATTGGCCAGCAGCAGATTTTCCTGCATTTCTTTCTGTTTCTTCATCCGAGCCAACATGGAGAAGTTATTGTTATTTTGCAGACTAAAGCAAAGGTTCCAAAATCCCAGGCTACTGTTTTTAAGAGCTCACATCAAATCACAGCATATTCCATGTTAAAAAAGCAGCCACTTAAGGATAGTTAAAAAAAACCAAACAATTTGTACATGTATAGTTACGAAATTCAGAATCACTTGAAGTGCCGCTGTCAGGAAAAGCAGCGCCCAAGAGCCTCTGGGAATCCAGGAGCAGCTTGCAGACTTTTTCTTGGAAGTGAGTGAAGATCTATCTTCTGCCTTTTTTTCAATTTCTGAAAGCTCCTTTCCCAGCCCAGAATGCTCTTTATTGTGCTGTAACAGGCTCAGTATAACATGTTGTATCTGTAATGAATTCTATAATGTTTCCATGGTCCGATTTTCATATTTTAATGTTTGGGGTTCTCAGGTAAGAGGGTCTCAATGATATGCATAGAGTATGATTTCATAGTCCATAAATTCCATAAAATAGCCTTTTTTATGTCTAAACAGCATTTAAGCAGTCTAGAGAATTTGGAATTTAGCCTACAGTGGAATAACTGACCAAGAAATGCTGCTGGGTCCCCCCTTTTCCAGGGAACCACAGTCTCGCTTGCTGCGTGCTGGGTCCTTCCTGTTCAACCCACTCCTTTTGTGCCAGTGACTCATAGGACAGGAATGCCATCTGGGAGCAGATCCGAGGCTCCAAGGCTCACTGCAACCAGCGTTTGAGGCCCAGTATTCCCATCTGGCCCTGGCTCATCCCTGCAGCCAGCGTGGCCACCCCAGCAGTGCTGGTAGGGTCCAGTCCTGTCGTTCCTGATGGAGTGAACTGCCGTGTGACTCCAGGAACAGCTCATCCCTGGTGTTTTGCTGCTGCTCTTTGCTCATGCCTGGTGTTTTGCTGCTGCTCTTCGCTTGCCGTGTCGGCTGTGGAGGCTTGGGTACAGCTGGAGGACACTGGCTCTTCTGGATGGTTCTGTGACACAACCTGGATTTTATGACTCTTTCAAGGGACAGCAGTTCCATTGATAAGTGACAAACGGAGGGGAAAATGCTGATGGTTACACTTGTGTCTGCAGCAGATTCGCCCTTCCCAGGGACCAGAAGTATCCAGGGTTCTGGGCATCAATGCCTGGAAAGCCCCACAGTAAATCCCAGATGACTCAAGGACAAATCCCCTTTCCTTAAAAGCCTCCTGTGCTCAAGTCTGGATTCCACTGCAAGGAGCAGAGCCAGCAGTGTGGAGCTCACCAGCCACGGGGCTGAGTTGGGAATAGTTCTGCCAGCAGGAGAGGGGTGAGACAAATCCTCTCCTGTCCTCTGCTCTGGGGGGTCCAGTGGTTGGCAGAATTTGGCTCCCTGGGACCTGAGCATCTCTCCCTAAATTTGTTCCAAACATACCCTGACCCTGAATGTGGCAGCAGCCTCTGGATAAGGTATCAGCATAGAGGCAAGTCCTCTCTGACCCTGGGGACCCCCAGCCCACTGCTTCTCACCAGCTCTGTTGATCCCTGCTCCAGCCCAGCCAAGGTTTGAGTTTTCCCTTCTCCTGCCCTCAGGTCCTGTTTTTATTCCCGGGAAGCCTCACAGGCTCCAGCTGGTGCTGGGCTAAAAATAAAAACTTCCATGGCAGCTATGTCACTCCCACTTCCCTGGAGAGGACAAAGACAGACCTTTCTCCTCCTCCCCAGAGAGTTTCACTGGCCACTCCATCCTGCCTGCTAGAGCCTACAACATTCCAAATTCCCCAGTGAAAAGGGAAGCAGACTCATTCTGGAGGGCTCGGTGCCTCCAAACCCCACAGGACTTGATTCCCTGTGCTGCGAAAGTCACAGGTAAAAACAATCCAAGAGAAGAAAAAACAACAGCGGCATCAAATCCTCAAGAAACAAATGTCTCGAGAGAAAAGATGGAGGGAAAAAGGGCCTCAAGACATTTTATTTTTAGCTTTTAAAAGCAGGAAGAAGGAAAAAAAAAAAAAAAGACTGAAAATTGCAGCTGAGCTGCCAGAAAATCCAAATGTTAATGGAAAGTTGGATCTGTGCTCAGCACAGACAGACGTGAGGCTGCAAAGTCAACGCAATGGATTCAGAGAGGGCTCAGGGACAGCCCCACAGAGCAGCATCTGCTACTGCTCCCCCCAACTCTGCCCCAAAATCCCAGCCAGGAAACCTGGCAGGTTTCTCTCTTCCTCTGGAAAAGTCAAGACAGGACAGAGTCATCAGAGCTTGTTGGAACAGCTCCAGGCATGAGCCCACCAGGCTGCTGGAAAGATGCCAACCCTCTCCAAGACGCCAGAGCCCACTCAATGCATTTTTGGGAAACACTCTTTGGTTTCTCTCTCTATTATTTATCCCCACAAGTGTTCCTGAAGCTTGGGCAGCACCGGGCTTCAAACACTGGAAAAGAACCAATGAGTGGGGGATGGAGCTCATAGAGGCATAAGCATTCCCCTCCTTCCCTGCCTCCAAATTGCAGCTGCTCCACCCTGGAAAAGGTGTTAACTCAGGGAATCACCAGCTCCTGCCCCATCCATAAATCTTTATGCATATCTGCAAATCTCCCAGGACTGCAGGTCTCAGTCCCACCTGGCTGCCAGGGGCCACAGCTGCCCGTTCCTGGCCACTCCGGCTGAGAACGCTAGCCCAGAAAAAGCCTTGATATGTTTACAGCCTGGGAACCTGAGTCAGGAGTGGCAGTGTGTGCCATGGAAGTCTCTGATTGCTGGGAGGACCCAGAAAATCTGCTTTGCCCCACCTTGGGCAGGCTGCTCTCCATGGCGCTGCCTGCAGTGCCAGGGATCTGTCCAAGGATCACCACATGTATCCCAGGGATCGCTCCCCCATCCCAGGGATCATCACCCCATTGCAGGGATTGTTCCCCCAGTCTCAGGGATTGTTTCTCCATCAAGGATTGTTCCCCCGTCCCAGGGACCAGGGCCCCACAGGACAAGCAGCGGGGACAGCACCAGGAAAGGCGGACCTGGAAAACCTCTGCAGTGGGGCAATGGGAATGTGGTAAGGCAGCTTCTCCCAGCTTCTGACTCATGTGTGCCGCAGCGCCTCTGCCAAATCACCAGGATAAACACGGGCTGGTCTCCTAGCAGGGGAGCTGGAAATAGCCAGCATGATGTATAGAGAGGACAACGTCTGCACGGAGCCTGCATCCTGTTGGGCACGAGAGCCCTGCCAGAGGCAGCGAGGGAGCTGGGGATGCCAGCACCAGCTGTGTTCACAGATGCATGGAAATAGCTTCCACCTCGGGCATCAGTGGTGCCAAAGACCCTTCCTGGTGCCAGGGTCAGTGCTGGCCCTGCCACACACACCTGATACGCTCATGACGTGCTCGTCCATGGGGCTGAGTGGCTTGTCCAGCTCCACGTGGCCCCAGTGGAGCAAAAACAGCTCACTGGCATCTCCCAGGAGCTGAGCTTCCCCTCCCAGAACTGGAACCTGGCCTTTCCTTGCACCCTTAAAGTGAACTAAAACTGCTGCTTCATTGGGAATCAGGAAAAAGCCTTTCATAGGGAGGAAAGCAGACCCCTCTGTCTAGGATTCCCCAAATCCGAGATGTTCCTGTACCTCCACAGCTCCCATCACCAGGAATGCTGCGGGAGCTGTGGGTGCACACAAACCCGAGTGTGATGGAACCTGACCATACTGATACTGCCAGGAATCAGCCACACACATCCACTCTGAAGGTCTGAAGGAGCTTTTCTCCCCCTGGATGCACCAAAGCAAAGACCTGTGACCATTCAGCTTCCCCTCTTGCCATGGGAGAAGCACTTCAGCTTCAGCAGCATCACAACCAACAGCCAAGTGCTGCTTAGGCGCTCAAAGCACATTTCTGAGAATAGATAGTGTATTAATTGTTTAGAATTAACAATGTTGCAGCATATTAATTGTTTAGAATTAACAATGTTGCAGCTCGGTGCTGGCTGGGGAGCCCCGGTGTTGCTCACTCCCTGTCCGGGCTGTCACACCAGCTGTGACTCATCCCAGCCTCCACCAGCAGCTCGGAATGGAAATCCCAAGTCACCAACTGACGCTGCTGCTTGGGCTGAGTCTCCCATAGTAACAGGACAGTCCGTGGTTTAGAAGGGTGGACGGCATTACCATCCACCCTCCAAAAGGGGTTTCAGAGCTGGAAAAGGGGGGGAGGGTTTGGAGCAGATAAAGGGGGTTTTACCCTTTTGCCAAGGGGAGTCATTGGGGCAATGGGAAGGACTTGGTTTTCCACAGCCCACGTTGTGTTTTTGGGAGAGGTTTGTAACAGCCATAAATCTGTGTGGCTGCACAAAGGGCAGGACTTAGCCTCCACGGACAAGTGCCCCGGTTTGGAGTATGCATCACAACAGTCCAGCAGGTCTGCCAGTGCCTGGGAGACCCCCTGCCACCTGTGGGACCCCACTTGCTGCCTGTGGGACCCCTGCTACCCACAGAACTCCTTTTCCCAGCTGCTTGGGAAAAGCTTTTCCAGGGTGCAGCAAGCCCCAGGAGACAGATGCAAAGAGGATGTAAAGTGCAAGGAGGATCAGCCACAGAATCCTCAGTGCTGGGAGCACACGGGAGCCCAGCAAAATGAGGGCAGGATTTCCCTATGGGGAATGTCTGCTACCAAACCCTGGGTTACCTGGAACAAGCCTTCAGGCTGGGGTGACATGCAAAGTGCTACCAGTCAAAACTAAATTTAGCAAACCTGGCCCAGTCCCAGGTCTGTTACCAGAGATGGTCCTGAAGAGCTTGGGAATTGTCTGCATGGCACTGGGAAAACCTGGCCAGTGTCTGTGCAGGTCCTGAGGGGATGGGCTGAGCCTGGAATTTGCAGGGGGAGGCCAATTCCTTGCTTTTCTACATTTTCCACTGAAAAATGTCACCAAACACTTGAACAGACTGCCCAGGGCAGTGGTGCTGCCCCCTTCCTGGAGAGATTTAACAGACATGTAGATGTGGCATCTGGGGACACGGTTTAGCGGTGGCCTTGGCAGGGCTGGGGGAACTCAATGATCTTAGAGGGCTTTTCCAACCTAAACTATTATGTGACTATCTCTTTATAAACCTGAACATCTCAACTGCTCAGAATACCAAGATCAAACACTGGTCAACCCCACTCGCAGCCCAGGCTTGGCACAACCCAAACACATCCATTCTGAGCATGCCAGCCTGTCTTTTCCTAGCTTCCCATGACATCTTTAATTGGGTTATCTAAAGACATTTGATGGCCCGGAATTGAACTGTCCTAAATATAGATTAAAGCAATAATACCCTTTATCCAGAAAAATAAACTTGCTAAAAAAAAACTTGGAGTTGAGTTGGAAAGGGAATTTTTAAAATTTTTTTTCAAATATGTCAATAAACCACCTTCCACACTGCTCAATTCTACCTTCTGAGGGCAAGATTTCAGTAGGAGAGACACAAGAAAAAAGCTTTGGGATCATGGAATACCCTGAGTTGGAAGGGACCCACAAGGATCACCGATTCCAATTCCTGGTCAGTACAGCCCCAAAACCCCACCATGTGCTTGAGGGCGTTGCCAGCTTATTTTCCCAATCCAGAATTTGTTAACAGTTTGCAGTGTTGTCTATTGCAGATTAAAGCCAAAGCCTTTGGGAAGAGGAGGGAAGAAGGAAATTCCAAGTCTTCATGGCACTACTCTGAATATTCACCATTTTAACAAGTCCATTTTATATCATTAATACAGATAAATTATATGTAAAGTAATGACAAATTAACAATTAAGCTTTGGACTGGATGCAATTTAAGGAGTTTGGCCCAGCCTTGACTATCATACTCCAACACAGCAAAAGCCAGTTTTTGAATAATTGGGCCAAAAGTTAATGAGAAAGTTGTGTATTTGCGTTTTTTATTTTTCGACTTAGAACAGCTCTGAGTGCTGCCCCTCCAGGGAAACCCCGGAACATTCCATTCACTTCAATACATCCTTCTCCAGATGAAGGGGAGTGTGCTAAGCCCATAAACCACCCTCTCAAAGGAAGAATACAAAGCAGAGATTCACGGTGTTTTCCCTGGGAGATTTGGCATGGTGGGAGCCTTATAAAAGAAGTTAAAAACAGGGAGCTGAGTCACTCGTGTTAGTCATGTCTTCAGGACTAGGAGCATTGGGGGGAAGCAGCCAGCCGTAAGCTTGTGTTTTGCTAGGAACTGGCGACACAGCCAGGATTGGAGCAGGGATGCAATCCCAGCCCCAGGTGCAAGGAAACGTGCTGCCACTGTGCAGATGTGGCTGTAACTCCCCTTTCCTCTGCTCACACGTGCAGTTCCTGAGCCCAGAGGGGGGATAGGAAAGGATGAGGAGGTCACTTTGTACCTGCTGCATCTTGATCCATGATGGAAACCAGGCCCCTATGCGAGGCAGGACAAGGCAGAAAGGAGCCAAGAGAGGCAAAACGGGATGAGTTTTTCTCTTCAGAAGCAGTAGCAGCTCACCCCATTTTTCATAAACTGGGTACGCAAAGCTTCTGGCCAGCAACATTTGCTTAAGAAACAAAGCAGGGGATTGTTGTATCCAGATGCCACACATATTCCTGGGAACAAAAGGGTGTGCTATCCCGGCTCCAGCAGCGCAGATAAAGGCAGACAAGGTGTTTACATTGCCACAAGGTCTGTTTGCATGTGGCGGTGGCAGCAAGGCTGGCGCGGGCTGTGCTGGGGCCGCCAGTGTTGAGTCACTGCCAGCACCCACTGCCTGCACCAAAAGCTCCAGCTGCTGTTGGGGTGGCTGTGAGGACGGGTATGGACAGGATCCCATCAGGAAAATGCAGCTCAGCACAGGGATGAGCAGCAACTAAGGTGACTGCTTATGTTTTGCTGTGCTGTGCCATGTGCAGAGCTGCTAGCACACCTCTGCCCGCTTTCCCTGCCAGCCTGCACTGGGCCGGAATGGAGCCCAGACCTGCTTGGCACGTGGGCAGGAAATAAGCACTTCCCCAGAGTGAGGACTGCAGATGCAGCATCCCTAGAAAGCACAATTTAGCCCAAATTGCTGCTTGCACAGAACTGCCTCTGAACAGGACCACCGTGAGACAACTCCAGCCTCCTCATCACCTCCCTCCTGCTCAGCCTCACATGCCCACAACACATTCACCACCAGGCAAACCCCAGTCTGGTGACTTTTTGCACTGAAGCTGCAGAACTGTTGCACAGAGCAGCGTCTCTGCCCTGAAAGGGGGGCCTGGCAGCCACCCGAACAGCAAAGCACTAGTCCCAGGTGTGAGGCTGCCCTCTTCAGTGCTCCCCTTTCCCGCAAAAGCCCACAGCATAGAGGCTTAACTTAGAAAATTTGCCCAGTTTCTCCCAGTGTAGCCTAGTGCCCCATGGGGGAAGCATCCTTGCACCCCACGGATGCTGCCAGGTTATCTGGCATCACGCTAGGAAGGAAGGGGCAGAGCGAGACTGACGGACTGGTGGGGGCCCCCCGAAGAGCGGCCCCACGGTGCCGCACCCTGCTCCAGCCCAGAGACACGTGGCTGAGTGTGACTCATCTCCTTGCTCTGCCAGGGCTGATCCAGAGCCCTTCCACAGCCATGGCGAGCCCACCGAGCTGCAGGGAGAGCAGGAAACACGGCTCTTCACAGTGGGGACTGGGAATTGCACTGGAGCAGCTGGCCACCCCTCAGTGCCCACGGGCACTGGGGCCAAATTTCCTTTGGGCTCCCACCCCTTTTTGAAGCCCACATTACACATCCACACCAAGAGCTTGGACGTTTGTTCAGACTCATGTGACTCAGATGGGGTCCTTAAGCTGTTAGTAAATAAAAACTCCAACAAACTGAGAGTTCTGAACTCCAGCTGAGCACTGCAGCATGGAGACACCAAGCTCTGCCCAACCAGGATGGCGGCACTGGACTGGATGGCAGGAGGGTGTGTGTGGAAAGCAGCAGCCAGAGCGAGTAGCTGGAGATGGTTTTTGTGCAAGAGGGAGGAGAGACCTCTGCTATCAGAACCCTGCTCCTACAGTGGTGCTTCTGAGACATTCACAGCCCCGACACAAAAATTCAACAGCTTCAGAAGAGCCCGTGTTTGTTCCTACCCTGGCTCTGCCACCTCTCCGCAGGGACACGGCACCAACGCCTGCAGTGGTGCAACCCCATAATTAAGGAAAGTACAGTACAGGCAGGGCAGCACCCACCTTGCACCCTGTGTGCTGGGGAACTTTGTCCCTGCTGCTGTTGCAATTCCTAGCTTTACTAACCACGGAATGCAGAAATAGAGCTGCAGCTTGGGGGACACCCCAAGCCAAGAGCACCTTCACCTTCACTAGGAAAAGGTAATTGGTTTATGACAGAGGATGTGAAATGTTGACTCAGCCTCGCCAGGAGCAGAGGTGTCCCAACCCCAGCTGGGTTTTGTGGTATCGCTGTGGGCTGAGTTCAATGCACTTCATTAACCAACTTCCACACCCTTTGGCTTTCCCCAACACCCACAGCCCTGGATTACAGCACAGTTCATAGACATGGTGTGATATCCTTTATACACAGGAACAAGGAAAAATGTGTGTATTTTATTATACTCTTATCAAGGACAGGGAGCGACTGGGCAAAGCAGAATGGCTTTAAAGAGGGCAGATTTAGAGAAGGTATTAGGAAGAAACTTCCCTGTGAGGGTGGTAAAGCCCTGGCACAGCTTGCTCAGAGAAGCTGTGGCTGCTCTACCCCTGGAAGGACAGGGCTTCTCCTGGGCGGTCGAGAGCCTGGCTGTCACACAGATGTCTCTGCAGTCAGGGCTGCAGCTGCCACTGCACCAGGTGGGGCTGTGCCAGTTGTTCGGCTTCACACTGGGGATATTCAACCCCGGGCAGAGAGGGGAAGGGCACCCAGCCCTGACACCATGCTGTCTGATGGCAGCTGTTGACAGAGACAGGTTTTACATGGCACCAGCCTCAGCTGTTCGGGAACGTGCTGAGCTGGTCATAAAGGAACAGGCTCAGCAAACAACCTCAAAAAGAGCAGGATGGCAAAACAGGTAATGCAGCGAGTGGCAGGACAGTGGAAGGTGATTCCCAGCTCATCCTGAATCCACTGGGCTGACACTTCCTCGGGAATCCTCCATGACAGCCCTAATTTTGGGCAGGACCAGAGGGAGAACTCTGGTGACTTCCTCCTTTCCTGGTTGCCAGCAGCACAAAAGGAAACTACACCTCCCAAAGGACACAAATTCAGCAGAATGTGGAGCTGGCAGCTGCCCCAGATGTCCCACCCTGGCTGCGTCACCTGCTCTGTCTGCATCCCTGAACATTGCACTGGGAACAACTCCCCGTCCTCTGGGCTCCGGAGTTTGAGTGTTGATGGCATTCAGACAAGTGAAGTGACACGTGCAAGGCTGAAAAACACTTGTAGCAGCAAGTGGGACCGGGGCAGGCTGGGACGGGCAGTCAGGGATGGATCCCTTCCCACACTAAACACACCCCTGATTCTCTTTGCAATCACTTCTCTTTAATCCCAAGCTCCAAAGATAAGGTCCTTAATTTACCAGAGTGGATCCTATCATCCTAAATATATATATATAAGGCAACAGGATTTCCTCTCACTCCCTTAATCCCTAGGAAAAGTGAGGGCATGAGCTGTGGCGGGAAGACACTGGCAAACACAGGAATGGGAGTGAGGTCACAAACCAAAAGTGCTGGAGCACAGTTTCTCTGCCATAATTTTTCTTGGAAAAAGAGAGGCTGGATATTTGCACAGGCAAGAATTCCTCTTCACTTCGAACAGCTAATGAAAACCTTTGCCTCAAAGAAACGTTTTGCCATGGAGCCCTCCAGCCCTGCAGCATGCCAGGAAGGCCGGCATGCCCAGCCATCCCAAGCTGCTGGCTGCAGATGTCAAGGGACAACCAATGTGTCCACAGGGCTGGAGATTCAGGGTGGTGTGTCTAAGAGGTCTGGATCAGCCCAACTCTGTGTGGACGACTCCCCCAAAGTATCCCCAGCTGGACAAGCTGCTCTTTGTTTGCTCCGAAAGGGCAAAGCCTCCTCCCAGCCAAAGCATTCCCTCCTTGGCAGGGATTCAATGAGGCAGACAGGGGAGAAACCCAGGAGCCTGAGGTTTTACCCCACGCAAAATGTTCCAGCACAAGCTCATCGCTGCTGAAGGAAGTGTGTGCCCTCCCCCCCCCAGCAGCACTGAGCCTTAATTCTTTTTCTGCCTTTTTTTCAACTAAACAGGTTTCATTTACCTGCTCCTGCCTGGAGGGTCGTGTCTGAACAAAGCATGGGGCAAAACCCCCTCGGGCTGGGGAAGGGCTGTGGAGCTCACCTCCTGGCACCCCACTGCTGCCTCCCTTGCTCTGCCCTTGGATGAGCTTCCTCTCTCCACAATAACATTTGGAAAATAGGAGATTTGTCTTCATCAGGGCCAGGGATGAGATCTGAGCCCTGGGAGGAAGATGTGCTGCCAAGGCACTGGCTTAATCAGGTTAGGGGCTGCAGTTCAGGAAGGCATCGCTCATCAGCCATGGTACTGACAAGGGCTGGTTCCTGCCTTGGAGAAGGGAGCTGGCCACCACATGGCCGTCACATGACCACTCCTCGCCCAGGGAGTGGGAACTGAATTCCTCAGGGGGTTTCTCCTGGGACTGAAGGTGTCCAAGGGCTGTATTCACCCCCGCATCCCCAGAATGGGGCTTGCACTGACAAACGTCTCCTGCTTGTGGGATGGGATGAACTCTCGTGGAGCAAGGCAAGGGCTGTGGCTCTGTCCACCCTATGAGTCAGAAGCCAGCTTAAGGAGAGGGGTTAATGGGCAGGACCAAGCACAGAGCATCTCCCCAGCCTCTGGTGCCATCCTGGAATCCAGGTGTCCTCCAAGGAGGGGAACAGAAGTTTGAGGACACCAGGGATAGGGGCATTTCAGACTAGTCCTATCTCTTCCCATGGCCTGGGAGGGGATGATGTTGGTGCTACCCTGAATCATCAGCCACCCTCACTCCACCCTCTGCTTTGCCTGAAGTGTGGCTATGGCACAGCCAGAGGCCATACAAAGCTGGGGACAAATGTGGCATTGGGACAGGCAGGGCTGCCCAGAGGGGTCCCTTGTTCTGGAAGCAGCCAAGCAGGCAGTGGGAAGATCCCACTGGAAACTTCCCCAAGAGAAGAGCAGTTGGCCAGGAACAGAGCAGTGGCAGGAGGCAGAGGGCAGGCAGCCCAGCTCTTCTCAGACCCTCCTCCACCCATGCAGCTCTTGCACTCATGTGCTGGTACTGGTTAGACTGGTCTCCTGTTTGCACACCTTGTCCCCCTCCAGTCAGCACTTCTTTCCCCACCCCAGACAGTGCACCCAGCACCAGGGACCGTGTCACATCCAGACACGTCGTGCCCCGGCATCCCGGCCCCCCACCCTCCCTCTGTGCTGGTGAGACAACCCCTGCATCGGGCAGTGGCAATGCTGTGGGTGCTGATAAAGCAGCTCCGGGTGCCTGCCCTGTGGGAGATACCCGGCACTTCCCCAGGGCTGACTGGCACAGCGAGGGGTGCAGAGGGCTGCCAGTTATTTATTAGCTCAAGTCTCACTGTGTTAAAGACAGTGAAGGGGCCCCAGACCAGGTACTGACCCAAGGGCTCGGGATGGGTGGGGAGAGCCGGCAGAGCAGGACAACGTCTGAACAGAGCCCTCCTGATCCCACCAACAGTTCTGACTCCTCCGCAGGGTGGGGCTCGTGGCTGCCCCATTCCCTCATGCCCCAAGGATTCGGGACACCCCAGTCAAACTGAGCCCAAGGAGCAGCATCGAAGCTCAGCAGCCGATTGTGCTGCTCTCTGAGCAGCCCTGCCACATCGAGCAGGTCCCCAGGGACACAAGATGAGCTGCAGCCTCCTTGAAAGGGTTTTGGGGGTTGGAGAACAGCCCTTATACCGCGCCCTAGGAAGAGGGGACGAACCAGAGGCAGGAATGAACAGCACCGGCTTCCCCCGCACCTCCGCTGCTCTTCCCTCTCACCGACCGTGATTCAGAGATGACTCAACACGGAAACACCCCTGTCCCCCAGAGCCCCGAGCACCAACTGCTCTCCAAAACCCACCGAAACCCATCTCTCAAGCACAAGCTGTTCTTTGCGAACCCCCGCGAGTCACAGCACTTTTTCAGGGGATTTGTCGGCGCCCGGGAACAAGCACAGAAGCTCCCGGAGCGCAGCCCATGGCAGGGAAAAATTCCACATCCGTTTTCCACACGGCCGGCTCCACAGTGCAACCAGCTACCAGCTCCCCTCCAGCCACAACTGCGGGCCGGGCATTTTTTCCAGCCCTCGAAAGATCGTGGCCAAGATAGTTCTGGGTTTGCAAAAGGCAGAAAAAGCCTTTAAACAGCTCAGCTCCTCCTCTCACCAGCATCCGGATCCTTGGGATCCGGCAGCAGGGATCTGGCGAGCAACAAACCGCCTTATCCGAGGACGAAGCTGCAGCAGCGTACGGGAAATAGAAAGCTAAATATAACCCCACATGGCTTTCGGAGACAGCTGTAACAGGCAGCCCTCCCAGGTAGAATATTTATGGCATCTACTAAGGAAGTTAATTTTAGCCTCATTTGGTACAGGCTCAAAACGAGGCGTCCAGAATAAGAGGCAAAAGATCAAATGGAGTAAGAGGGGGTTGTCCCGCCACTGCCCAGCCCGGATCCGGTTGCGAGCCAAAGCTGATGACGGAAAGGGATCCACTCGCTCCCGCCTTGGAGCGAGAGCCGGGGAACTGAACGCTACCGGGACACGTCCCGACACTGCACGGGCTGGCAGAGCCCGGGGGAAGCCCAGTGCCAGCACCTGCTTGGCCAGCAGTGACATTGGCCAGGGAGCCCCGTGTCCTCAGGGGACCTGTGCTGGTCACCGGTGACAGCCCTGCGGAGGGCAGAGGTACCCACTGGCAGCAGGGAGGGGTCCACGAGAAGGGGGCATTTCTGACGGCAGGGAGGGAAAGAAACGAACCCGATGGGAAGCGGCCGGAGGAATTCGTGCCTCAATGAGGACTTGGAGCACATCACCCAGTGACAGCTGGTGGGAGGGGGACGCGCGTGCTGCCCGCACACTGCTTCCCCCGACGCCAGGGACCCCACAGAGTGGGAGCAGCTCGGCACAGGGAGGGTTAACGCAAACAAAACCTGGAGCAGGTTCTTTAACCGTTGCCAAAGACAGCAAAGGAAAATAGGACGAGCAGGCGAAATCTGTGGGCAGGACAGAGCCAGCTGGCTGGCACCGCTTCCCAGGCTGTGCCGGAGCGTGTTTAGGAATAGCTCCAGCATGACGAAGGCAGAGGGGCCGCCAGCCCGGCGCTTGCGGCCCGCATAACACGGACCCTGCCGGGGGCCCAGGGCATGTCTGCTCAGCCCCAGCCCCAGCCCCAAGCGTCCCCAGCTCTGCTCCCAAATCCCCTCTCCAAGGGCATCCCGGCCAAAGATGGCGCTTGGAAGGAGAGTAGGAATGACGAGAGAGTTTCTCTCCTCTTTCGGTCCCTACCACGGACACTCCAGCCCCGGCCAGGCCACGGATTTTTCCTCTCTCTCCCTGCCTCCCCCAGGTCTCTCCCTCCTCACTCCCGGCTCCCTGCCAAGCATGACGACAGCACCCGTCCCGCTGCATTCCCCCCCATCCACAGGGCACTCACCGGGCTTTCAGCTCCTTGTGCTCCTCCCGGACTTTACTAAGCTCCAGCTGCAGCCGAGCTCTCTCCTTGGCCACCGAATCCAAGGTCTTGCGGGCATCCGCCAGCTCCGACTCGTAGGCAGCCTTGATGCCCGAGACCTCGCGGCTCACCACCTCCTCGGACTCCGTGATGCGGAGCCGCAGGCCGGCGTTCTCCAGCTCCAGCGAGCGCACCTTGTCGATGTAGACAGCCAAGCGATCATTGAGCTCCTGCAGGTCCTCCTTCTCCTGCAGGCGGGTGATGCGTGTGGGGGACAAGGGGGTCCCCGAAGCCCCGCTGCGGGTGCTCCTTTTCTGCGAAGGCGTCGCCATGGGGTCCGGCGTCGAGGAGAAGGGCACGGCTCAGGTCACGGCGCGATGTCCCGCGCCACCCGCCCAGCTGTCGCGGCAGCTCCTAGTGTCGGAGTGACTTGCTTATATCCCAGCTGGGCTGTTCACTGGGAGGAGGAGCTGCGAGGCGGCGGCGGGTGGAGTCATCCAAAACCTGGGTGGAGACAACTCGCATCGGTCCCAGCCCTTCCTTAGGAAAGGCTGGGAAAATATCCCTGGGTAAAGGAGCCTTGAGAGGGCGTCTGTGGGGACAGGGTCCGGGGTAACCCCCTTCTACACCCTTTTCTAGGGCGATTCCCCCGACAGAGGCTGAACTGTAGACTGAGGGGACTGACTTGGCCGGGGAAAAGGGCACCCTGAGAGGGGCTGCAATGATGGGGTGCAGCCAGGCACTTGGGCTGAACACCTCCAGGACATTTCTGTCCCATAGGACAGGGCAGGCAGCATCTCAGCAGCTGCTCCCAGGGTGTGGGGGGTCCTGACATACGCTGAATGCAGGAGCCACAGGCTGCACAGGACCCTGGGATACCTGAAACTCTGGGGTCCAGATACCCAAGTACAGTCCCAGGTCACCCAAAACACCCTGGTCTGGGTTTCCCTGAATCCTGAGGCATCCCAAACAAAGATCTCCGGGGCACCAAAGAATGCCCCCCACCCACCTACCCACTTCCCTGCACTGGTTTTGCCCAGTTCTCTCAGCAGTGGTTGTCCCCATTTCTCAGCTCTCTGCAGTGCCAGCTGTGCCAGCCTGTAACTCCCCAAATTCTGAACACCAGTTGAGCCCCCACCTCAATTTCCCTGTGCTGATTCCTGTTCTCCTGCCTCCCACTTCCAGCCCCGTCCAGTCCCACTCAACCACCCTTCCAGTATCGCCAGCTTACAGCAGGGCTGATTCCCAGTCCTCCCAGTGAGTGCGGGGTGCTCTGTCTCCCTCAAAGTGCTGCTGAGACTCGGGCAGCTCGTGATTTCCAGACCTGCCAAATGATTCCAGGCACTCCTACTGCTACCACAGAGAGGGTGTCCTCTCCTTGGACTTCATCCCCCTCCCTGCCTTGTGCCATGGAGCCAAACCCTCCCCTGTGTGAGAAATGGGAATAAAATGACAATGGGAATAGAAAAGCAACTCTTTTACACCATAGAAGTGAGGGGTGGGCGGGGGTCCTGGGGGGGTCCAGCTTCCTCCTTGTGAGCTCTGGCTTGGAAAGCTGAGCTCTGCGGCAAGGAAAGCTGGGAAGACAGCTGCACCTACCAGCTGGGGACACTGGCGAGAGCCAGAGGACCCTTAAGCACAACCTCCCCCCACCATTCCCGGCGGACAGAGGGATCCAAGGTCAAGGGCACGGCCAACCCGAGCCACCTCCCGAGCCACGGCTGCCTGGCTTCTCCTGTCCGTGCTGCAATCCAAGCTCAATTTGCTTCTTAGCTCAGGGAGTGCAGCAGAGCCCCAGGCAGGCTGAGAATGACTCACACAGCAACGGAGCAACACACGCAAACACGCCGATCACACACAGGACACACGTGTGTGCGCCCTCTCGTCAATGATTAATGCGCTGGCAGCCGCTCAGGCCCGGCTGCTGGTGCACGGTAGCAGGGTAGGGAGGGGACCCCGGCAACAATCTAGGGTCAAACTTTCAAAAAGCAACAGTTAGATTCCGGGAATCTGTCCCACCGCTACGTCAAAGACGAGAAAGGAGCATAGCGGCGTGTGTGTGTGTGTGTGTGTGTGTGTGTGTGTGTGTCTGTGTGTGAGGAAGCCGTCGGCTGGGCACAGCCCTCCTGGCACTGCCACGGGGAGGGGTTGGGATTCTCCCTCCTTCCCCCATCCCCCCCGGCCTCGCTATATCCCCTTCCCCACCTGAGCTCGCAGGGTAACCCTCTCCACACGGAGAAGCCTCCATGAGTGCAGTGGGTTACTGTGCTACCAACCACCTAGCACTGGTCTTCCTGCATCTCCGGAGGGGGGGCGGTCTGCACTCCTTCATCCCACTCCTTTGTTCAGTGCCACAGAAATTCCTCCTTGCCGGTTCCGGGCTGTCTTTCCCTCCCCACACCGTTCCTTTCTCCTATCATGCGCATAAGCCCCTTCCCTGGTTGTGGACACCNCCGGCGGCGCTCGGTGGCTGCCAAGGCGCGCGGCACTGTGGGACGCGCCGAGCCGCCCGCCCCTGCGCGCCTCCCTCTGTTTTGTTTCAAACCGTAACCCCTGACGGGCAGAAAAAGTGAAAGGCCTTCTCACCCCAGGGTGCTCCCTCAGCAGGAGGTGCCCGCCAGGGTCCAAGGGCACCCACGGGGGCATAGACCGGAGCATTTCCAGGGTCACAAACGGCGGGGCTAAAGCTTCCGTGCCTTAATGTGGGAAACGGCATCCAGGGTCAAAGCAGGGAGGGACCAGCTTGGGCAACAGCTGGAAATCACAGCTAAGGGTCACTGGCACAGCCTGTCGCTGATCTGGCACTCCTGGCACCTCATGCTCCCCACAAAGCTCCTGCTGTGAATGACCCCGGCTCAGTATCCCACGCTTCACTGCCCTGGGGATCAAACCTGAGGGCTCCCTCCGGCTGGGCGAGCAGGACAAGACGGGGGACCTGGGGAAGCTTCTCTGGAGCCTGCAGGAGCTGTTAGCAACCTGGAGTGAAAAGCCCCCGGGGAGGGTCAGACTTCAGCTCCTTTGCAGTAGTTGCTCCACACACAGCTCCCCCAGGATGAGGTGCACAGTGCTGTCCCCACACTGCTCCTTTGCAAATCCCCTTCTCCTGGACATGGACAGCCTCATGCTGCTCTGCTTCCCCACCAGCCCCCAGGGGCAGGAGCATTCCAGCCCAACGCGGGGACGGGCCGCTAGCACAGCCCTGAGCTGGTCACCGGCTCTGGCAAAGAGGCGCTTGGCACTTGCGCAAGGCAGGAGGGCTTAACTCAAACCAGATGAGCCAGGAGAACTGGCTGTGCTCCACAGTTCTGGCACAGGCACGGCGCTCTGCTCCAGCCCACTGACATGGATGTCTCCAGGTTCTGTGGGCACCCAGGGAAGGAGTGCAGAATGCTGCAGCAGAGTCATGGGTAGGTGAGGGACAAGACATGGACAGGAGGCTGGGGCTTGAGGAGAGGCTCTCAGTATAGGCTGTATCTTACTTACGTGACTCAGAAGGCAGAAAGCAGCCACATCCCTGGAATTTCAATGCACTTCCAGCTCTTCAGCCTCCAAAAAAAGCCCTGTTTTGGGGCCTACAATGGATACAACTTCATGATACGAAGGACATGTGGGCAGTGACGAATCTGGGTTTGGGAACAACAAGAGCAGCTGCAACTTCAGGGACCCCCACTCCCTGGCTGCTCCACGTGGAGGGGCGCAGGAAGGGGGTGAGCCATGGGATCAGGCAGTGTCCCTGGGGGTACCGCTGTGGGCTGCTTTTCTGATGGCTTTCAGGTCTTTTAGGCTCTTTGCAAGGACCGTGGGGTTCACTTGCTAGACTGCAAAGCTTTTGGCATCTGCTTTCGCAGGTGCAGAGCAACACAGGGCTGAGCCACCCCTGTCTCCCAGACACCTTCCAAGTTCCCTCCCCAGCCAATGTACTCCTCTCAATCCTGCTCCCAGCACAGGGCCATTTCTCCTTTCCAGGCCAGACACACCCCATCTCCAAGTGGGTTTCCCCTTTAAACCCATTCTTCTGGCCGAGGGCCCATCCTTAGTCCTTAGCCCTACACCCCCATCCACCTCACTACCATGAGGAGAAGATCCTAATCTCAAAATTTTTTCCCATCTGATCCCAGAAAGCTGAAAATTGCTGGGTTGGATGCACACAGCAGTCCCAAGTCCTTATAGCCCTGGCTAAGTGACACTCTCAAGTATGAAGAGACAGATGGTGGTACGGGCAGGAATGGGACATGAGGAAGGGTGAATGGCTTTAAACTGAAAAAGAGAAGGTTTAGAGGAGATGTTGGGAAAAAATTATTTCCTGTGAGTGTAGTGAGGCATCAGCACAGGCTACCCAGAGGAGCTGTGGCTGCCCCATCCCTGGATGTGTCCAAGGCCAGGTTGGAGGGGGCTTGGAACAACCTGGGATAGTGGAAGGTGTCCCTGCCCATGGCAGGGGGTGGAATGAGATGAGCTTTAAGGTCCCTTTCAATCCAAAGGAGCCTGTGATTCCATGATCTCCTCATCCAGCATCCTGACCCATCACATCATGCCATGCATCATGCTGACCTGAAGACCCAGCTGCAATGGGCTTCCAGCTCCCCCCATCCAACAATCTGTGCGCATAAGGGGGTTGGGGTGTGTGCATAGAGGAGTTTTAATTAGCTAATAATCTTTAATGGGGTTTAATTGCCTTGTTATAAAAGGTAATTACAGCAATACATCAATTAGAGCTGTAAAATTAATAGATTTACCAGTTGTATTTATTGAGGAGCTGCGACTGGCAGCGTGCAGCAGCCAGGGCAGCGCTGGTGGTTCTGCTCTGATATCCAACAGTGGGAAGAAGAGCAGCTGCCAAGCCTCTCTGGCATGGATCCTGCCCCTCCACCCAGGACAATCTGAGAACCACCAGCACCAGCAAACTGCCCCATGACCAGTAGCCAGGCAGAGCAGATGGACAGACAGGCCAAATGGGAATATGAGGCTCTGTAGTTGCACGCTCAGGCTCATGGTGTCCCTGACATGTCCCTTGGAGACTCTGGAACAAGCTACCTCTGCTCTGCTGAAGATCCTCAGATGAGAACAGCTCTGTCTGCATGTGCTGGGGTGGATCTCTGCCCACAGCAACAGTTGTGGAGACGCTCGTGTCCCCCCACATTCCCATGCTTCACTTTCAGGAGAAAAGCCATCCCCATAATCCAGTGTCTGAATCTCTCTTTAGAAGACAGCAGGGACCCATGGATGCAAGGACCAGTGGGTGCAGTAGCAGAGATGGAAGCCCACCCACACTGCCAGGCAGAGGGGAGTGTACTCTGGGGTGTGCAGCTTGCTCCAAGCTCTCCCAGAGCCTCCCAAACCACAAGCGCGGGTGCTGTGGTCAGACTGCCAAATGGCAAGTGGTGACCCAATGGAAAATGCATCTCATGGCTTCCCATGAGCCCTCCCAGGGGAAGGGCTTTAAAGGAAAAGCTGTTCTGGAGCTGTGTTGCTTTGTGGCTCCATTATTCAGTTCATGGGTTAAGTATATGGGGGATCAGGGATGAGATGCTGAGCCCTCCTACCCCTTTTCCAGCCTTGCTGATCTTTCTATCGAGCAGATCAGCCTATTTTCCATAAAGTCAGTAGACCACACAAACAAAATATCTGTTCAAAATATCCCATTTCACTGAAAGAAGTTGTTTCGGAATATGAGATCCCAAATAAGTCGGTTTCCTGCTCCCCATAGCCCCCAGCGCTGTGGGGCTGGGGTCATGCTCACATTCTCATGACCAGTTTTCCCAAAGCAGTGAGCTTGGCGCCTGCAGGAAAAGCCAAAAGACAATGGGCTGGCACGAGACCAGGCCAGCATGGGGCAGAGGGATGGGGGCTCACAGACACAGACACCAGCCTGGGATGTGCCCCATTAAATGCCACCTCGGAACAGCCCCCAAACCCGCAGTGAGTGGTGGGACCCTGTCTCACTCCCATCAATCCTGAGGGAGGACGCAAAGGAGTTAAAAAATCTCTTTCCACTTTGCTCAGACACCTGGGGCATATTAGGAGAACCTCAGCACAGCTGGAAATTAGTCTTTGCTTCCCACACTGCAGCAGCAGAGTCATCTCAGCCATGGAGAGAGCCAGGGATGTGCAGCAGTTGGTGCTCTCCATAGGCACACAGTGCCTCGAGGCAGAGCAGGGACCGGGGGCTTCACAAATAAACCAGCAGAGCTGCCTGCCTGATTCCTGCCCACTCTCAACATTTGTGCTAGAAAAGATCTAAAGCAGGGATGTCCCTTAGGAGATTGCCAGGCAGGGATGGGAAGTCCCTTGGGATACTCCCACATAGGGATGAGCTGGTCAATGCCGGGGCTGGGAACCCCTCTGGAGCCCCCCAGCCAGCCCTTTGGCATTGCTCTCCAGCCTGTGGCACGGCCAGGGATGGCAGGACAGGGGTGTGGTTTGCAGGGCAGTGGAGGTTTTCCTCCTGCAGTCTGTGCCAGCTCGCCCTGGCATGCTGAACACCGGAGCTGCTGAGCCCCAGCAGGTCTGGCAGAAAGTACCACGGACAGGATGTGGATCTGCCCGCCCTCATCTCGGGCCAGAGGAATCCCCGTCCGTCAGCGGGGCGGCCCCTCACCAGTTTCCTTGCAGGGCAGTGGAGGTGCCGAGGGGATGTTTGTACAGAATAGAGCTGGAGAGGATCCCGGCCATGGGCAGGGCTTAGCCCTCCCCGGTGCCACACTGAAAGTGGATAAAAGCCATCCTGCCTCCAGGGCTCACCACAGCGCTGCTGAACTTGCCCAGCATCCTACAAGATGCCAACCCAGCCCCAAATCTGTCCTGAGGGCTCGAGTCCCTGGGTTGGCAGGGCTCCCGGCACCTTCACTCTATCCTGGGGAAGCCCCGGGATGGGCGTCTTCTGATGTAAGAAACTGCAGCCCCGGGCTGCTGCTGCTCCTGCAGTAAAACATCCTCATGCTCAAGGGTCTCCACTACTTGGGGCTTTAAGTATCCCATAAGAAAAATAATCTCCAGGAACAGCTTCAGGACGAACTGTTCCCACCTCTAGAGTGACATCATCCTCTTCTACGCTTTGCCTATGTGCACAGTGTCCAGCTCTGCCCCTCTGCTCCAGCTGCAGGGGTTAAAGCTCACCTTTGACGGGGGCTATACTGGAGAGCAGCCCCCAGGCCTGCCTCCCTCATTCCTGCTGCCCTGGAGAAGGGATGGGACAGGGACATGGCACGTGAGCTGGATCAAAGACCTGGAGCCCCACACTGGCTGTGCAGATCCCTTTACACTGCCTTGAAAAGGCAGAAAGGGGGAGAGGCCTTGGCATATCCCTCCTGGGATCCTTGGTGCAGAGGGGACAGAGCAGACACACTCCATGTTTCCAAACAGCATCGTATCTCCCCAGCAGTCTTCATGCTGTTCAATTCCTCAGACGGTGCCACCTCTGTCCTTGGCAGCTCCTCAGGGAAGGAGCCATGTGTGTGGGTGTCCATGCCCAGCTGGGAGCAGAGCGGATGGACCATTCCATGCTGGCAGAAGGAAATCAAGCCCCAGAAAATCCAGTTATCAGTATCTTGGGGTCTTCTTATGCCAGAGATGTTTTATAAACTCACTGCTCCTCCAAACCCAGCATCTTATCCATGTTTGTGCTTTGGCCACCCTGGATCCAACAGCAATGGACACCTCAGTGTCAGCACATCCTGCCAGAAACATCTCAGACTTTTTTCTCATATAAAATATGGTGTTAGCTTATTTCAGCTCAGAATGACAGGGACATGGAAGTCTCCATTCTTACGTTCTTCCATTCTTCCCTTCTTTCCTTCCAATTCTGTCACCTTCGCTGCTGCAGAGACAACCCTGAGCAATATTAACTAGCTCAGAGAGAAGGATTCCATGGGCAAAAAAACATAGAATTATGGAATATCCTGAATTGGAAGAGGCCCACAAGGATCACGAGTCCAACTCCTGGCCCTGCACAGACACCCCAACAATCCCACCCTGTGCTTGGGTGCACTGTCCAAACACTCCTGGAGCTCTGGCATCCTCGGGGCTGTGCCCATTCCCTGGGGAGCCAGGTCAGAGCCTGCCCACCCTCTGGAGGAAGAGTCTTTTCCTGATATCCAGCCTGACCGTCCCCTGGCACAGCTCCAGCCGTTCCCTTGGGGAATTCTTTCCCTGTCCCAAGGTTCGTGTTCCCTTTGCACTCAGCATGTTGAGCATCCCCTGGCTCCTCTGCAGTGGAAGAGCTGCTCAGAGCAGCCAGATTTCAGCCCTGGGGCTGCAGCCTCTGGGGAGGGAACCTGCACTGCCAGGCACTGATGGACACCAGCCCAGGGCATGGGCCATGGGGGCTGCTGAGCACCTTTCCCCCTCTCCACACTCTGTATTCCATCAGCAGGAAAAGCTGCATGGGGCAAACCCTGCCAGCCCTGACATGTGTGTCCACAGCCACTTCCACTCATTTCCATCCACACTGCTTTCTGCAACAGGGCTGCTTTCCTGCTATTCACTACACTTCTTCCTCCTGTCCCCCTCAGTGTTGCCACTGAGCTGGAGGGCAGCATGATGTGGCTGGTTGGCTTTACCACATTTAGTGATCCAAAAAGCAAAATAAAAAAAAAATTGCACTCAAAATACTACAAAACCTAAGCTCTGTCAGAGTCCCTCAGATTAAAGGAGAAAACAAAACAGGTTCAGTTGTAGAAATTAGAGCAGGACGTTGCACAAAGCTAGAGTCAGAGCATGGTGCAGAGCGGGGTGGGACTCACTATTATCCCTGCATGGGTAGAACAGCCCTGAGGCTGCTCTCATCCAAGTTGGGAGGTAGAAGTCTTTTCCCAAAGCAGGGTGAACAAATCTGCCCCGTGGGGAAAACTCTGGATGCTGGCTCCAGGCAAGGGCCTGAAGCCCCAAAATATCCTCAGGGAGACCCCGAGTTGTGTTTTGCAGGGGAAGTCTGGGACTGGCAGCACAGGACAAAGCCAGAGTAGCTCCATGGCCAAGGATCATCTGTGCTGCTCGTTGGAGCTGCTCCTGCAGCATCCCCAGGACAGTGGGCAGAGGAGCAGGGGGAGTTTTCTTAATGTGGTTTGGACGTAAAAGGCAGTAGAGGCTGGAGACTAGCAGATTAACATCAAAGGAAAAATACGATAAGAAAGAGCTTCATTCCAGTTTGTCCCAGGCAGGAGAGGCCAAGTGGCCAAACAGGCGCTCCCGGCCTCACCATGAATCACGCTGGTGACGAAGCCAGCAACAGGCTGTTTGTTTGCCTGTTGCCAAGGGCCCCGTGGCTGCGAGTTGGGATCTGTGAGCCCTGTGGTTCAGCCATCCTTTCAAGAGGGCTTGGGATTGGGAAGCCAGGAAATCCCTGCTGTGGTCTAAGGGCAGAGCTGAGACCACAGGGTGGGGTTGGACTGGACAGGATGGAGCTTGTGGTACCACGAAAGGGGACTGTGCTGGCTGGATACCCCAATTGCTGCAGAGTGCAGTAGGATGGAGGCTGTGGGGCCAGTGGCAGAAGAGGAGGATGCTGTGACACGCGCCAGTCCCAAGAACCACTATACAAGGGAGGCTGTAGGACAGATACCACTGGGAATGACTTATGGACAATCAGAAAACACCCCTGGCTCCAATGACAAAGACAGAGGGCACCAAACAGATCTCCTGTTCCATGCTGGAGGTGAGTTCCTCTTTCCACTGCCTCAATTTCTACCTTTTGCCCTTCTCTGCGCAAAGCCTGGCCCCATTCACTGGATGGTCAGATCTACCTGGTCTGCAGAGCTCAGCCTAAGTGCTAAAACATCTCCTCCACCCTCCACTGAGGTATGGGGTCTTCAGAGCTCATTTGTAAATGATGTAGAGGTCCATGTCTCAGTTTCTCCATTTGCCAGGCTGGGTTCAGCACATTCTTCCGATACTTTCTTAACACCTGGGGCTTTGTCTTCATAGAGATGGTCTTTTCAAGCATATAGAATCTCAGAATCCCAGACTGATTGGGGCAGAAGGAACCTTAAAGCCCATCTCCTTCTACCCCCCCTGCCATGGGCAGTGACACCTTTCACTGGACCAGGTCACTCCAATCCCTGTCCAGCTTTGAACCCTTCCAGGGATGGGGCAGCCACAGCTTCTCTGGGCAACCTGTAGTGGTGCCTCACCACCCTTGCAGGGAAGAATTTTTTCCTAATATCTAATCTAAATTTACTCTTTTAAAGTTTAAAGCTGTTGCCATTTGTCCTCTTTCCATGATCCCTGCTCCCACTGCCTGTCCATTTCCTTCTTGCCCTCCCAGTTGACCAGCAGGTCTCCACTCAGCCATGCCTGTCTCTTGTCTTCCTTTCCTGATTTCTTACTCATGTGGATTGAGAGTTCTTGCATTCTATGGAAAGAATCCTTAAAAACCTACTACCTCTGTTCTGCCCCCTTGTCCCTAAGGGCAGTTTGTTAGGCGTCCCATTGACCAACTCCTTGGACAGCTTGCAGTTTGCTTTCTTAAAATTCAGGGTCCAGTCCTAACTTGAATCTTTGCCTGTCCCACATCCCTCATGGCTGTGAACTCCACTGGTGTGTGGTCACCGCAGTCCAGGCTGCCTCCAATCTTGATGTCACTGCTGAGCTCCCTTGCACTGGTGATCAACAGGTCCCATGATGTATCCTCTCTGGTAGGACTTCCATACATGGCCCCTTGCAAAGCCAAGCCCTGCTCTCCTATGAAGATGCTGGAAATTACCATAACGCAAATAAAGCCGTGTATTATTAATGATGATACAGCATCACCCACACTGCAGGTTCTGCACAGCCCTCTGCTCTGTCAAAGGATAAAAGGAGGAGAGTGGTGAGGCCCTGGCACAGGCTGCCCAAAGATGCCCCATTCCTGGAATTGCTCAAGGCCAGGTTGGACAGGGCTTGGAGTAACCTGAGACAGTGGAAGGCATCCCTGCCCACAGCAGCATGGTGGAAGGAGATGAGCTTCAAAGCCTCTTCCAGCCCCAACCGCCCTGTGATTCTGTAACTCCCGGGGTCTGACCAGTAGTGTGGTTTTGCTGTGACACACAGCTGGGCCCATTATGGTTCTCCTCCCCCGGGCAGTGAGAGGCCAGTCCAGGCGCAGTCCCCGTGGGACTGCATCAGCAAAGACACAGCACCAAACCCTACCTCTCACCTGCAGACTCGCACCCCCAGACCCTGCCCCCGCTTGCCCGCACCCCCGGACGCGCGGCCAAGGGGAGCCCCCAGCCCCTGGAGGTGATGCCAAGGTCACTCCGCCCGTGCTCTGCAGCTGGGTGGGCGGGCTGTCCGGGGACCAAGGCTCAGCAGAGCACAGCCCGAGTCCCGGCAGGGCACAGGAGGGATCGGCAGCTCCATCTCGCGTCTGACGCCCGCAGTACAGAGCGGGGAGCCCAGCCCCGGGACAGCGCTGGCCACGGCGGCTCCTCGCCCCGGCGGGCTGAGGAGGCTGGCCTAACCCACGGCCAGCCTCACTCTGTGGCTCCTGAAGGAGGCTGGGACTCGGGACAGAGGTGTCACTCGGCTCTGCGAAGTCTAAGCCTGGAGACTCGAAGCGGCGTGGGGATCTTCCCGCTGCCATCCAGAGTCCTCAGGCTCCCAGCAGCCCAGGGGTGCTCACCTGCCGTGATGCCACCCCCTCGCTGTCGTGCCACCCTTCTCCACAGACCCCTTCTCTGTCCGCAGAGCACGTGGCACCGAAAGCACAAGCATAGATTCATTTTTACAGGCATGGGGCTAAGGCTGAGAGACTGCTTCTCATTAGGGAAACAGAGCTGGTAGTAAATGGTCCCGAGCTCCCATACCAGGCTGGCGTCTTCCCAAGGGGATGAGGAAAAAAGCCATCCTACACTGCCGGCACTGAACACCCAGCGTCAGGGGAACATCCCCTTGACGCTGGCGTGGGGAGGAACAACCGTGCAGTGGAAGAGAAGTGGCAGCACAGCCTGTGCCCCACTCAACCACCCCACGCTGACCCGGTTCTCCCTCCAGGCTTTTTGCCAACAGCAAAGAGAGGGGGAAAATGCTCCCGGACAGCAGATAGTCCCGGTGAGCCAGCCAGGAGACGGGACATGCTGCCAACAGCGTTGCCTGGTGGAAGCGGGAATCAGAAACCAGCTGCAGCTCACGCACAGAGCGAGCGAACGTGGTGCCACCAAAGAGCAAATGGGATGGGGATGGAGATGAGCACAGTGCCCTGAGCAGGAGAGCACTGCAGCAGGACACACAATCCGTTGGAGACGTGAGATGCAAGCGATGGCTCCTTCATCCCGACCTCTCTGCACAGAACATGCTGGATACACAGCCTTGCTCCTGGCTCCCTGATTCTGGGATAGACCCACTGTTCTTCCTGCCTCCCGGTGCCCTTCCAGCCCAGATGCACAGCCCTGGCATCCTCCTCCGAGCAGAAAACACCCCTCTTGCTCTTGCTGGCACATCACTGGTGCCGGGATCTCATTGCTCCCACGGCAGAGTGCCAAGCGATCCGGATGGGAACAGTCGCAGGCTGAGCTGCAGGTGTTGGGCTGATGGCAGCACGTCCCACTGCTTGGGGAGCTGGTGGGGCAGTGCCAAGGCTGCTCCGGTTTCCAGAAACAAGATCTCCAGGGGTGCTGGCCCAAGCACCAACTGGCAGACGTGGCAAGCAGGGTGATAGGGATGGCCTGGCAGCAAGGTGCTGCAATTCTCACTGTGACCTGCCTGCCACAGGACCGTCATCTTTTGAGCATCCCAAAGGGCCATGGGGGACAGGAAAATACGGGGATTTTGGTGTTGCTTCAGCCGGCTAGTCCCCAGCATCTGCCTGCTGGCACTGGGTCTGTGGCTGCTCCAAGGAAGGGAACACGGCCCAAGGTACCCACTGCATCTCCTGACAGTGGGGTCAGGAACAGGCCCCATGGAAGGGCTGGAGGGGCCTCAGACAGCTGGGAGGGGGGTGCCTTTGCCCCAGTGCTGAATTCTTGCCTTGTGCAGGAAACTCCTCCCTGCACTCACCCACTCTCCCCAAGGCAAACCCAAGGTAGAATTTGAGGCAGGAGAAGGGTAAAACCTGGGATCAGCATTGCTGCCCTGGGTGCTACCCCCTCTCATAACCCACAGCCTCCTCCTTTGACATGGCACAAGGACAGGGGGACACTATCCTGAGCCACCTCCCTGCCTCCAAGATGCTGAAACTAAGGAGTGTGAGGCTTCAGCCACTGGAGCCTCCTGGATTTGCAACAGCAGGACCAACAACTGCCCTGTGCTCCATAAAGGGGTCTGAGCCCACGGCAGTGCTGAGTGGTGAGACACCACAGCTGGAGCTGTGGAAACCTCAGGAATTGCCTCCCAATCCCCTTCCCCTTTCCCTCCTGGCTGTGTTCACGTGACAAACCCAGAGTCCCTGTGCGTTTGGCGCTGCCCTGTGCCCCACGCGTAGCCAGGACTTGGGGAGCTCCCGGTAAGCAGAAGATGCTCCCACAACCAAGGCAATCCCGGCATTTTGGGAAGTGTGCAAGCAGTCTGCAGCTCACACTTGGATTTACGCCGCTTGGATGGCCCTTTGCTGCTTGCCGAGGATCCGACCCTTTGGCAGGCTCCGAAATTATCCCAAGCCCCCCTGCTTTGTTATTAAATCAGATCCATCTGGCCTCGACCACGGACGGTTGTTATTCGAGATCCCTCTCCTAGAGGAGCTGGGATTAGCTCCGGGCATGGGGGATTCTCCCTCCCTTTCTCTCTCCCACCGCTCCCAGCCCTCCTGCCTCTCTCTTTTGTATTTCTCCACTTCTCGAGGAGCAGGGGGAGGCGCGGGGGCACTCGGCCGCTTTTGTGCAGCGTGGAGCTGGCTGTACGGGTGTCCCCGCAGGACCACAGTGCCACCGCGCTCCCGGGGGGTCCCATCTGGACATACCCGCACCTCTCCTGCCCACATCAGGGCAGCCAGAACCCCCCGAACCCTGGGAATGCCACATCTGGCACTGGGGGTGACAGTGACATGAGGCTTTGTCCTAGCCACCTGCCACCCCCGTTTTTGACCCCAAGCAGCTGAAACGCTGCCGGGTGCTGCTCTCCCCAGGGACATGCAGGGCTGAGCAGGGTAATCCCCTCTCCTAGCCCCACAGAACCTACTGCCCCAGGACAGCAGGATGAACTGGAATGGTGCGGGATGTGCTACTGTGGAGCAAGTGCTTTTAGCTTTACAGCAAGTGCCTTGAGTGCCGCTGCTTCCCTGGGTGTCACTGCTAGTGTTGCTTGAGGCTGCAGCTTCCAAACCCCCGTTGAGGAGCTGCTGTATTGAGGCTTTGGCTGCAATCTTTATGAAGATGATGGATTTCCACTGCTCTGACAGCACAGAAAGCAGTGGGCAGATGAATTGGCGATGACCTGCCAGAAGGAGGCAGAGGCAGGGCACCCAGCCGGTGTGGGGATGTGTGTCTGCTCCTGGTGCAACAACCCTCGGGGCCACCTGGACCAGCAGGGATAAGGTGACAGCATGTCTGGCTCCAGCCCTCCAGGGACTCCTTTAGGTTGGGCAGATGGAGCTGTGGTCCCCATGGGCTCTCCAGGGCTGGGCCCTGTGTTCTGGCTGCCAGCAATTAGTGCTGCAGCTTGTTTTGGAGTGATGGCTACGTACAGGCTCTCCCTGAGCAATGCTGGGGCTCAGAACGTGTCCTGATAGACTGCTCCTGGCTAAGCTTGACCTCGGCCTCCTGCATCTCTGCTGTAAACTTCTCTCACAAGGACACAGCCTGACGTGCAGGTACCTCCACCCCTGATGAGGTCCCCAGGAAATGACACCCCCAGCCCCTCAGCTGTGTATGAAGCACATCCTTCCTGGGATGAGTGACTGTGGCAGTGTAGGGTGAAGGCCAGCTGGGCACAGTGTCAGAGGGACATGATGGGTCAGAGGCCAACTTTAAACATGGGTTCAGTGTTTAAACCCCTTTAGTGTGTAAATCTACAAAGCAGCGTACACACATTACCTTCCCAGCCTTGGAAGAGCCTTCAACACACCCCAGAAGAGCTAGCACCAATCGCTGTGTTTCTCTCTGCCCACAGGGACACCTGTACCAGAGTCTGTAGACAGCCTGAGAGGGAAGTGGCACCTGAACATCCTGGATAGTCCTTGCCCCTGGAAGCACTGTGGCACCTGCTGAGGCTCAGAGCTTCCCTGCATGCCAGCAGCAGCCTCCAACTTACTGCAGACTTCTTTGGGATTTGGCATCCTGAAGCCAGGTCTGCTGGACTTCAGCCTGGCTTCTAAGTCCTGGTCCTTCTGCAGCTGACTAGGAAACATAAAAGGAGACAAGGCACTTTCTGAGGGAGCGCTGGAGTCCAGGGAATCAGCAATGTGGGAATTAACAGTAGCACCTTCCCTCCTGGGTCACACAGAGACATAAACATTACCACACCTGCTCTGCCCTCTTGGGGCATCTGCAGCGTTTAGGCACAAAGTCTGCATCCCACAGGAACTTTTTAATGGCACAAGGGACTCTCCAGTGACAGAGATGGTGCTCTCATCTTTCCTGGATGGCCCTGCTGGTACCATCCCCTCAGGGACTAAAGCACAGCCCCCTCCATCACCCAACCCTGCGGTGGGCTGCCAGCCCGTTGGGGAAGAGATGGGAATGTGTCCACTTGATGTGCCTGAAAAGCAGCACACATCTCCCTGTTGCTACGGAAACACTGCTTTTAAAGCAAATTAATAATAATAATTAACACGATCTATTAAATAATGGTAATAAAAGCATTAGTAATGACTTGTAATTGGTAAAGCACTCGGAATAATATACACTCACCCCGCGACCTGCTCCCAGCGCAGGAACTCAAGCTGGGGGTGGCATCTCCCACCCTCAGGGGAGTCCTGGGTGAGGGCGAGTGCCCTCTGCCTTCAGTAGCGTACAGGCAGGAGCTTAGTGGGATTCAGTGAGGGATCAGACTTTTATCTGGATAATGAGGATGTCTAGACTGATAAGAAGAAGGGGTAAATTGGCTCAGGGCCTGATTCTGCCTTGCTAAGTTCTTGGTGCAGCAGCATGCTGTGGTGCCTGGGCAAAACTGAGGTGGGTTGAGACCAAGAGTCTACAGCAGGCTACACAAAGACATTTTTCCTCTTGGTTTTTAAACCTAGAAATCAGAGTACTTCCAGGACAATTAACCCCTGGGAGGTAGAGGTGAAGAGAACTCGAAGAAACTTTTAATGTGCTTGAATTCAGCCTGGAAAAGAGAAGACTCCAGGGAGACCTTAGAGCTGCTTCCAGAACCTAAAGGAGCTCCAACAGAGCTGGAGAGGGACTTTGGACAAGGGTCTGAAGGGACAGGGCAAGAGAGAATGGCTTCCCACTGCCAGAGGACAGGGCTTGATGGGATTTTGGGAGGAAATTCTTCCCTGTGAGGGCATTGAGGTGTGGTGATCTGGCATAAATTCCCCAGAGAAGCTGTGGCTAGCCCTGGATCCCTGGAGGGGTTCAGGACCAGGTTGGACGGGGCTTGGAGCAACTCGGTCTAGTGGAAGATGTCCCTGCTCATGGCAGGGGCTGAGACTGGATGAGCTTTAAGTTCCCATTGCAGCCAAGGCGATGAGGCCACAGCTTCTCTGGATCCCTCTGCTCTGTCTCTCACACATCAGGTCCTTGTGTCCCATTCATCAACCTACACCACCAAAAGCAGTATCCAGAGCAGAGCAGTGCAAGGCTGAGCCCAGAGCCATGATAAAATGTCCTCTTTTTTGGAAGCTGTGAGATGCTTCCAAAAGCATCTGGAATTGCAAAGAGGAAATAAATGTGAAGAGCTGACAGTGTCACCTGCCCGTTTGTGCCCAAAGTCCCTGTGCTGACAAGGTCTTCTCTGCACGGCAGAGCGAGGAGCTGCTCTCTCAGAATCACTCAGGGTTCCCACAGGAGCATGCCCAGACAGGCAGAGCCAGGAGGTGAACGCCTGGGAAAACCTGGCCCTGGTTTAGGTGCCTGTATGAGACTGAACAATTTGGAAAAGCAGGTCCCCACTGTCCCTGCTGTACCCCCGAAGAGGCATCAGCCCTGGACAGGCATAAGCAAATGCAAAACAGCTAGAAAGGTGCAGAGATGTGTTCCTTAGACTTTTCCCAACAAGGTCTGACATCCAGACTTCTAGGCCGGGCAGGATGCCGGAGCAGCATTAGGATTGCAACACACCTGTGTGGCTCAGGCTCCATCCTATCCTGAGCACCCGGCAGCAACTTCCACCATAAGACTAAAATTAGCACCGACAGGAAGAGCTCTGGAGCACGACAGGCTGATTAAAGCCTCCCTGGAAAGGAGGCATCACCTGCAACGTAATGACTTTCCTCATCTCTGTCAAAATCTGCAAAAACCATCGTGGAATATGATGGGGAAAAGTGAGGCAGTGAGACAGGGGAAGGTGCTTCTGCACAAAATTGGAGTGATAGCACTTGTCCAGAGGAGAAAAAACAGGATGCTGGCTCTCTGGACTATGCCCTGGACCTGCTGCATGACTTCAATCAAATTGCTTAGAAGGACCCAAAAGACTTAAAGATCATGTATGCCAACTCCACCTGAGATTTATAAACAGCAAGAAAACACCCAGATAAAAGGTAAAAAATCCCTTTTACATGTATTTAACTGTATATGTTGTGAGTGTGAATAATCAGTTTTGCTCTTCTCTGCCACTAAATCCATGCTTCAAAACTCTTTGTTGGCCTTCTTTGGCTAAAAATAGCCAACACCACCCACGTCCATGCTCCTGAAAGAATGGGATTTCATTGGGCATCGCCCCTCCTATAAACTTGCCCTGTTTTCTTTTAAAATAACTCATAATTAGAAAGAGCATTAAAAGTGGGTGCACTGAGCCTCCAAGTGGGAAGATGTAACTGTGCTGAGGCAGGCATGGAAATGCCAGTGCCACTCTTGTTGCACCTAGTGCAAGTTGGTTTGACTCTATGACTCACATTCTTGTCTTGAAACTGGAAATTGTAGAATCATAGAACCATGGGATGATTAGTATTGGACAGGACCTTAAAGCTCATCAAGTTTCATCCCCCTGCCATGGGCAGGGACACTTTCCACTATCTCAGGTTGCTCCAAGCCCTATCCAAGCTGGCCTTGAACAATTCCAGGGATTGGAACATCCACGGCTTCTCTGGGCAGCTTGTGCCAGTGTTTCATCTCCCTCACAGGGAAGAATTTCCGAATATCTAATGTAAATCTTCCCTCTTTTTGGTTTGAAACCATTTCCCTTTGTCCTCACAATATGTCCCGTCTCCCTCTCTCAGGTGGACCCTTACAGACAGGGATCATTTATCTGGATAACAGGAGACAGGTAAGTGTCTCAGATAAAGCTGCTGCATTTCCCTTCAAGATTTCCTGGACAGAAATATGTGCACATGCGCTGCACAGCTTGACAATGAATGTGCAGCGAATCCAACACATCCTGGACATGTTGGATTTGCTGGGCACACATGGACCATCTGGCCAACACATGGGCCTCGGGCTTGACATGTCCAGGAAGCCTCTGACTGATGGCGGATGCAGCAGGCAGGCAGTGGGAGCACATGCAGGAAACCGGCCCCACTGGCACCGCGGTGGAGGTGGGTGTGATGCTCCTGGAGCTCATCTGCGGCTGCGCCGGCGTTTCTGGGCTGATGGAGATTCACACACAGGCAAGCGCCAAAACCCCAACAAGCCCCTGGACAAAATTCAAAAGAGGACATGCCCAAAGAAACACATGGTAATTCTGATGTTCTAGAAATTGAAATCAGAAATTATCTGCTTTCAGAAGATGGGATTTCGATCAGAGGAAAATATGTTCCTTGGAAAATGGACTACATGTACAAAGCAGCAGGAATAAGGGGAGAGTGTGACCTTGAAATTGAGCACCCCCCTTTTGATCCCAGACCTAAAATTATCCAGATTTCAGAAGAAGTTTCTTCATCAACCTTAGTGCAGTTTTTTTTTAAAAAAACCCTTGTGACTAGCAGTCCAAACCCTCCACATTATGAAGGCAACCAAGTCTGCCAAGGGTGCGGCACCCAGGATCCCGGTGCCAGATTGCCCTGTAGCTTAGCACCCATCTGCAGCCAATATGCTGAGCTCTTAACAAAATTGAGGGGTTTTTAAATCTGGTCTCCTGGGCTTGATCCCATGGACCTGGGCTCACCAAAACCAATGGACTTCAAGGAGCTTTGGATCAGGCTTTGTGCTAATTTACTTATCTCATAGAACAGCTTAATTAACAAATGTTTGCAAAGCACTTTAAGATCCTTGCACGGACAGTGAGACTCCTCTTGCTGCCAGTCCCATTGACAAAGCAAAGAGGTTTAACGTCAACAGGCAGCAGATGAATTGTATGGACAGTGGCAGCGATAGACAGGGATGAAGGGACATCCCAGGTGGATCAGCTACCACAGAGCACAGAGTCCCCCCTGAACTGTGTGCTGTGGGGAACAGCCAGCATGGAGGGCTGTGGGCGCAGAGTGGAAGGGAGCCCTTCCAGCTTTCCAGCATTTGGGATACTGCTGTTTCATGTGCAGCTGTGCAGTTCTTGAAATGAGCTGTCCAGGGACAGGGATACGATGTCTCAAAGCACTCATGGCGATGGGATCCCAGCTTGAGCTGTCTAACTTGGGATATTCTATGATTCTATGCAAGACGAAAATGAAGAAAAGCCTAAAAAAGGTGTCCTGGTTCCAAGCAGGTGTTTGCTCCCCCTGTCCTGTCCACCATCACCTCACTCTGTGGGACGTGGGATGTTTCCACAGCATTAAACTTTTCCTAGTAGCAGCCACCTTTCCCCCAGACTTGGGTCATGTCAGTGGGCAGAGGGATGCAGCACTGGGAAGTGCCGAATTCGGTTTCACATTGACGACACAAATTAATCCAGAAAGTTTCTCTCTGCGTTAGCTCTTTATGGTGACTCTTAAGTCACTGTTTTGCCTAAGGACAGGCTGCTGGCACCTCCTCAGTCAATGTCAGCTTTATTCCTGCCTCCCACAGAACTTTCTGTCACCAGCCGTGGAGCCCGGCCACCCCTCCCCGACGGCTCTGGCACCGGCAGCAGCTGCAGTTTGCAGTTTCTCCCTTTTCTTTGATCGCTCTGCAGCCTCCTGCCTCGGGAAGGGGCACGTGATGCCGCTGCCGAAGTCGACCTCTCCGCTCGGAGGACTCCGTCGCCGTCCCTGGCTTTAATTAATACTTTATTTTTTTCCCCTGACAGTAATTCGGGGATGTGGATTTAAAAACATTTGGAAATACCCGCTTTTTAACTAGAAACACTGTGTTTCTGCCAAAACCTCGGCAGGGGTGTTCGCTGAGTGGATGTAGCTATGCAGAGACTACACCCATGGTGAAATCCTCACTCAAAATCCAGTACTACCTGTCCCCCAAAAACAGCCTTTTAACCCTCTATCCAGGGAGTTGGGAACGATCCAGCCCCCAACAGCCCCGCGACATGAGCCCCTATGACCTACTCCAGCTCATCCACTTGGCAGAGCTAACTTTAACCTGAATTACTCCTGAAATCCAGCTTCCCCAGAGGCAGCGATGCCAGACGGGAGGTAAGATCATTCCCAAGCAGCTGCTATCACTGGGAAGAGGATCAAAGTCTTGGTTGTAGCCCAGCTACGCCCCCAAAATACTGTATGAACTGAGAGATGCTGCTATCAGGGACCCATCAGGATTAGTCACTGCCCATGTTGCCAATTTCTGTGATTTTTCTACGAGCGTTTCTGGTTGCCTTAAATTCCCAGCTCTGTGAGTCATGTGAATCTGCGCAACTATGAATTTTTGTTTTTTAAAGTAAGTTTCTAGACCTTGTGGCTGTGCAGAAAAGCAAGGTGATGTAACCAGAGTGAAATCTGACAGCCCCAGGAGAAGGCAAATGAAGAGAAACTCAATTTTAAATTTTTTTTTTTTTTTGGAGTCACACAAACTTTTGAGTCAGTTTGGTGATTTCTGGGCCTGGCTCATGCTGCTGGAATGCTCAGAGCTGGAGCTCCACGGTTTTTCCTTTTTTCCTTTCACTTTCTGATTTCCAGGGGCACTTTCTTCACCTGAGACCTCTGTGACAGAACTTAAAACGGAGGTGGAAGAATGTCCCTAAAATGATGTACTGCCTTCATAGCAAGCATTGCTGCCAGCCTCACGCATAAGATCCAACCTGGACAAGTGAAAAGTCCATAATTTACAGGGAAGAACATGATAGTTCCCACCACCACCACGTGTGTTCCAGCACATGGGCGCACACATGATCCTCGCCCACACTGGGAGCACCCCTGCATGGAGATGTGTGTGCACACCAACACCTTGTACACAAACACGTATTTCAATGTACATAATTCCATGTGTTTGCACCTGTAACACATGCTTACATAGACACACAAGGGTTTCACCTGGCTGTAAGTGTGGAGTGAGCCATACAAGGGAACCAGCAGTGTGTGTGTGAACGTCCATGTGAATTAAATACACATTTTTGTAATTTAACGGGGCACACCCAGCCGAGTGCCTGTGTTAAAATTTGCTGTGTGACATGCGTGGAGCCACCATCCACCACATCCCAATACAAACAGACGACACCTCTTAGAAGAAGGAATATCCCAAACTGCCACAAAGGAAAACATCCCAAACTGTCACTCTCAGGAGTCCATCACCACACAAAGGTGAATATAGAAATAAAGCCTAATTCAGGACACTGTTTTGCAACCATGACCAAAATGAGCTGCATGAAACACAGCAGTGGGTGGGTTCTCCTGCCCTTAGCTTTACTTTTTTCTCTTTTTTTGTGCACACCTACAGCACAACCACCACAAGCTCTAACCCACAGCCACTCCACGCCAGATCCTGCCGCAGAGGGCATCTGCCAGCAGCAGCCCCTCTGGCTGGTGTCCCAGCACGTCCCTGAGTTGTTACTACACATCAGGAAACCTGGACGCCAAAACCAAACTGAAAGCAAAAATTTCCCTTCCCAAAGTGCCTGGGCAAACTCACAGGGAAAGATCCAGCAGCACCTTACCGGCTGAGTCAGTGGATGAGCCATCTCCTTGTGCTGGGTGCCCCATCTGCTGAGTTTAGCCGCAGCTGAGATCTTCTGCTGGTAGACCCAGAAAGGAGGGGGTGGGGGGGAGAAAAAAAAAACCTTCCTGTAAGGATCCCAGAGCAAGAGAGAGCAAATAGTATGGATGCAGTGGGGGCTAGAAAGGTCCAGCCCCAGTGACAAGTCACCAGTGCCACCACCCCCTAGCCCTTGCCTCAGCCGTTGTCCTTGCCAGATCTGCAGCGTGGTGTGGCGGGAGCCTCACATCCCTCCTCATTGTCCCTCGTCAGTGTGAGCTCTGGCAATCTCATTTCATGGAAGACATCTGGTTTGATTCAAAGGGAAGAAAGGGGCGAGGGGAGAACCGCGCGCTCACACACTCACCACCCAGCCTGGCTGGCTGGGAGCTGGGGAGCGATTGTCAATGCTTCCCTCCGCACTGAATCCTCCTCATTTCAATGAGAAAGGCCAGCCCAGGGAGCAGGGCTGTCCCACAGCCCCCCCAGCATTCCCAGTCTGCCGGAGGGGGCTTTGCTGGGGCACGGTGCCAAGGGTGGGAAGCTGAGCCCCATCAGCCTCACCAAGTCTTGCTGTGCCTGGAGCCACTACAAGGCCTTGGAGGGCTGGGGGGCTCCCACTTCTTGTCTTCCATAATTCCCAGGCCTGGTGGACAGGCAGTATTGCCCCTCAAATGCTTGTGGCTGTGTCGGATGTCTCCCCATATCAAGACTGAAGTCCTCATGGTTGCAGGGAACCCTTTTGGAAGGCCGTGTCCTCCTGCATGAGGATGAAGCAGTGATTGTCCGTGGGAGGGAGGTTCATGCCCCATTGTCCCACCATTCACCCCGCTGACCCTATTACCCTGCTAGCCTGTGCCCAAGCAGTTCCACCCCGATGTGTCCCTACCGAGCCACCACTCCTCCCAGAGATCCCTGTTGTCCCTGTAGGTCTCTGGATGGATCCCAACCCTGGACACCTCCTGCAGCACCCCTCATGAGTGGGCAGCAACAGGTCCCCACACAAACCCTTCCACAGCGGGGGGGCACATGGTGGGTGCCCACATAGACCCCTCCCACTCATGACCACTCCTTGCTGAGTGCACCCAGTGGGTCCCCTTAGACCCTGATTTCCTGTAATTCCTCTATGCAAAGGATGTGCACATTGAGTCACTCGTGGAACCCAGAGTGGGCCCCCATGCAGCACCTACACCTGTGTCTCAGTGAGTCCCCATGCAGCTCCCTCTACCCACCCATTGCACGGTGGGTCCTCAAGGAGCCCCCTCCACATGTGACACAGAGAATCCCACTGCAGCCTGCTCTACCCATTGCACAGTGGGTCCCACCACAGTCCCTTTCCGCCCGTGGCATGGCTGATCCCCTTGCATCATCCTCCAGCCGTGTCACAGTGGCTTCCCACACAGTCTCCTCCACCCGTTCTTCAGTGTGTGTTCCTGCGGCCCCTCCACCCACTGCACAATGTGTTTCCCCACAGCAACCCCCGCTCCGTGTCCCAGGCGGTCCCCCACATCACACTCCACCCATGTCACCGTGGGTGCCCGTGCAGCCTCTCCACT
>VXBU01010835.1:526083-539945 GCA_013400315.1 Bombycilla garrulus | reverse complement strand
GGGGGGAGCCGAGCCCCTCCCGCCGCCCCTGGGAGCGGGGGAACCCTGGAGCGGGACTCGCCGTCCCGCGTGGGCCCCCCGCAGCCGCTGCCCGCGCTCCGCCACAGTGATGCTTTTGTTCTCCTCGCGGCTCCGTTCGGAGCGAGGTGGAATGGAGGAGGGCTTTNTTTTCTTTCTTTTTCTTTCTATCCCTCTCTTTCTTTCTCTCTTTCTTTCTCTCTTTCTTTCTCTCAGCAAGTAACTTGATGCTCTGGAAGTGCAATGGGCAGAGCTTGCGGCTCCATGGGCAGATGCTCCCCTGTGGGCTGGGATCGAAGGCCCCTGAGCAGGGGGTTTGTGGTGGGACCCGGGGGGTGACGACCCCCAGTGCCCCGAAAAGCGCTGCGGTGGGCGAGGGGAAGCCGCGGGGAGAGGGACACAAATGGCTCCTTGCTGGGCATCTCTGACGCTAGGGTGTGCGGCTGGAACAATGGGGCCTGCGGAGGCTCCGCTTGCTCCCACCCGTGGAGCGAGGGTCCGGTTCCCACGCTGGAATACAGAGTGGGCAGGAGTCCTGGAGGTACTGACCTCCCCAAAACTTGGGGCGTCTGCAGCCGAGGGAACAGCTCTTGCTCTGACGTCCACACTGGCATGGGGGCCCTTCACTGGGGACGGGGGAGACGAGCAGGAAGGGGTGAAGGTTTGGCCCGGGAGATCCCACTGGCCCTGATCCTGACCCTCCCTGTGATGTCTTTACATTGCCGGGAATGGAGTGCGGGCAGACGCGGTGGGGCTCAGCACCAACTCTGCCCTGGTGGGTCTGAGGCCACAGAGAATCAGGCCCCCTTTGTTTAATAAAGTTGAGAAAGAGGATTCGGCAGGCAGAACCGAGGGGAAATGTGCCAGGGCTGTTTTCTTCCAGGATCTCACTGCTGCCCTAGACTCCTGAGAAGGGGGTGTGTTCCAATGTGTTCAGAACTCAGCACGTGCCTGTTGTGTCCAGAGCGATGGAGAGGAACGTGGAGACCTGCATTTTTTCCATCTTTTTTTTTTTTTGTTTGTGAGAGGGTTTTCCCACATCTGGGAAACTGAAATGTCAGTGTGCTGGAGCTGTGGGTATGCAGCTGTGGCTGTGCTCCTTTGGCTGGTGGGCAGATGGTGCAGCCTGTGCCCCATCATGGAGGTGGGTGGGATGGATCCTGTGCTGGGGATTCCTTCAGCACAGTCCCTGTAGCTACGGCTCTTCACTCCAGCAGAGATCATGGCCCACACTTGTTTCTAAAGGCCTGTAGGAATGTCTCCACTGTCTCCTGTGCCTTGTTTTCGTGTAGAGGGCCAGATTAAGAGGGTCTGGAGCTGGGCGTGGGGCTCCCAGGGGGATTGAATCCTGAATTCTCATAGATGCCTGACCAGGAATCCCAGAAACTGCAGATTGTCACCCGTTGGTAGTACTGCTCCTGTGGTGGATGGTTTTCTAGGAAAACTGTTATTTTATGGGTACTTGTGAACAGGCTGATTAACCTCTTGAAAAAGGGAGGGGGAAAAAGTAAAAGTGAAATAAAAATTATTTCACAGTTATACTTGGTAACAGGGTTTAGCTTTTTCCTCAACTTACTCTCTTCAGATCATTTTATAGTAATTTCAACCATCTATGAAAGTGTTCCTCACAGGCAGGCGTGGATATGAGAGGCCTGGATCTATGCATAGGGGCCCTGGTGCACACTCCATGGGAATTCCACCTGCCATCAGGCCACTCCTTACTTCGCCAAAAGAGTGAAAAGGCACCTAAGTGTAAATAAAGCTTGAGCCCGATATATTTTTATTGGAATCCCTGTAAGGGTGGCTTGTGAAGCGGTGTAAATTGTGGCAGAGGGGGTGGCTCCACTCCAAGCAAGAGATGCTGCAGGAACTCAACCTGAGCTTGGCAGCTCCTGCTTTCCCCAGGAGCTGTGAACGTGCCCTCTCGGAGCCAATCGCCTGCTGGAAACCTTGCTCCGGTTTGTGCTGGGGCTGGTTTGTGCACTGAATTTGAGCAGCACGTCTCCAGCAGCGTGGCCACAAGCCGGCTGGGATGGGGAACTGGCTGGGATGAGATGGTGGGCTGTGGAAAGGGGGATCGGTGGGAACTGACCAGACAGGCTCCTCCATCTGGTGCCCCAGGGTCCATGGCAAAGAGCTGGGTGGCTGGTGGGATGTGCCAAGGGCTGCTTTGCAAACTGGAGGACAGGAAACTGGAAAAAGAAGAATGAGGGGATGAAGTCACAAGAATCCCTTTGACTGGTGCCTGTGACCCCTGGGCATGGTTGGTATGACAGCCGTTCTGTGGTTGGAGGTGGAGCCGTGACCTCCATGCCTGTCCTCCTATTGCTGGGAGGATGAGGGGCAGGGGCGAGTGTCTGCCTGAGTCAGGGCTCCTGCAGGTCATCCCCCCTTCCCCCAGCATGTGTGTGAACTCCAGCTGTGCTGAGTTGGGTGACCCAACCTCCTGGTGTGTGCCATGGACAGTGCTCCCTGGTTCCGGAGCCAGTCCAGGTCTGCGTGGCACATGAGGGTGCTTGGTGGCTCTTCCGTTTCTCCTGCCAGCTTGCGTAGTGGCTGTCCTGCCTGCAATGGTTTGTCCATGACTGTGCTGGCTCTGACAGCTGTGCTGATGAAATTGTGAAGACAAAGCACTGGAGGGGTTTGCAGTAGGGTTTTGAGGAGATGGTGGGACATCAAGGGATACGGTGCTGGGAGAAATGGAGAGTGTCTGAAGGGCATCATGTTTTGGTTGTGAAATTAGAAAGGGGCAGAAATCCTCAGTCACTGTGGTGTCCGGGTTCTTCCCTAGAAGCAACCCGAGGTGGGTGTGGATCAGCCAGATCAAGATTTGTATCCAACTTTTCTGCCCGCTCCCACAGACAAACTGGGCTGCTGTCAGTGGAGCCAGGGAAGAGGCCACAGGGCACATTCAAGGCCAGATGTTGTGGTTAGGGAGACATGGTGCTGGTTCTTTGTGTATCTGGTGTGTGCAGGTGTCGGGAGAAGGTGTGGGATTGGTTTGGCTTCATGCTGCGCCCACTCCCAGATGAGACTTTCTCTGTAAGGATTTTTGGATTCTCTAAGGTTTTTTGGTCCTTCTAAGTCTTCTCGGTCTCATCACAGTAGTAGCATCCATTGTCACCTGTATTCACAGACACCTTTTGATGCAGCATCTCCCAGTCCGCTCCAACCAGCGTGTTGTCACCAGGAATGAGATTACGTGAGAGAGGATCTTAACATAAATTGCTCTTTCTTGGCAAGGTGAAGTCAAATAACAAGAGGCCCCACTAAACCCAGGTGATTGGGCTCTTTGTGTAGCTCCAAACATGCTCCAATGCTTTCAGCATTTAAAAATAGTCCAAGGAAGCCTTTTCCATTGAGGAAGTCTGATGATGGCAGCTCCCCCACCCACCCTATGGAGGTGGTTGTATGTACAGCATCCGAGGAGCAGTGAGGGGGGGCAGATCTTCTTGTTTCCTCGCTTCACTGAAATCTTGGAGCGAAAGCCACCCGATCTGGTGAGGTCTGAAGACAACCTCCGTTCGCTGCTCTGGCAGCTCGGGATGGGCCTTAAAGGGAGAGAGATATTGCAGTCGGTGTCGGATTGTTATAAAGTGTTAATGAGAATCGGTCTGAATTTTCACAAGGGAAAAGTGCGGAACGGGATCGACTTCGTGCTGTTTGAACTGGAGGTGGGAGGAGAAAATGGGTCTGGGAGAGAGACAAAGGGAATTTTCTAGGGAGACACGCACGCTCCCCCGCGCATGGATGGGATCGGGCGGCCGGGTGCCGCGCTGACCGAGTGAACCGCGCCGCAGCGCAGCCGCCCGGAATCTAGGGCAGTGGGAAAGCGTGCTGTCATTGGGTGGGGGCCCCCGCCTTTGTCTGGCAGCCCCCTCCCCGCGTCCCCCCGCCGCTCGCCATGCCCCGCTTCCCCGCGCCCTGCCCGGCTCCGGCTCGCGCGTGCCGGGGGCCGCGGCAGGATTGTGCCGTGCGGGGCGCCGCGGGCACACCCACTCCACGCCACGGATCGCTGGGGGGCTGGGGGCTTCCACGTCCCGACTTTGCTCCACCGCACAAGGCAGTGATTGTCTGTGGCACTGGGGCTATTTCTGTTAGGTGTTTTGGTGGGATTTTTTTCCTTTTCTTTGTTTGTTTTCTTTTTTTTTTTCATAAACAACTTTCATCACAATGTGAAAAAGCGTAAAATCGCCACACTGAAACAAGGCAGTTGCTGATTTTCCTGGCATGGTGTGTTGGGTGGTGTTTTTCCCCTTCTTGTAAACACAATTTGCATCATCAGGACAATAAACTCTCGGTGCAAAGAGATTTAGTTGGTTGGTTGTGGTCCTTTTGTGTGCATTTGTGTTTTTTGACACCACTTTCATCAGGTTTTCAATGCAGCAAAACCTTACCCCACAGGCCATCGGAGGGTTTATTTGTGAAGTTCTTTGTGCGCTTGTCTTTTAACAAGGCTTTCATGTTAACGGGTAAAAGAATGCCCCACCTTACCCGAGATAGCTGAGGGTTGTTTATTTTATGATCCTCTTCAATTTTATGACTACAATAGAAAAAAACCCCAACTTCTTGTTTGCCCTTAGACCCTCTTGCACCCCATTAGCATTGCCAGAACGGGGTGGGGTAATTACCGGCGTAATTTGTATCTGTGCAGTGTAAGGGTGCCTTGGGATAAATGAGAGGAGGGCTAAAAAGCTTTTGTCTGTAGAGATTACTTTTTATCTGACGAAAACAAGAAATATCAGGACCTGGAGTGATTTCTGTGGTGTGTTTTCCAAAATAAAACCACAGCACAGTCAATGAAACAAAAAGATCCACCCTGGGGTTGGCTCTGGAGCTGTTTGCTGTGGTTGGTACAGCTCCTCTGGTGCTTCCAGGGTCAGGGTCGTGCTCCTGGGCTGGAGGTGCCAGTTGGTGCCAGGTGGGAGTCTCTAGACTGCATCAGTAGCAGAGTATACCTGTGCAGAATCTGGCCTTGTGGTAGCACTGAGGAGAAGGTCATCAGCAGGTCTAACTCTGAATTTACATCAAAATGAAATTATTTGAGGGATCTACCCCACAGGCACAATTGCGTGTGCCGTTGCACTGTGCTGATGGCACTGTCACCCTGGTGGTGTGCTGGGCACATCCATTCCATGCGCTGATTCATCCTCTGCCTGCTGATGGAGCAGCACTTGGTGTAAACCCGACTGAGGTCCTGTGAAAACGCATTGGTTTGGGGCTGCTCAGAACGGGAACATTTGGCATGGGCTCATGCCAAGGAGACGACAGTTAGATCAGATGCATCCAGCACCATCGTGTCCCTTGTGAGCAGCGGCCTTTGCTGGAGAGGTGAACCAAGCTGCTCGAGCCATCTCTGTTTATTTTGATGGATTCATTGCCCTGATGCAGGGGTAAGCAGAGACAAGAAGGTGGCTGTGCATCCAGATCTCCCCCTGACCCCCGCCACCCATCTTAGCAATGTCTAGACTCAATTTATTTATATGTTTTCAGCCAGAGATGGCTGCTCTGCAGATTAATTCCAGTTAGTTGACTGGTCTGGGCACCAGAGGCTCTCTACTCCTCCAGGGTTTGTTCCTGTGTGGGAATGTTTGTGATGTAGTCAGGTTAATTTGCAAACACGTTTACTTTGAGTCAATTGGTAATCAGTGAAATTAAAGAGAAAAAAGGGTGAGGGGAGGCACTGAGCTTACAGCCTCCTTCAGGAAATGCTTTGGGATCTCCATTATTGACGAAAACCAGCATAATAGAAGGTAGGCTGTGGAAACACAATGAGAAAAGGCTTAATCCTCTCTTTAATGTAAAAATCTAAGTGGCAGGAGTCTGCCAGGGATCGACACACTGATGTCTTTGCGCTGCCATAACAAGGACAACATACACCAAGTTATGTATTAGTACGGCTTTCACGGGTCCTTTTCTTCCCTTAGCTTCATTTTGACACCACCTGCTAGGCAATTCCCTCCCTTCCACCTCCCTCCCCTTTGAATAATCCCCCAAGTAAAATGCTTTATTACATGGTGTTTTCAAATTTCAGTTGTGCACAAAGAGAAAGTGTCAAAAAAACCACCCCATGCAGGACAAATTTTGTTTGGAATAAGCACATCGAGGTGTGCTGCCCATCTGGCTGGGATGTCACAAGCCACATCCTGATCCAGCTGTGCTCCGTCAGAAGCAGGGTGATCTCAAAGGAGGCTCAGCCCTTTTTTAGTGTGCAGAGCAGAGTCAGGAGTGGGGCTGAGATGGGCCCAGGGCCTTGGCACTAAGTGAGTAAATCACGCTTAAGCCCAGCCTGGTTTTAGCTGATGTAAACCAGTGCAGTGCCCCTGCAAGTTGTGGACTTCTCTGCATTTGGGCTGCTGATGGTTTGGTCATTGTCTGCGCCAGTTTAGAGCTGCTGGAGTTGGTCTAATTTCCTAAGAGGTGATTTTCTCCTGTTTTTAAGCACAGGATTCCCATCTGTCTGTCTCCACAAAGCTGGCTTTCCCGTCTGCAGGCCTGCACAGAGACCCTCCCTCCTCCCCCCCTTCTCACACCACCGACTGCACCACGCGTCCTTTTGTCCGTTCCAGATCCTCCTTCCCCTCCCTCTTGCTATGCTCTCTCCTTGCTCATCTTCCTTTTGCCATTTTGGGGTGTCTTGGCTTTGCCTCCACACACCTCATTCTCCTGCTCCCTTGGAAGGATCAGTGTGTGCCTCTCCCTCAATTTCCATCACCTTTGCTCCATCGCTAACTCCCTCCCATTACTCCAGCTCATGTAACGTGCTTACATTTTGCCCTCATTCATGTGTATTCCTCGCCACTGTTCCCTTCCATCTGTCCCCAGCATGGAGCCCCTGTCCTTTGTCACCGCTCTGCCTGCCTGACCCTCCCTGACGGCTCCGTGATTTTTTCTTGTCGTGCCGGGCTCAGATCCCTCTCCCCCACACGCTGTCATTGTCCCAGAGCTCAGAACAACGCTGAGCCCAATCCCAGCCGTGCCATGCGCCTGCCTGAGGTCTTTTCTGCACAGGAGAGCGAGCCTTGCGCTCCAGAGGCAGAGCGCGGGTCACTGCGGAATTCGATGGAGCTCCTGCAGCCTGGAGTGATGCACAAGGAGGCATTTTCAGCTTGATGCTTGCCGTGAACACCCCTGTCTTTCCATGTGAGGCTCTGGTGATATCCCTGGGGAAATGGTGGCATCTCGGTTAATCTCCCTAAGATGGAATCTCCCTCTTTGGAGTGAGAGGCACAGGAGCGGGGCAGGGAAATGTCTGCTAGTTGTGGGTCAGGGGTGCTGGAGGGCATAGGTGACCTCTCATGGTTTTATCCAGCTCTCCTTGGGATGAACCTTTATTATGGATTTTGCCTGTGGGTTTATCCTGCAGTTGAGCTGTGCCTGGCTCCATGAGGTCCTGTCCTTTGAGTCATCTGGGAGCTAATAGCACATTGCTGGGTGACCACTGGTCCATGTGGGCTGTTTGGAAACTTTACTCAACAAAACATCACAAATGTACCTTATGGTGCAAACCTTGGAGTGTAACCCATGAGCTACAGTGGATTTGGCAGGGGGTGGGTTTGGTTTGGATTTGGGGATTTTCCCAGATCCTTCTTTATGCTGGGTCTGGCATTTCCATTCCCCAGGAACAAGGAATTCCTGTTTCAGAGACGGGTTTAGTGCAGCAGCGCTGTGATGCAAAGTGTTAAGAGGAAATTTTGCAGGAGCACAAGGCAGGAGACAGCTATTCCTGCTCCAGAAATGGGAAATGAGGCTCTGGGAGCTGAAGTAGCTCTGAGGAGTTAAAAGTCACACTGGGAGTCGGCAGTGAAGTTCTGATTTACCGGCATGTGCCCCATGCTGCTGCAAGACCCTCCAAGGGGCAGCGGGTGGCTGCGGTTGGCCAGGGCTGTGCCCGGTGCCCACGTGGTGCCGGCGCCACGAGTGCAGCTGGCTGGGCTGAGCGTGCTCTGTGCCGGGCACTGCTGGATGCAGCGGCTGCCGCGGCACCTGCGAGCCCAGGGAGTCATTGCTGTCAGCTCTAGTGGCACGAGGCTGTTTCCATCGCCACAGCTGCGGGCTTCGATTCTTGCCAATGATACGAGGTGCTGGAATCGCTGCATTCCAGTGAACACCCCGATGTCACCAGTCTGTGTCTCACGAGAGGAGCTGTGGATGAGTGGCAGCCCTGAACTCCCAGCCTGAGAGATGCTGTTATTTATTAGGATCTGTATAAAAAATAATGTTCCAGCCCAGAAGCTGAGGAATCTGCGTTTTGTGGTTGCAGAGGCATCGTTTTCAGGTCCTTCTGTGTTGAAGTGTGATGTCAGTGGAGCATGCGGAGGAAAATCTGCTAGTGTCAGGCAGTCAGGAAGTACAGGAGATGGTCTTTTCTGGGGAGAGAAGGTGGGATGGGAGGTGCTCAGGGATCTCCCAGAGGTCCCAATGCTGTGTCCTCATCCCCTGGTTCTGTGAGCCCTGCATCAGACACCCAAATCCTTGGGAAACCGCAACAAATTGCTCACCTTACTTCATCTGCACTGTAGAATCACAGGTTTTAACTTTTCTTTGAGATCTGAGCTCAGAGCATACCTCGTGCAGAGAGGAACCCCTAGCCTGCATGGGAACTCGGTGCCAGGCTTCAGAAATGCCTTGGACCACCAAGTGAGGCTTTTCAAGAGAGGGATCTGAGGGGCAGGACAGCAGCAAGGAGGGGTCCAGGAGTAGTTTAGAGAACTGCGCCACATCTGTAAAAACCTTAGTTGCTTGATGGCAACCTGGTGTCATCTGGGAACTTGGAGCCAAACAGCTGGATCAAGACCCTCCAAAAGATCATTTGGAAGCCAAAACACACTGGAAAGTCTTTTGCCCTTTTTGGGAAAGCAGAAGGCTGTTTTCTGAGATGTGAGGAGCTGGGGAATGGGCTTGATGGGTTGTAGGAATTGGGGAATGGGCTCAAAGGGCTCTGGGATGTGGATACTGATACACAAAAGCACCACTTGGCCAGTGACCTTGGGAGAGGGTCTGAGCACCTGGAGCAGGAGTCTTTGCACTGCCTCACAGGATGGCAGCCCTGCCCCATTTCTTGCTGTTTCAGCCCCAAAGCAAATCTTGGCCTCCTGCTACCTCTGCCCATCCAGCTCTGCTGGCATTTGCAGTCCTGCCATATCTGCAGTGGGGAGGCCCAAACTGCTGCATCTCTGCAACTCCCCTCCAAACTTGGCCCCTGAAGTTCACCACATTCGCTCCAAAACCTCCTCAGTAGTACCAAAATTCTCTGGCTCCCTGGAGTCATGGGAGCTGGCGCAGGGTGGCCAAGGGATTCCACACTGGCCATCCAGGCTGTGGCACAGGCATTCCCCTGTTCTCCTGTGACCTCCAGGCTGCCCCAAGCATCACCCTGTCTCCAGAGCCCAAGGATGACCATTGTCTCTGCGGGGCCACCCTGGGGCTCTGGGGACAGGCCTCGTCCCAGAGACCGCTGACACCTGGGGTGGATCCCCCATTACTCCATGGTGTTGGGGTGTGTGGAAGGAAGATCTTAAGGATGACTGCTGAGGGAAGGCAGTTGGGGAGATGGTGTGGTGGGGTGCAGCACACAAAATGATGATCCCCATTTTGGGGGATGTGGGAGCATGGCACTCCTGAGGGAGGGAGTCTCCGGGTGAGGGTGGACTTCCCTCTGGCATTTCCCCTCAGGGTTAGGGGTATAGGGCCTTTCCCTTGTTCCATGCCCTGTGCAGTGGCCACTCAGCCCAGTGTCCTGCAGAGCAGGGTGAGTGGTGGGACAGCCTCGTTAACTGCTGCCTTCTCTCTCTTCCCAAGGCTGCAAGATCAAAGCCCTGCGGGCAAAGACTAACACCTATATCAAGACCCCGGTGCGAGGGGAGGAGCCAGTCTTCATGGTGACGGGGCGGCGGGAGGATGTGGCCATGGCCCGGCGAGAGATCATCTCGGCGGCCGAGCACTTCTCCATGATCAGGGCCTCCCGCAACAAGGCGGGCACCACGTTCGGCAGCGCGCCCACCCTGCCGGGGCAGGTCACCATCCGGGTGCGCGTACCCTACCGAGTGGTGGGGCTGGTGGTGGGCCCCAAGGGAGCCACCATCAAGCGGATCCAGCAGCAGACCAACACCTACATCATCACGCCGAGCCGAGACCGGGACCCTGTCTTTGAGATCACTGGTGCACCGGGCAACGTGGAGCGTGCCCGGGAGGAGATCGAGACACACATTGCAGTGAGGACAGGCAAGATTCTGGAGTACAACAACGAGAATGACTTCCTCTCCAGCAGCCCTGACTCCGGCATGGAGAACCGCTACTCCGAGGCTTGGCGGGTCCACACGCCGGCGCCGGGCTGCAAGCCCCTCTCCACCTTCCGGCAGAACAGCCTGGGCTGCATCGGCGACTGCTCTGTTGACCCCGTTTACGAGACCCCCCGGCTGAATGACCAAAACGACTTCAATTACGGTTACCTCTTCCCCAACTACGGCGTGAACAAGCAGGATCTGTACTACGGAGTGCCGGAGTCGGGGGCCCCGATGTGGGCTGGGCAGGAGAACACCAACCCCGTCTCGGTGCTCTTCTCGAAGCAGCAGCGCTCCAGCAGCACCGGCACCATCCATCCCAACTCCCACCGCTCCCCGTCCTCCTCCATCCCGGAGCCCAGCCTCTCTGGGCTGCCCCGGCGGTCACAGGGGGAGCCGCTCCAGGGGTTTTCCAAGCTGGGAACGCCCACCGCTGCCCGGACGTCGGTCGCCAGCAGCCGCGAATGCATGGTGTGCTTCGAGAGCGAGGTCACGGCCGCGCTGGTGCCGTGCGGCCACAACCTCTTCTGCATGGAGTGTGCCGTGAGGATCTGCGAGAGGACTGATCCCGAGTGCCCCGTTTGCCACGCGGCAGCCACTCAGGCCATTAGAATATTTTCCTAAAGAGACAGAGCAGGGCATTAGGGGGGTGGGGGTAGGAAAGGGAGAGTGTGGGGGGGTCCATGAGAGAAAAATGATGATGATAATAATAATAATAATAATGATAATAATAATAATAATAATGACATCTGAAGAACAAAAAATGAATGAAAGAATAAATTAATTTAAAGAAGAAAAAGAAGAAGAAGAAAAAAAAGAAAAGAAATTATTTTACAAGCAATGTATGTTATTTTTTAAAAAAAATAAGTGAATACTAAAATTAAGATGAATAGCAAAGCCAGAAAGTTTGAAGGGCGAACAATGCTCCAGCCTGCAATGTCTTTTGTAAACCAAGTACTCAGAACGCACACTCGGATCTCGCAAGCAGAGCGGTTTAGTTCAGTTTTTTTGGTGGTGAGATTGGGACTTCTTGGTGATGACCAAGCCAGGCCACCTGGATCAACTGGGGACGGAGCAGGGATGCAGGGAGAGCCCTACCAGCCTTTCTCCAGCCACCTTCAACCTTTGTCTTGGCCTGAAGCCTCCACTCTCCTCCCCCCAGGGTTGTCAGCCCAACTGGGAGCTCAGAAAGAAACAACAGAAAGAAAGGAAAACGGATGACAGGGATTTAGAAGAACAAGAAAGAAACCATCAACCTCTGGGAACCTGTTAGAACGAGGGCACAACTGTATTACCTCAAAGATTTAAACAAAAAAATCACAGCTAAAGAACTTTTATTGTTTTCCTTTTTTTCTTAAAAAAAAAGCAAACAAAAAAACACAAAAAAAAAAGAAAAAAGAAGAAGGTGAAGAAATAAAAACGACGCCAGTGAAACTGAAGAACGTTTGGAAGAACCTATTGGGATCACACCAGGCGACGAGCGTTTATTTTGTTATTCTGAGCCACCGTGGAGTCTGGAACTTTGTTCTTTTTTCCTTATCCAAGCAGGGATTTGTTCATCAGTCCAATCAGGAGTCACTAACAGGGTATTTCCAAAGCAGTCCCGAGTTCCCATCCATGGGGGGAGTGCATTGACTTCCACGTTTCCATAGGTCACTCTTCATTCTTTTCTCCAAGTGATGCCAGCTGCAGCTACACACACCGCACACCACACACACACACACACACACACACACACACACACACACACACACACACACACAGAGAACATTGTGCTTTTGTTTTCTTAAAAAATATACCTATTGCACCAAAACCTAAGAGAGACGATCATGCAATACAGGCAATGAGCCCATATGAAACCAACATACATCCTAACAGAGAGCAAAAAAATCCTGAGTTTATAGAGATAATTTTGTTGTCGTCGTTTTTAAACTGGACCAAAACTTTTGTTACCCGAACCAAGTGGGGAAAAAAAAAATAAACAAAAAAAGAAGAAAAAGTATTTCTTTATGGACCAAAACCTCTTCAGCTGTCCTTTTCCTGGATCTTCCTGAGGTTGGCCACTTTTATATATTATATTTTTTTCAGAACGAAACAAAACAGAAAAAAAATTGCCTTGTTGAACATCCTTTAATCATTTCAAGACTCCTGGTTTTGTTAAATGAGGTACTTTAAAACCATTGGGAAGTGGGAGAGGATGGGCTTCAGATCTTGCTCCGTGCCAACGCATGCAAGGTACAGGCCAGCGCCTTCACTCCATCAGGTTTGTTCAGCTGGTCTGTGGATGCCAAAATGCTGTGATGGTAAAAATGTGTTGGATTGACCTATTGAGTACCAGTACACCCAGCTATAAATATATGTGTGTATATATATATATATAGGCACTTAATTAATCAAGCACCTATATATATATGTATGTGTGTATATAAACCCATATATATAAATTTTCTCCCACTGCCACAGCTTCCCCACTTCCTACCCCTCAATTTCTGCTCACAGATCCTGGACCCTGATTTAGAACTGAACCAACAAGTTTCACAACTTGGCAGAGACAGTTCTAACAACCACAACAACAACAAAAAACAAACAAACAAAAAAAATTGCCTGAGATTTTTTTATTCCCTTCAGTTACAGGAGACTTTATTTTCATCGTAATAATGTTCCTGGGAACATCCTCTCTTCTGCTCAGTTTGCTGCCACTTGCTCCCAGTTGCTGTCTGTGCTGTGGCACAGTGGGCTCAGGCTGGCTGTGGTTGCCAGCTGCAGTCACTGAGCTCACTGTTCTGGGGCAGGTGGTGCTGGTGTTCTGTGCTGATAAAGATCCACTTTTGATCTTCAGATACCAGTTGGAGGGTTTGAAATGATGGTGGGAAGATGGGATGCCTCCACTGTTTTGCATCAACAGTAATATATTCCATAGGGGCAAGAGGTAGATTGGAGGGATGGACAATGTTCCTAGGCTGTAGTAGATGCTGATGTTTTGGAAAAAGTAAAAACAAAAGTAACAGTGCCGTGCTAAGAGGACACTGTCAGGCAGAACTGGTACTCCCCTCCTCCCCAAAGCTCTAAGAAATCCTGGCCGTGCGGTTGTCCAGGCCGTGCCGCACAGCCGTTCACACCGAGACCGGCTCGGGATGTGAGCACTTCCTGGGGGAAGGCGCCGTGTTTTGGACCCAGTGGTGTGGGGACTGTAGGGTGATGGAGGGCTGGGGTGCTCTGGATGAACTCTCAGAGCTCCCATGTCCCAGCATTGTCCTGGGGCACAGCCATCCCTCCCTGTGGCAGTGTGGCCTCGGCAAAAACTTTGGAGCCCTGGCCAGCACCGGCCACATCCTTCCTAAAACTGACCCAATTCTCATTCAAAATCTGGCCTCAGTTTGGTCCCAGTTAAGGGAAGGGAAGGGAGAGGGGGACATTCCTGTTCTCTGGGAACCTCTCCCCTCCCCAGTGCCACCTTCTCCATCATGTCCTGCCCTCCCCACCCCAGGGTTGTATTTTATCCGTTCCTTGCGCAAAATTCTCCCGCTGATGTAGAGAGAGTGGTTGGAGCACGAGCTGGGG
>VXBU01010835.1:503957-525350 GCA_013400315.1 Bombycilla garrulus | reverse complement strand
AACAAATTTGCATAATTTTTTTTTCCTCTCTTTTTAAATATATGTATATATATAAAAATCTTTAAAAAAAAAATAAAAACAAAAAACAAGAAAAATGCCCATGACCTTAACTATTTGCTCTGACTTGTATCTTCCTTGATAGGTGACTAAAAATGGCTTGTTGGTCTAATTCACCAGCAATAATGATAACTGAAGACAGCCCCCTCCTCCTGCACCCATCCCTCTTCTGCAGTGCCCATCGAGCCGGGTCCTTGCACTTCTCCCTTTCCCTCCCACCACAAGAATGCCCCTGGTGACCCCTTCTTGCAGTGTGAACCAGCTGGGTTGAACCTCGCTGATTTCAGCTGCCCCACGATCCTTCCCAGGCTTTTGGATAACCCCCTGGGGTTGCTGAAGTGATGGGGACACCTCACTTGCGCCTGGGCTGGAGGAAGGCAGGTGAAGCAGGGACCCAACAAACCGAGTCGTACTCGCTCTGGATTAGGAGCAGCAAGACCCTTGTGGGAAGCCTGGTCCGTGAGACCTCCATCCTGCAAAATCGCGTCCCACCAAAGCGGGGTCGGTTTCTGTGAGCAATGACAGGACACGGGCACCCCCCGAGGGGGGCTGGTGCCAACGGGCGCCGCTGGTTTCCCCTCAGCCCGGCTGGGGAGTGGGGAATTCCCCGGGGTTTGCATCAGCTCGTGGGGCCGGTGGAGCCGGGGTGAGGAACGAGGTGACCCGTGCCGTTCCGCGCCGGGCCGTGTGAATGCCGGTGGTGGTGGTGTTTTGCGAGGCAGCAACACGAGAGCACAAATAGTGGCACCGAGGGCAGGTGCCCAAAACTCGGGGCTGAGAGCAGAGAGAGCAGAGATGCGCTGGAAGGCGCTGAGCTGCTGGGAGGACGTGACCGGGTCCGGGCAGGATCAGCCCCGCGGGGGCGCGGAGGGGCTGTAACGCGGTGCCCGCCCCGTTCAGCGCTGGGATTTCCACTTTGCCAAACTCCGCCGACTTCGGCGCTGGCTGCAAACAAGGAGCGGGGTCTTGGGGCTGTGCTGGATTTGGGACTCATCCTGTGAAATTTCCTTGTGGACGTGACCTCCCGGGCGGAGCCGAACCGTGTCAGGGTTGAGGGAGCGAGGGCTCCCCGCTCCCGGCACGGCGGGGAGATGTGAACAGGACCGCGGGGTGTCGGGATCGGGCCGCATCCCCCAAAATTGCGTCCTCGGGCAGTGCTTGCGAACTGCGGCGGCGGGGACAGCGATCCCCGGACAAGGGACTGTGCGGGGGAGCGGGTGACAAAACATAACAAAGGGAAACGGAGGGATAAAGTAATATCATGCTGTGATGTCATCCTCATCGACATAAATTATATAGAGAATAGTATGTATTATAATGCGTAACAAAAGAAAGAAAAAAAGAACCAAAATTGGATTTATAGTTAATGAGGAGATACTATAAAAATATCTTGTCCTAGCTCACATTTGCAAAAGTATTTTTCAGCTGGAGGGATATCTATTATTTTTTTCTCTTTTCTTTCTTTCTTAAAAAAATAATAATCTTCATATATACAAAGGCTCAGACTGTTAATATTGTTAACCTCTGAAATCAAAATACTCCAACCTGTTTTGTTTGGTGTTTGTAGGGTTTATTTTGATGCATTTCCTGGTGTTTTTTNTAATTTAATATTCTATTTTAATAAATGCATTTATTACATGTAAATGTAGCAAGGAACTGGGCTAATAAAAATACTTTTTATTAGGTAATTTATTATAAGAAAAAAGGATATTTTATTTTATGATAAAGTGATCCTTAAAAGTTTAGAAGGTTTAGAATATATGTAGGTTAAAAAAATACATTTGTATCCAGAGTATTGCTTAAAAAGTGTTTTTAATATATGTTTCCTTTTTTGTGTGTGTGTGTGTGTATGTAAAGGTGATAGTTATGGTGCAGATAGCCCTTTCCACAAGTAAGAAATTAACACAGTTGGATGTATTTAAACAAAAAAAAAAGATTAAAAAAATTTAATTAAAAGCAGAGAACTAGAAGAAAAACCACTATAAACCCAAGCCTATGCCCCCATCCTGTGGCTGCTCCATCTGGGAATCCCCTTGGAAAGGGTTGAGGTCTAGGTGGGCTTTGGCTCAGGGCTGGTTCTGGGGCAGTCTTTGTGTGGCATCAGCCCATGCTGGCCCTGGTGAGTCGCGGCCCTGCTGTGACACAGCCCTGCGTGGGCACCCTGAGCGTCCCAGGGTCCGACCAGACCTGACCCAACCCAATCCACCACATGGGGAACAGAGTTTTCTCCTGCTGTGGTTCCCTGGGACTGGGGTTTGTGGAGAGCTGTGTGCTTGCAAGGCGAAGCTGGCGCTACCCACCTCCCTGCCCTCCTCCTTCTTGTTGCCAGCACTGCCAGCCTGATCCTATCCTGGGGAACCAGAGGAGTTTTGTGCTTGTTCTGGTTGCAAAGAGCCCAGTGTAATGTGAGGATTGATGGTCCTTTCCAGGACGGATGGCCACTGCTGGCACAGACACCCGGCTGGACATGCTCCTGGGGGGGCTCTGGAGACCTTCTGGGTGCTCACTTGCCTCCCTTTAGGCTTTGGCTCTGTCTCTTCCTGTGGTGATTGGGTTTGCAGGGACAGGAGGGTTTGGTCCCGGTGTTCAGGCCAGGCAAGATCTTGAGAACATTCATGGTCATTCCTTCGGAGCTTGTGCCAGACCAGAGCCGTGGACTTGTGGTGCTTTGACCAGCCAGGGGCTGAACTTACACAGAGCTCCCGGCCAGCTCCAGTCCATCCTAGATGGGAACAGGTCACCCCCTCTGCTCCCCCAAGCCAGTGTGGGCACAACTCCTGCAAGACACCAATTGCAGAGACAGCCAGAGCAATGGGAGTGCCCCCGGCTGGGTTCCGAGCTTCCTTGTATCTAGGAAAGCACTTCAGCATGTGCTTGGCTCCGACAAATCCTGAAGTGTTTCACAGGATCTTGCCCCAGGGGCTGCTTTAGGGCTGTGCTGAGCAGCCATGATCCTCCCCATGGGCTGGGGAGTGGGGGAAGTCTGTCCCACTCATGCCCAGAATCCAGCCCATGCCCCGCTCCCCCTCCCAGAGCAGCAGGAAGATGGGGTGATGCTTCTGCTCTGTTGCCTTTCAAAGAAGCATTTTAAAAAAAAAGATTTTTTTTTCTGTTTGTTGGTTTGTTTGTTTGTTTTTAACCAAAAATGAGAAGAAAAAAAAGAGGTTTGCATTGATGGGTATTAAAAAAATGTTAATAATAATAAACACTCAAATTTATTTCATATAATCCTAGAGTAAAGATTAAAAAAAAATTAACTAGTTCAAATAGTAGATGCTATCCATATTGTTTAATCTATAGTAGATCCAAGTGATCCCAGACAGAGCAGAATGTAAAATAAACTTGTGAACATGATCATTGTTAACTTCCCAAGGAATTCCATCTTTTTTTGGTACTATTTTTCTGAAGCAAACAAATAAATGACCGAAAGCCTAACAAAATAACGACCACCAACTGGTACCTTCTGTCAATCAAAGTCCTGAAGTTATTTTTATAGAGGGGAAAAAAAGACAAAAAAAAAGGGATCTAATAATATGTATTTTTTTAAAAAGATACGTTTGGGGGGTTATGTTGCTTTTTTAATAAAAATAGACAGATTTGGCTAGTCATGGAACAAAATAAGGAAGTTTTAGGCCATTAATTTTTGCCTTATTCTGACTTCCAGCCTTGGGCTTGGAGCAGGAAATTGCAGAAAAATGTTCAAAGTTTACTTTCCTTGGGCTGGTCTTGGTTTTTGAACTTCTCCAAGCACCAAAGGTGTGGGAAGATGCTGGGATGGGCAGGTGGGACCATCCCAGGTGGGAAGGAGAAGGAAAGGAAGATTGGGTGATCTCCCCTCTGTAAGGTGACAGACAGAGCTCGAAGGCAGCGAGGTGCTGGACAGAGGCTCTGCCCTTGCACTGGGCAGTGTCAGGGCATTAGGGTTGGTTAGTTCCTTCTTTGTTTGTTTTCTTTCTTTTTCTTGGTTCTCTTTCACCCCGGTTGCATTGCATCGGGAGACACCGTGCACCTCGGGATGAGCTCACTTGCTTAGCATGTGGCATCTTCCAGGAGATTTGGTTTGTTGGGTGTTTCTTTGCTTGGCCTCCAAACATCTGTTTTGAGCATTGGAGCTGCAGGTGAAATGCTTTGAAAAGTCCCTGCTGGCCCGAGAGGGTCGTCTCGCAGCTGTGATGGGCCATGACATCCCTGATCCCACAGCTTTGCTTCCCGACAGCTGCCCCGACACTGTCCTGCTCACAGGACAGTGACGCTTGTGGCACTTGCCTGGTTTTTGGCTGCAGGAGCATGGAGAAGGCTGAGGGCCGTTCTTAGCCCACACAGCACATTGTGCTCTGGGTGGATCCTGAGTCCTTGCAGTGCCGAGAGCGGGAGCAAGAGCTCCTTGAGCCGGCAGCACACAGGGGGTGCTGTGATGGCAAACTCGCTCTGAGCACTGCAGGGCAGGGCAACACAGCCCTGGTACCAGCACCAGGGCAGGACATAGCTCATGCCCCTGCCAGCTGCTCCTCTCATTCCAGAGACCACCCAGCACCACTCTGGAGTACTGGTGATGCTTTTCCCTGCACCAAAATCTCTGCTTAAAGGAGAGAACTCAGAAAGAAACATCCAAGAGGCAACGTTGTCATTAACAAAGCCAAGTGTCACAAAGAAAACACCCTTGGAAGTTGGTTCCCTCTAGGTTTAGCCTTTGCTCTTCTCCTCTGTGTTGGGGCTCGGCTGTAGCAAACCCACAGATCTCCTGCAGCTTGGGAGCATCCACACAGATGCCTTTGAGAAGCGCAGTGGCCACCCCTTGATCCCTTCGGTGCCTGCTTCGGGGGGCTGGGGTAGCCTTTACCAGCATTCATCACTCAGCAAAGCCATGCAATAGGTCAGGACAGGAATGAAGAGAGTTCTCATTCGGTTTCTGCGTATAAATAGCACTGTGAATCTGAGATCCCTCCCTGGGACCCTCCTGGCACGCTTGGGCATTTTGGGAAGCAGGGCATGATGTCTCCTGCACTTCCAGGGGGGCTCATGCTCGGTGGAATCAAGCGCCTGGTCCTTCCCTGCCGGGGCAGCGAGGCGGCCTGTTTGCTCTTTCAGTTTTGTTTTACCTCATTTTTTTTATTTGATACTTGAAGAAGCGTCAGTGATGGACATTGTACAGTGGTGCCCGGGACTGGAGAGTGGATGCACTTTATCGTCACTTGTGTACGGACAGTGGGTCCCATCCCACCTCTGCGAGCCCCAGCAAGGTGTCTTTGGTGGCAGCAGAGCCAGCATGGGCTGGTTCTTCCAAAATCCTTTCTAGGACGTTAGGGAGCGATCTCTGCGTTTTAGTGGGGGTTTTCACATCCTGTAGAAACTTGAAGTCATGTTCTGTTGTCAGTTTACCCAGTGAAAAATTCAGCTGGAATTGTGCTAGACAGACTTTGGTTTGCCTGTGCCATGCCAGCAGGAGACAGCAGAGGTTGAGCAGCTCTTGCCTCCCTCCTGTGTGACTCCCCTGTTCCAATGGGTTACTCTACTGGAATTTGGAGTCACTGCAGCCCTGGCAAGCTGCAGCATCCCCACTGGATCTGCTCCAGCATTGCTTCAGGGCTGCTAATGGAGCAAATTGAAAGTCACCCCCAGTAAAGGGACACTAATGTAAAATCTGGAGTAGTTCCACTACTCTCTGTGCAAAAATTAAGTCCCTTTCCAATGGTGGCACTGGGTTACTGACAGCAGAATGTGCTTTCTGGGCTTATGATGATGCTTTTGAAACAACAGAGTGATGAGATGTAGCAGCATGGTGTGGCCGTTGAGATCTGCTTTAGGCTCCCATGAGCTGGGACACAAGATGTGGTCACAGGCTGTTTTGCGTACCTGTGAAATCATCAGCATTCTTCTTTTCCTTTTTCTTTATGAAGTCTGTTCAAGATAGTCATAAAAAAAGGGGGCAAGAAAAGACCAGGGGCTGGATCCTGTTTTGCAGTATGGGATTTGCTCCTGAGTTAGAAAGCAGTGTTAAGCAAACATGAAAGGCAATGGGCACGAGGGCTGGCAGATCCCAGACTGGCAGTTCTGGCAGCTGCTGCAGAGCCGGCTCTGATCCCAGACCCAGGCAAGCCAAGGAAATCCCCCAGGGATGCCCAGAGCAGCCCCTGGGCATCCGACTGCAAAGTCAAAGTCAGGAGCCTATGGGGCTGCAGAGGACTTCCTCTGGCACTGTCCTGGTATCAAAGAGATCCAGGCTCCAGCTTGCTGCCACTGGGACTCTGGCAGAGCAGCTCAGTGGGATTTCCCACATGAGATGTGCTAAAACCAAACCCAAGCTCCTGGGTCCCTGGAGCAGCTGATCTCACCAATACTGACAGCCCTCCCCAGCCCTTCATGGCTTTGCTTGCACAGCATCACCTTGGTTTCCTCTCATCCTCGCTTCAGACTAATGTACAAGTTCGTGTGTATTCGCTTTTCCTTGGCTCTGGGCCCTGTGGCACAGTCCTGCTCCATGGCACTCCCACCTTGTGCCGAGCCAGCTGGCCACGGAGTCGCCCGGCCAGTGCTGGCCATGCCGAGTGTGTGGCCCTTCCAATGAAAGTCCATTCCCTGTTATTTTGTTTGCTTTTTCTTTTTTTTTTTTTTACTCTTTTTTTTTTTTTTTAACATCATAGGAAACCTGTAGTCGGGATTGTTACTATTGGAAACCGATCACATGTTCCATCCAGGTATTTTAATCTCTCTGGCATTACGCAAAAATAAAGGCCTGAGAGAGAGATATAACCGAACATAGAAGTAGAGTTAGGCTTGTTGTCTGAGTTTTGAGGCATATAGTATAATGGGAGAAGGAAAAAAATTAAAATAAAATAAAATTAAAATAATGATGTTGCACAACTTGTAGAAAACAAAGAAGGGAAAGGGTTAATGTATTAAATGTGCTAAATTACATTAAGAACTTAATTTTATTAAAGTATTATTACTTAAGAAACTTGGTATCTGCTCTTGGTTTGTGTCTGTTCATGCCTCAGGAAGGGTCAGGAGCAGTGGTTGGGAACAAGGCCCTGCTGGGCTGAGTTCGAGGGCAGTGGGGCTGGACCTCCCTCTGCCACCCCTCCTGCATCTCCCACCAGTCCCATGCTTTTGGCAGCACTTCTTGGGGTTCATTAAAGCACTTGTGAGATGATGAGCCTCCTGCGGCAGCTGCTTCTCCCAGTGCTGGTGCTAGCGGGTCCCATGTCCGTGAGCCACGTTTCACCCTTCCCACTTCTTCATCCCAGCAAATAACATCTGAAAACTGGAAAGCCTGGAACAAAACTGAGCTGCCCGGCCCAAAAGTGTCTCCATGAGTCTAAATGAACTCACCATCCCGTGTGTCTATGCCAGTGCCTGGCTGAAGGCATGTCCAATGGCAGTGAGGCCCAAGGGACACTTGGCTCAGCCCTGTCCCTTTGTGGAGCAGCATCATCCCCTGCACGGCCACCTCTCCAGTCTGTGGGGCTGACATCACCTCTTGGCACCGTGTTTTGGTGTGGGCAGATGGTGTGGGAGGAAGTGGTGCCTGACAGCTCCAGCTGGTCTGCGTGTTCCCAGGGCTTTGCCAGCTGAGGTGGGCACGGGGTAAAGCACAGCCCGTGGGGCAGTGGCCACCATTCACCCGGGGACAACTCCCAGCTGTAGTCAGACCCAGGCTATGAGAGAGGATGGGTCTGGCCAGCTCAGGGATGAGGCTGCCTGTGGAGGGGGCAGCGCTGTGGTGTAAGGACACAGTGCCAGGGGCTGGAGCCAAGGTTAAGGTGCTGCCAGGGCTGGGATGGCTGCACAGTGGGTGTTTAAAAAGGGGCACCCATGCGGTGTGGCCACTTCTGCACCCCCTTTGTGCATCCCTGCACTGCCCCTGTGCAGGCAGCAGGACTGCACCTGTTCATCTAATCCTGAATTTCAAGCTCTCCCCTCTGGCCGTCCAGCAGGACACCCCCTGGCCCAGGCAACAGTTACACCTTCCTCCCAACCCTCCTCCTCCTCACCCTTCATTGACTGTGGATGCTTCCCAGCTGCCCCATGTGGGGCTGGCACTGCTCTTGTGTCAAGGAAAGACCTGGCAGAGAGAGAAAAGGCTTCAACAGCAGCTTTATTTGGGGATTTTTCCTCAATTTCTGTTTCCTCGATAAATCGTGCCCCAGGAGGGAGCCCTGGCCCAGATCCTACTGGCACAGCCAAGTAAGATGCAGAGACTGAGGGCAGCTGTGGAGAAAAAGAGATTCCCCCAAAACCCCACACTACGACAGGGCCACACTCCCAGTGCTGGGTCAATGGGGCAGGCCTTCCCACCTGCACCCCTCTTGATTGACACCCGCCAATCACCCTGACAGCAGCACAGAGCCCAGCACAGTCTGTCCAGCATCTTGGTAATGCCCACCCTGGGGGGTGGCTGCTGTCCCCCAGGCAGGGGACAAGGCCACTGTCATCCTGCCAATGCAGCAGACACTTCATCCGCTGACGGTGTGTCCCCAGGCTGGGCTATGCAGCCACCAGCCACAGTGGCCAAACACTGGAGCAGGGAAAGGCCAAGCAACGCCAGGGGGTCCTTGCAGCTGGAGCCGAGGGGTGCCCAGTGCTGACACTGGCTCCCACACAGGGAACTGTGCAAAAAGACCATGTGCTCACCCTCAGCACCCTCACCCTCAGGCCCCCAAATCTCTGGTGCCCCCTTGTCCTCTCCTCAGGGCTTCCCAAAGGCTCCCCAGTCTCTGCTCCCATCTCTTTCCATGGAAGAGTCACAGCTTTTCTGCTTGCTGGGGTCATGCCACAGGGAGGGGGCCACAACACAAAAACAGTGTCCCACCCACATCCCACTCTGGATGGCCCCAGCAGCACCCAGAGGCACTCCCAGCTCTCAGTGCTGCAGGGACAGGGCTGGGCACAACCAGCCACATCGCTGCTGGTTTCACTAGGCAGGAAAAGGATGCCCCCAGTGTCCCCCTCCACACCCACCCCACGGGGCTGCACACAGGGTGTCACCAAACAAGGACTCACCATGTTCAGGCTTGCTCAGTGCCACCCAGTGACTGTGCCCGAAGGGCTAAAGGGAGCAGGGATAGAGGGGATGGCATGCCCCCAGCCTTGGGGAGAGAGGGGAGACACCCTGATGCTTTGCCTCCCCCTCTGTTTTTGTTGGTCCTACATAAACACAGGTGGAGCAGCACAGAGGCAGGATGGGTGCACACAAAAGCAGCCGCCAGCCTGCACTGCTCAGGGAGCTGCGGCATGCAGAGGTAGAGGGCGAGACATCTGATGCCACCATGTGCTGGGTGGTGGGGGGTCAAGGGGGGGCACCCCAGGGGCTCAGATGTTCTGGCAGCAGGGCGCCTGCCGGCCCTCCTGCTGCGTGGGCAGCACCCGGATGGGCTCGATGGTGGTGGAGGGGCCAAACTCAGACTCCGGCTGCCCAGTGATCTGCCTCTGGGACACGATGCGGTAGATCTCTGCCAGCAGAGAGAGGGGAAGAGAAAAAATTCTTTAGGCAAGTATTTCAGTGGGAGATCTGCTTCCTCCATAAACACACAGCTCCAGAGGTGCAAATGCCCACCTCTCCCCATCGAAGGGTGCAGGATTCCAACCCAGATCCCACCCAGTACAACCAGGCCCCCAGGGGTATCCTGAGAGGACACAATATCCAAAGCCATCTCTATTCCTCCCTTTCCTGGTTGCCCCTTACCCGAGAGGATGTTGTGGAAAGCTGTCTCCACATTGGTGGAATCCAGAGCGGACGTCTCAAGGAAGGATAGCCCATTCTTCTCTGCAAGAACAGAACAGTGTGAGCTCAGGTGAGTGCCACGAACTCCAGCCAGTTGGGATGGGACTGGACAGGATGGGGTAAGATACCTGCAAAGCTCCTGGCCTCATCAGTGGGCACAGCCCGCAGGTGCCGCAGGTCACTCTTGTTGCCCACCAGCATGATGACAATGTTGGCATCAGCATGGTCCTGCAGCTCCTTCAGCCAGCGCTCCGCATTCTCATACGTCAGGTACTTGGCAATGTCATAGACGAGCAGAGCTCCCACTGCCCCTCGGTAGTACCTGGGGGACAGTGAGGGGACAGGGTCACACCACAGCCCCGGGCAAGGGCCACAGGTTGGGAGCAAGGAAACTCACGCTGAGGTGATGGCCCGGTACCGCTCCTGCCCAGCAGTGTCCCAGATCTGAGCCTTCACTGTCTTGTTGTCCACCTGGATGCTCCTCGTGGCAAACTCCACGCCGATGGTACTCTTGCTCTCCAGGTTGAACTCGTTGCGGGTGAAGCGCGAAAGCAGGTTGCTCTTCCCCACCCCTGAGTCCCCGATGAGCACAACTGGGGGGTACAAATACAGCGTCAGCTCCCTCAGCCACCCAGGAAAGCCACTCAGCCCACAGACCAGCAGGGATGGAATCTCCCCATCTGTCCCTCCGCCATCCAGACCCCACCTTCATCTCATCCAGGAGAAGCTGACAGGTGAGGGGTGAAGCAGAGCAGGACCAGCTGCCTCCACTCCTCCCAGCAGCATCACTGCTGCCTATAAACACCCCTTGAGAAAATCCCTGCCATCACTGGGAAGTTACCAGAAGTTTCTGTCCCTGGGGATGGGAAAGCACCATATGCACCGATGTACCCAAAATAGGCAGAAAACCAGGGTTAGGACCTGGGTGGGGAGAGCCCAGCCAGAGGCCAGGCAGAGCTCGGGCTCCTCTTGCCAACCTGTGTGCCCTCCAACCCTGAGGGCACACTGGAGGACTTAAAGACATGGTTTGAGAGGAAGCATCCTCCTCTGCTGCTGCTGGTCCAGCCCATGAGCCGGGAAGTCCCTGGGTGTGGGTTAAATGCACTTTCTGCCTGTCCCAGATCTGGCTGGTTCCTGTAAAATCTGGTGAAACAGGCTCTGGGGAGCTTTATCAGACACCTCCCCAATCAAGTTTGTTGAGTTTATGACTCAACAGGGTTTTGGTTTTATTTTTAAAGTTATTTTTAATTCCCTCACTGTTGATCCCGTTCATTCCCCAGGTGTACTCAAGCACTTCACCCACCTGTGGGACATCTCCCCACCAGGGTCAGACAGCATCAGGGCTGAGGTCACAACCATCCAGTGACCACGGTGGGGAGAACACAGGAACAGCAGCACCAGCAAGGGGCCACTGGGATGCCACACACTGCAGGAGCCTCAGCAAGGCACAGCTACACTCAGTCAAGGCTCAGCAGCTACCATCCTGCAAGGATGTTGCTCCACATCCTAGATAACCCTTTCCCGCTAGCTCCTGCTCATAGACACGGCTCCACTGCATGGTGCAAAGCCTCCAACAGTGCAGCTACCCCACTGACAAAACCTCCAGTGCAGAGCAGCCAGTAAACAGCCTGGTGCCAGGAAGCCCAGCAGTAAGTGGAACAGCTCTCTAGGATCACCGAAGGAAGCTGGAAGGCACCAGAGCATTGCTGGCAATCACTGTGTCAGGACACCCAGCAAATGAGGGAAGGGCAGCTCCTCCACAGCATCACAGAACGGTTTGGGTGGATGGGACTGCAAAGCCCATCTTGTTCCACCCCTTGGTTCACTATCCCAGGTTGCCCCAAGCCCCATCCAACCTGGCCTTCAGGAACACTTCTGGGGCAGCCACAGCTTCTCTGGGCAACCTGTACCAGGGCTTCACCTCACAGCCATAAATTCCTTCCCAATATCCCATCTAACTCTGCCCTCTGGCAGTGGGAAGCCATTGCCCCTTGTCCTGTCCCTTAAAGCCCTTGTCCGAAGTCCCTCTTCAGCTCCCTTGGAATCCCTTTAAGCACTGGAAGGAACTCTGAGGTTTCCCCAGAGCCTTTTCTACTGACTGAATAGCTCCAGCTCTCCCAGCCTGGCTCCAGCCCTTGGAGCATCTCTGTGGCCTCCTCGACTTCTTCCAGGAGCTCCACATCTTTCCTGTGCTGGAGGGCCCCCAAGCTGGAGGAAGCTCTGCAGGTGGGTCTCACCAAAGTGGAGCAGAGGGGCAAAATCCCCCCTCCCCTTTGCCCAGCTGCTGGGGAGACTTCTCAGCTGCTGCCCACTCCATGGAGGTCTGAGAGGCCATAACAGCCTGGACAAGACAGTAGGACATGCAGGCCAGTGGCAAGCCAGGTTCATTATCACTCTTCCAGCTTCGAAGTCTTGATCTGAGCTCGGTTTTTCACCAACAACAGGAAATTGCTGCATCTCCACCTCAACTGCCACAATCTCCATCCTGGCAGTGCTGAGCTCCACGGCAGGCTCTGGAAGGCTTTGGACCACAGCAGGGATGCAGGGTGGGTGGTGCAGGGTACTGCAGCCTGTGGGGGTGATGAGCCCCATATCCCTGAGCTTGAATGACTTGAGGAATTGGAGCAGCATCCCCTACTCCAGGCACAAAAAACATTTGACACATTCTGACCTCACAGCCTCCGAACATCCTTGGCACACCATGTCTCACTGTAGGGATGGAAACAGCCTGGAGCTCCACACAGGGCCCTGAGGAAGGGTCTCAGGAGCAGCCATGCCCAGAGCTGCTCCTCAGCCATAGCGAGCCCCTCCAGCAGTATTTGGGCCCTGCACAGCTGGAATGTGCATTGTGCTTTGCAACAACTGATGCTCTCATTTCAGTGGAACTCCTGTAAGACTTCAGGGACACATCAGGGCTTCACGGCTGTCACCACACAGTCCCTGACAACGCAGGGGGTTCCCAGAGTGACAGCATGAATAGTGTGCTGACTTTTCTCTTCCCAAGTTTGCTCCTTGGCTCTCAGAAGAGGCAGGAGGACAGGAGCTGATTGTTACTTCTGTTGTCATTTGCCTTCCTGTTTAGAATTCCTCTTCATCCATCACACCATTCTTATTGATACTACCCCGGACATTTACACCCTAGGCCTTCTGTCAGGAAGATTCTGGTTTTTTTTAAACAAACATATAAAGTCATGTAGGCAAAGCTGTGAAGTTTTCAATGATGCATGAATAAGGATTCAAATATGATGTATTTTGTTTGCTTGTAATGATATAGGATTTTCTTTTCATTCAAAGCTGAGGTCACAGACCATTCTGCATCTCCTCGTTTCTTCTGGATAATGCTGCTTCCAGCTATGACAATCTCCCTTTTCTCAAGGGGGAAGCTGGCCTCGCAGAGCTGCTGGACCTTGGGAGCACTAGCCCAGCTCCATGCCCCTGGACACTGCATCCTTCTTTGACTTTGCTCCTGCTTTGGAAGGGATGATCTGCCCTTGCACTGAAAACTGAGTTGTATTTTTTAAGAACTCCAGAGACCACCATGAGACCCAGGAGGGGAATGAAGAGCCTATGGTGAGCTGCTCCCAGCCCTGGCCACTACAGGATGACAGGGAATGGACAGACACAAGAGGACTATGTGCTGAAGCCCTCTCAGAGCCACGCAGCTGGCACAGCACTGGGTGGGAAGTACAGAACAAAGCAGCTCGGAGAACTCCAGCCTGGGCACCATACTCAAGGCACCACTCAGCATCAGTTTCCCCCACACCAGGTCCCAGACTAACTCCAGCAAGGAGGATTTTCCTGGGCAGCAGCCAGGGGAGGTGTGCAAGGAGCCAGGGGCTACCAGCACGTTGCTGGCTGGAATTACCTCGTGTCGGTGGCTAGAATTACTAGAGGCCTTGCGGGCAGGCCTGTGTGGGTAGGCTGACTCACAGCCACCCACTGATGAGCTCACACCCTGGATTTTATGGCTCAGGAGGCTGTGGCATTGCCAAGATGTCCCTCTGCTTCCCCAGCACCTGCTTGGGCCACAGCACACCACAGGGAAGCCTGGCATGCACAGGGATGGGGGTGCTTCATGGGGACACTGGGCTCCCACAGGCAGAAACGCCAACGTTGTGTCTCCAAGAGCCTGTCACTGTCCCCCGCTCACCCCGTGCACAGCAGTGAGGTCAGAGCATGAACAACACCAGGAAGGACAAGTCTAGATCCCCGGATCCTCCCCCTCCACTGCACCTGGGGAGCAGCCCGGCTTTCTCTCCTGGGGTTGATTACTCCCAGTTGTGCTCCCTTCGCCCAGTGCTGCAGAGCAGAGCACCCACAGGTGCTCAGGGGCCGACACAGCACTCACAGAGTCCCACAGGCCAGCTTCCCCCACCACCCCCGGGACCAGCACCCTGCCTGACCCTCCAGGACGCTCACACTCAGGCCGGTGCTGCAGCCTCCTCCCGCAGCAGTACAGAGCTGCTGTAACGAGCGTCGGGACCACAAACCATCAGACCAGCTCCAGCAAACCCTCCGACCACAGCAGTACTTCAACCCCAGCCTCAGCAGTACCCACCCTCCTTCCCAGCATAGTGGAACAGCACAACAAGCCCTCCCTCCCGCCCCGTCCCGTCCCGTCCCGAGAACTAGGAGCTGAGAACTGAGTGTTATATCCCAGTACAAGCCCCAGCTCCCAGTCCCACGCCGAGGGTGCTACGTGGAGGCAGCCCCGACGGCAGCAAGCTGAGACTGGGCACAGCAGGCCCACTGCAGGCATGGCCAGCGCAGGCCGGGCAGCAGACCCACCTTTGAAGAGATAATCGTACTCATCGTCCTTGCCCCGCATCTCGCCCTGCACCACAGCCCCGCTCCTACTGGGCTAACTGGGATTTCCGGGCCTTATCCGGTCCTGGCAGGGGCTGTCCCCCGCCACCCATTGGTGGCCACAGCCTTTCCTGCTCCTCACCCATTGGCGGCCGGGGCTGCCCGTCAGCACTCAGGTGTGCTCACCTCGGCCAGGTAAGGAAGGCAGGGATGCTGCATGGCGGCAGGGACAGGCCACCACCTGTATGTGCTCCTGAAGGGGACAGTGACGGCTGCGCGCTCCACGCAAAGCCGTGGGTGTGACGTGGAGCTGGGCTGGCATGGCTGGTGTGGTGCAAAGGGAAAGCAAATAGAGACACGGAGAATGCAGCAGGAATTGTACAGTTTTCGAGGGGTTTCAGATAACTGGCAGAGGCTGGGTCATAGTTTGAACCGATAAAGTTCAAACAGGGAACCTAAACTGGGAAAGGCTGCATGGGGAGAGGGCACAGGGGGAGCATGGCATTAGGGTGGCTGGGGCGCAGGATGAGCTTAGCATCAGGGTGGAAGGGAGTGCAGAGGGGCTATGGCATGGGGGTAGGAGAGGGCACGGGGGAGCCGTGGCATCCAGCTGGGCTGCTTTGGAGGCCATGATCTTCAGCACATAATGAAGGTGGGGACCTAGGGCGTTGACCACAAACACGAAGGAATTCCAGCTCAGTAAATCTGCATTTCACAAGTCCTTTAATGATTGCATCACGCCCATTCTGGACAGAGCTGTTCCCGGCTCCATGGCACTGGGCCCTGTGCTGAGCCCTGTCCCACCATGCAGACAGCAGGCGCCTTTGCTTGGTCCTGCTGCCACATGTGCCCCATGTGTAGGGATGGGACAGATGTCTAGGGATGAGACAGCCAAGGGCTGAGTGTTGCCACTTTACACCCTAGGGCTTGGCTCGACTCCAGAGCAGTCCCTGGTGGGACAGACACCTGTTAGTCAGCCATATTCTCAGTGTACGGCACAGGATGGCCCTGTGCAACCCCAGGACCAGAGGTAATCACAGGCTCCTGTTGCTGAAATGATCCTGCCCAGAACCTCCTGGCTTCTTCCCCAGAGGTGCCTCAGGGGTGTCCTGGTCCTTTTGCCCTGCAGATCCAGGGGGGATGATACAGTGTGTGACAGTAGTGATGCTAATCAGGACCCAGCAAAAATGAAACAGAGAGAGAAGAGCTCCTGGAACTGGTGCTTCTCACAGTTTATGGCATAATTTTGCCCCTGTCCGGGCTGCTGGTCCCCACTGCACCAGGACAGGGGTGGCACTGCAGGCAGGGTGACACCAGCCTGTGCTGGTGGCCACTGGTGTGTCCCAGGGCTGTGGGGCTCCCCCGGGGACTTCCCGGGGTCCCCAGCAGGCTCAGAGGGCCACGCAGCATGGGCGCTTCTCCGCCTGCACTGGGGCTGTGCTTGCAGGGTTCTCGCTGGCAAGTGACACCGTGTTGCTTTGGTCGCTCCTCTGTTTCTGCTTCTGCACTTTGTAGAATATTTCTGCAAAAGAAGAAGTGCCAGGGATTCATGTATCAGCCAAGGCCCCCTGGGGACGCAGGGACAGCTTCAAGCCTGCAGCCCCCACTGCTTGCCCACAGCTCGGCGCGCCGTTGGTTCTCCTTCCCCTCTACACAGTAGAGGGGTAACTTGAGGGGTGACAAGGGAGCAGCTCCACAGGTTGCATCCCTGCAGCGCTTGGGGAACACCCTGTGCTTGGGCAATTTCCTCTTGCCCAACCTGGGATTAGTGCTTCACCCTGTGCTTGGGCTGTCAGCTCACTGGGCCAGGCTGGTTCAGCAGAGCACTGCATGGCACAGCATGGTATGGAATAGCACCGCATGGCTGGGCATGGCACGGCACAGCTCACTGCCCGGATGCTGCTGGCTGCCATTCCTGGAGAGCTGCTCTTGGACTCCATCCCTGGCCCCCCAGGTCCCCACGGCTGGTTTGGCAGGATGCTGGAGACACCAAGTCATGAGCCCAGGACAACAGGAAGGAGACTGGAGATTATGGGGGAGAAGCAGCCCCCGGGGCTTCAGGAATGCCCAGGGGCTGTAAGAACAAAGCTTCGGGTGTGGGGAGTGAAACGCCCAGCACCAAAGGCTGAAAACCAAAGCAGCCAGAAAGACAACACCAAAAGACCTCATGAAACTAGCCCCAAATAGCTCAAGTGGAGCAGAGAGAGAAGTGCTGCACATCATCTGCTCAGCCCTGCACCAGTGGGAAAGGGACCCTGCAGTGCCCTGGGACCCTGCTGCACCATGGCACCAGTGCCTGTACCCTTCAGGATGGTCTCGAATGCTTCCTCAACATTGGTGGAGTCCAGTGCCGAGGTCTCGATGAACAGCAGCCCGTTGTTATCTGCAAAGAGAGGAGTCCCCTGAGATGATGCAGACCCCAGTGAGGACATGGCTCCAATCTGGAGCACCTTTAGAGATATTCAGGTGCCCGCACTGGTGCAGGTCCATGCTGTTGGGGAGGTTCTCAAGACCCTAGCCCTGTGACAGGGTGCCAGCCTGTACCTGCAAACATTTTTGCCTCCTCCATGGGCACCTCTCGAGCCTGTGTGAGGTCAGTCTTGTTCCCCACAAGCATGACAACGATGCTGGCCTCGGCATGGTCGTACAGCTCCTTCAGCCAGCGGTCCACCACATCGTATGTTTGGTGCTTGGTGATATCAAACACGACCAGGGCACCCACAGCCCCCCGGTAATACCTATGACAGAACCCCATCATCATTCCATGCTCCAGATGCTCCCCCCCCAGCATCCTCACCCATGGGGTTGAACTCAAGTTCCATGAGAAGCACAGATTTCAGGCCTCCCATCCTTACGCTGAGGTGATGGCACGGTACCGCTCCAGTCCAGCAGTGTCCCAGATCTGAGCCTTCACCAGGGCGTCTCCCACCAGGATTGTGCGCGTGGAGAACTCCACGCCGATGGTGGTGCGGCTGTCATGGTTGAACTCGTTGCGGGTAAAACGAGACAGCAGGTTTGTTTTTCCCACCCCAGACTCCCCGATCAGGACGACTGTGGAAGGAAGGAGAAATCTCACTGGACTACCCCAGCTACCAGCACTGGCTGCATGGCATCACTTGTTGTCCGATGACCCCAGACAGGTTGTAAAGGGTGGGCAGCCTTGTGGGTTTAACCCCTGGTGTGGTCGCTCCTTCAGCAAATAGGAACCCCCATGGAAGCCCAGCTGTGCTCCCTAGTGCTGGTGCGGCCCCAGAGCTGTTCAGGAGGATCATGGCTACCAGTCTCTGGGCAGCAGGAGCAGGGTAAGGATGTTGGTGAGCCCTGGGTCACCCTGCTGCAGTGGGCACCCAAGGCAGGTAGCACACTGGAGCCTGTCTGCTGCACTTGCCCAAAGGGAGCACTGAGCTCCAGCAGAGTCCAGCCAATAGTACCTGGCAGGGACCAGGTAGGCCCAAGGAGCTCAGCATGGGAGGTGTGAGGCTGTGCCCCCATTTTTCCAGCTCAGGTTTGACCCCCATGTCCTCTGCATGTGTGTGACCGCTCAGGTCACCATAGCAATGACTTTTCTACGCCCACTGCTCTCAGGGGTTACAGGTTCTTGTGGCATTTATGTCTCACACACTCAGCCCCAGCTTTCACAGTCCCTCCCCATCCTCCAAGAGCAATTTGCCTGGCACTGCACACCTGCAGCCTCGGAGTGAGTGTGGATCTCCTCGGGTCTCTGTGGACCTTGGCACTGCCCACCAGCCCTGCTGGCCTCACTGTTGTCAGTGGTCAGTGCCTGCTCCCCAGTCCCCTGACCCTCCGTAGCCCATCACAGCTGCAGGGACAGTCAGCAACGTCCCAGCTGGGGACACAGCCGCTCTGGGGAAAGGGCACCCTCATTCCTTCCCTGCGGCCTCCTGGCTTTCTGCTCCATCCCTTTTGGGGAAGGGGGGCGTCGCATCGAACGCAGGACTCACCCTTGAAGACAAAGTTATAGTCTTCCTCAGCGCTGCCCATGTCGCCCCGGCTGCCGCCCGCCCTCGCAGGGCCGCCCTGGGTTTTCTCCCTCCCGCTGCCAAACCTCGAGCAGACGAAGGGGCGGGCCGGCTCCCGGAGGCGCCGAGGGAGGAGACGGAGCGACCAAAGGTTCCTCTCTGTCGGGGAGCCGAGCAGGAGCGAAGGGCGGCGAAGGGAGCGGAGGGTCTGGGACAGCGGCGGCGAGAGAGGCCGAGCTGGCGACAGCGCGGCCGGTTGACTCAAGGGGTGGGACTGGGTGTCGCAGCGCAGGTTGGGCAGGTAGTGTCACCCCTGGGACTGTCACGGGGTGGCCTGGAGGAGGAGCCAGGGCCTGATCCTGAGTGCGGGGCAGGCTGGGGCAGCGAAAACAGCATGAACAATATGGGTAACATGGGCAGGGAAGGGTGCGAGGGCACCGGGGGCTGTGAGGGCAGCGTGGGCAGGCTGGGGACAAGGACAAGGACTGGGAGGGCAACACGGGCAGCGTGTGCAGCGAGGGTGGCATGGGCGGGGAGGGCAGTGTGAGCAGCGTGGGGACGGGAGAGGTGCGATGGCATCGAGGGCAGCGATGGCAGACCGGGGCAGCATGGGCAGAGCAGGGCACTGTGCGTTGGGATGGCAGCGAGAGCAGCTGTGCCAGGAGCAGAACCCCTGCTCAGCCCGACTCTCGCTGCAATGAATGTTCCCTCGCCTCTGCTGCCATCGTGTGAAAGCCTGGGAAATTGGGACGGGAAGGAGCCCCCACCACCCCCAGCGATAGCAGTGTGACCAAGAGGGCTGTGCAGGGGCTTGGCTCTGTTGTAACCCCTCTCTTTTGACAACAGCCCCTTGCAACTTCTTGTCTTTCCCCAGGGCGATGGGCACCTCCCAAACGCTGTCCAGGCACCTCCAGCCCAGCTGGGCTGTGTTATCCCTCAGCTCCCCCAACAACAGAAGCAATGGACACAAGCATCAAATACACTTTTATTCCCCCAGCTTTTGTATTCCTGCCACCTTATTTTTAAGACCACACTAGAGCTCTGGGATGCCCATGGGACCACACACACCCAACCCGTGCCAGTGATGGTGTCAGAGCTCAGTGGCACTTCAGAGCCGTCCACTGCCTGCTCACGATGCGGCCACCTGCGTCAGTGGCTCCTCCAGGTACTGGACCAGTGCCTGTGCCTGCAATGAGAGAATGGCATGAGCCACACTCAGGTGGGTTTTGCAACCTGTGTGCCCACTGCCCACTTGCTTACTGTAATTTATATTTCAGTTTAGAACCTTAAAAAGGTGCGATGCGGTGCCTGCACAGGCATGGGGGGACAGAGGAGCCTCTTCAAGGTGCAAAGAGTGTCCCAGGCATGGCAGCTTCCTCCAGCCCTTTCATCCCAATCCTCTTCAACAGCTCTTTCCCACACCAAAGCAGGGATGCAGCCCTGCAGACCCACCAGCCACCTCCCCACCAGCATTACCTTGGCTTTCAGCATCCCAAATCCAACTGTCTCCTTGGCGTACATGCAGAGCAGCAGGTTTGCCACCCGAGTGATGGCCACTCGCCCCTCCTGCCCAGGGAGAAACAGTACCTGTTGCACTCCAGCTTGGCCTGGACCCCCAGCACGGTCCTGGCACCACAGCCAGGTCCCCAGGGAGAGCAGGGCAAGTCTCAGCCCCACGTACCATACAATCCATGAGGATAAATTTGAGGTTGTCCTCATTGAATGCCTGGTGCCCATTCTTGTCATAGGCTACCCAGATGTTGCTGGCAATGGCTGCGGTGACCCTGGCATCAGTGTCCCCATAGCCCGAGTAGGCAAGCAAGGACCCCTCGTTGTTCAGCAGCCTGGGAAGGACACACTAGGGCAAACTGATGCCACTAACACCAGACCCCCTTTCAGTACCAGGGGTAGAGCAAACCCCCCCACCCAGACCCAAACACTGCTGCCAAGACACTCCCACTCTGCAGGGGTTTGGCAGGGGGTGGGGGGGCTTCAAAGCAAGAAAGCTCTGCAGTGGCCCCAGGCCCCAGCAGGGCAGTGCAGGGCTGTGGTGGCTCTGTCTGTTGAAGCAGTGGGTCCTGCCACAGGCTGGGCCAAAGACTGCGACAGGCTGGGACAAAGACTGTGCATGGCCCCAGCTCTGTGCATGGCCCTTGCACTGTACACGAGGCATCCCAGCACCAGACATCAGGAACGGTGCAAGGCCCCGGCCCCACACACTGTGCACAGTCCCAGCACCATCTGTAGCCCAACACCATGCAGGGTGTGTGGCCTCAGTCCCACGCCCGTCCCTAGAAAGGCCCTTTGCCTTCCCCAGGCAGGGGCAGGAGCAAAGGCAAGGAACACCCCCAGGTAGGGGCAGAAGCAGGGCTGGGGGCAGGGGAAAGGCAGGCAGCATCCTTGGGCAGGGACAGCATTCCGGGGCAGGAGCAGGGGCATGGTCTGGGGCACGAGCAAGGGCTGGGACAGGAGCAAGGGCAGGGACAGGGAGGGGAGAATGGTAGGCAGTACCCCCTGGGGCAGGGACAGGGGCAGTATCTGCCGGGTTAGGTACAAGGGAAACATCCCCGGGCAGGGAAAGCATCTCCCCGCAGTGGAGTCACCCCGCATCACGGACCGGCCGGTGCCCGCCGGGCCCAATCGGAGAAAGCCGCCCCCCGCCCGGCTCCCCGCACTCACAGCGTGCTCTGGACGCCGCCGGTGTTGGCCTGGCTGAGCACCTGCGTCAGGGCCTTGGGCCGCAGCATGGCCGCCGCCGGCACCGCGGGGCGGGGGTGGGGCCGCGGCGGGCGGGGCCGTCACGGGGTCGCGCCGAGCCCGGAGCATGCC
>VXBU01010835.1:488464-503272 GCA_013400315.1 Bombycilla garrulus | reverse complement strand
GGTGGGAGGGAGCGGGGAGGTCTGAAGAAGGGCAGGTGCTGGAGGGCTTTGGAGGGGAAACAGTCCCGAGGGCGGGAGGTGGTCTGAGGGGCTCACCTGTGGGAGGGGTCATAGGTCTCGAAACCGCAATAGTTGAGGGACTCGGAGAGCGGCTTTGGGGGTGGTGGCAGTAGGAGGGGTGTGAAGGACGGGGGTGGGGTCTGGGGGCTTGGCGCGTGGGCTGGGCTGCGTGGGAGAGCGTTCCCTGAGCGGAGGTGTGGGAGAGGTGTTGCGATTGTGGGCAGAGCCGCATGGGTGCGTGGGGGGCTGCCCGGGGGGCCTCTGGGGGTCCTGGCGTAGGTCTGGACTTCTCTGGAGGCAGATTCGCCGGGCGAGGGGAGAGGAGCCGGGCAGATGTTTGGGGGCAGCGTTGGATGAGGTGGCGGAAAGGAAACATCAGCCCTTCCGCGGGTGGGCTGCGGCGGGCCCGCACCTGCTAGGGAGCGGGAGAGGGCTGGGATTGGCAAAAGCTGGGGTTAGCAAAGGCTGGGATTGGCATTGAGGAAGTGGCGATGTCCCCTGGGACAAGGTATTGTGGGTTCTGCGCTGGGCTGGCTGTGTGCTTTGGTCGTCGCAGGGCACGAGGTCGGCGTGTGAAGGGCCTGGCAGGGTTCTCTGGCAGCCGTTCATGGCATGGGCAGGGGCTGTGCACGTGTGGCCCTCCTGATCCCTTCTGTCTGGGGAGCCCATTGGTACAGGGGCTGTGGAGTGAGAGCTTTGTGCAGGGAGGGCACAGAGCTGTGCGGGAGGGACATGGAGCTGTGTGGGGAGGAGCACAGAGCTCTGTGGGGAGAGACAGACAGGGTAATCTGGTGCCAGGGCTGTGCTGTGCCCAGCCTTGTTTTCAGAGTTTTGGTGCGAAGGCTGAGAGCTCTGGAACTGCCGTGTGTTTCACTCTCCATCTTAGCCTCCCCCTCTGAATTCCCTATAGTTTGTTTTCCAAGTGCAAGGCTTTATTTCCTCCAGATCAATCTGGGAATGCCGCAGCAGGGCCAGCAGTGAGAGTCTTGCTTGCAGGTGTAAATCCCAGCACAGCACACAGTAAGGAAGAGGTGTCCATGCTCCATGGCGTGCTCACAGGGAGTTCAGTTGCAGAAATAGGAATTGGAGAAGACCTAGTTTATTTCCATTGGCTGATAAAGGATTATTCTCTTTTCCATAGAGCTCTGTCCTGTATTAAATCAGAGTTTGGCTTTTCTTAGGAAAAAAAACCTCAAATAAGCAGATGAAACCAGTTCAGTCATTCAGGATAAATGGTGTGTTTGGGTTAGGCCTGAAGCACAACTAGTCTGGCTTTGGAAGCCTTCAGCTCTTCTGCGGGAATGGCTCTGTTTTTTTTCTGAGATTTACTCCATAGTTTTTGATTTCAGAGCTTGTCTTTGCTTTGTGTTGGTTTTCATTAACACCTCAGACATCATCAGTAACTGGTGACTGTGGGGTACCTTCATGAGCTCTGAGGGCTTGTCAGTTCCTTGTGCTGTTCCCAGAGTGGATGCAATCCCTAGAGCTTTATGTTACTGGTACCAATCCTTTGCCTGAAAACTGCTCTGTTTGTTTTTCAGTTCAAAGAAGAGATTTCTAGACGGTTTAAAGCCAAACAGGATCAGCTGGTTCTGATCTTTGCTGGGAAGATCCTGAAGGATGGAGACACGTTGAATCAACATGGGATCAAAGATGGGCTCACTGTTCACTTGGTCATTAAGACTCCGCAGAAGTAAGAGTTTGGTCTTGGGGGGACTGGGCTCAAATGGGGGCTGGGAATAACTGATTGTGATGATCTTGGTGAGTTTTCCCTGCCCCAGCTGTGCCATGTAGCAATGGGGTTTGTCACTAACCTGTCCATGGATGAGATGGCTGTGATGGTGTATGGCAGGTACCTGGAGGTGCTGGTCCTTTAACATTACTCATGTGTCTGTGTGTCTTGGAAGAACCTATCAGAAATGGATACTGGTTCTAGCAAATCAGCAGAAGTTCTAGAAAAAGTTGCCGATAAAAGAAAAGAAATTTCTTTCCCAGTGAATTTGTGTTGCTGTGGAATCCAACAGGTTGCTGGGTTTTCTGTCACTTCCTGCTCTATACTCAGCTCTGAGCCTGTGCTCAGGCTTTGCAAGGTGCCACTGGAAGCACACAGCATGTGAGTCCTGTGGGGCACCTGTGTGGCCCCTGGAGGCACAGCTGCACAGGCCAGTGGACACAGACAGTGGATGTTCCATGTTCCATGTCAGGAGTGTGCAGAGGCTCGGGCTGTGCAGCTGTGGACACGGGACAGTGTGGGGGTTCGCTCACGGGTGGGGGGTTCGCTCACGTGGTGCTGTGGGTGCACCCGGGGCAGTTCCCAGCGGGGATGTGGCTCGTGCGCACAGACCTCAGACTGAGAACAGGAGACACAGCTGACCTCAGGGTCCTGCGGGTTTAGCTCTTCCCAGCACTTTCCAGAGGGGTGGTGGGCATGGGAGGATTGTGGGAACAGCTGCTGTGCTTTAGTTGCACATTTAATTGATCTTGAAAGGCCTTTCACAGCCATGCCTCAGGCTCCAGCTGTAGTGTGCCCCAGCTCCAGGGGAGCTCCAGGGCTCTGTCTCTCTGCAGTTCTGCTGTGCCCTGGGAGACCTGCTTTAGCCAAGATGTTTTTTTCCCCTGTTTTGGTTTGTTTTTTTTTTTTTCCACCTCTTTTTTTCCAAACACAAGGAAGTGTATTGCAGCTTCTTGAATTCTGCCTCTCCAGGTAGCCTTGAGAGCCTGATGCTGTTTCTGCTGTCTCCACTATAAATATGGTATTGGTGAACCATTGCAGAGCGTGAATCAGGGAAGCTCATTTTTCTCTTGCTAATAGTCCTAGATAAGTGCTTACTGAAGACATTAAAGCTTCTTCCGGTGAGAAGAGGCTGAGAGAAACCAAGTGCCCTTTCTCTAGCTTCCTTCTTCATTTCTTGTTCAGCATCCCATTTGCTTTTTTCCCCCACTCTTTCCCTCTCTCAGTGGCCACTGGTTTAGTGGCCACTGGTTTTCAGCAGCAGTCTGGACAGTGGACAGGGACCTTCAGGGTTGACTTTTCAAGTTCTAAAAGAGTTTAAAAGGAGATAGAGAAAAGGAATAATTCTTGGTTTGGGAAAAAAAAGTCAGGAAATCATTGTTCTTATTTTCAGAGGTATAATAGCATTATTGAGATGAGTGAAGTGTTTTGTGGTCTAATTTAATGAAAGCTCTTCAACACTAGTCCAGGACTCACTGTCATGACTGCAGAGGCTTCAGAAAACCTTTAAATGTTCTCTTTCAAATTCCTGTAACACTCTTGGGGAGTAACTGTGGTGCTAACCTGGGTTGGTGTATTCAGCAAAGCTGGTGTCCAGCACAGTGTCTGTGTTAGTGTGTCAAAAGAAGCCTCCAGACAACTTGTGTTGGAGCAGGAGGCTTGCATCAAGATGCAGCCAGTGGCAGAGCTGGGAATTTGGAGCCAAGCTGGCCAGAAACATTCCATGGCTTTGTGAGACAGGTGCTGGCTGCCTTGTGCTTCAGTTTCCCTCTTTGTACAGTAATGCTGATGCTTCTTTTTGCCTTAGAAGCACTGATAGGAATATTCAGAAGTGAACATTGTTGTTTACCCCATGCACTGCTGTAATCTCCTGAGGTTTCTGTGGGAGCAGCAGAAGGATTTTCATGTTTGGAGCACACTCATTGCTCAAGGATATGGCTGCAGTAAATAGTGGTATTCAAGGAAGAGCTGGATACAACTCAGGGTAAGACCCGTCCAGCCGCTCTGCGCGGGCCAGGACATGTCAGAGGCTGCAGTGCATCAGGATGGGAGGCAGACAGAAGGCACCTGGGAGCACAGCACAGCTGTGAATTAGTGCAGGCAGGGACGGGATGGAAGCTGGGGCTGGCTGCTGTGGGGATGACTGGTGCGCTGAGAGTGCCGTCATCATGGGCTGTGCATCCTGTGTCCCCACAAAGGACTCATATTGCCGTTCTCCGGTACCAGGAGTTTAATACTTCTTATCCTTTGCAGGGTCCAAGATTCAACATCTGCTGCTTCTGCCCCCAATGCTGCTTCTGCCCCCACTGCAACCCCTTCTTCTCCTGCTGCCTCATCTCAGCCCTCGACATCCAGCAGTGCTGGTCCGGATGCAGGGAGCGGCAGCAGACGGAGCAGTGGGTCAGGGACCGTGGGAGGTCCTGGAGACGGAGGCCCCAACAGTGCTGCATCCATCCTGTGTAAGTGGGAGCTGTGAGAAGGAAGAATATTCTGAGATTAGACCAAGGAATTGGGGTTCTTGACCCCTGATGTTGTCTCTGCTTGCCATGGGCTTTGCATGAGTCGCTCCCACGGCACACCTCTGTGTCCCTCAGGGTAATGCCACTTAGTGAAGTGTGTGAGTGTAGGGATGTCCTTACTCAGAGGATTCCTATCCTGCTGTAGGAATACAGGATACCCCAGGATTTGTGGAGATGCAGTTCATCTGATGTGCCTGTCCTCTTTTGCAGTTGCAGACAGTTACTGACTCATGCCTCTCTTCCTGTGTGTTGTTCCCTCTCCAGCTGGCTTCGGTGGCATCACTGGGCTGGGCAACCTTGGGATGGGCTCTGCCAACTTCATGGAGCTCCAGCAGCAGATGCAGCGGCAGCTGATGTCCAACCCAGAGATGCTTTCCCAGATCATGGAGAATCCCTTGGTGCAGAACATGATGTCTAACCCTGACCTCATGAGGCAGATGATCATGGCCAATCCCCAGATGCAGCAGCTCATGGAGAGAAATCCAGAGATAAGCCACATGCTCAATAACCCAGAGCTCATGAGGCAGGTGAGTCACACCAGGGCTCAGTAAACAGTGTTGAGGAGAGTCTTTGTGCACCATCATCAGTGTCTGCACTGCAGAGGAGGAGTGGGAATGCCAGAGCAGTGGTTTTGGAGATCTCTTCCTTCCTGCTGTGAGCTCCCCACAAACAGATGGTGGTCTTGAGTTATGTGAATACTGATTACTCAACCCACATCCTTGCAACTCTTATCCCCCTTTCAGAGCTATTGAATCCCTGGTGTATTAGGCAAAAAGGGATGCTGGGATTTTCTTAGCATGCTGACTACAAGGCTACTGTGTTGTGATTCATGAATGGGAGTAAAAGCAGCGCTGGAGAAGTGAAAAAAGCTCTGCAAAAGCTCTTCATTTCTCTCTAGTTCTCTTAACAGATTACATAGAGACTCCAGAGCTGTACAGTGAGTGTTTCACTACCTGTATCCATGGGGAGCACTAGTATAGGCTGGGATCCCAGAGGGCTCTCATTTTTCCAGAACAGAGAGGACCCATGTCCAAGAAGACTGGCTGTCTGGAAGACCAAAGGTTCATCAGAAGGGAATCCTAAGGGATCAGTGAGAATCTGGGTGTTAATAACCATTGACAGGACGCTCCTGTTTCCTGGGAAAGCTTGTGAAGATGGTTGTGCTGAATGTACCTAACTTCTATCTCCTTGTTGGTTATTTTGCATTCAGCTGTGTTGGCCATACATGAAATACCACAGCTGCAGGACTGAATTGTGAATAATCTGTGGTTAAGCGGTTCCTCAAATGAGACCTGGATATTCTTTGTGCAGGGGAGACCCATCAAAAGTTGAGAGGGTGGAAGTTGTGTGTAGTCCATCCAGTCTGAGTGGGAACATATGGGTGTTGGATGTTTGGATGTCCTGATACTGCTTAGGAACAGAACAGTCTCATCAAGCTGAACTGAGGCTGAGAAGGAGGAGAGCTGAGCAAGGCTGGGGAGGAGCCTGGATCCCTGGGTTCTCTTTGCTTGGATAAATGATCTCTCTGCTCTCTGCCGGTGGATAGGGTTTAATTATCCTCTCTCCCCTTGGAGCTGAGATTTAACTCTTTCAGGGCTTGGCTGCTGACCAGGCTTTTGATCCACTCTGGCCCATCATGGTGCATGTGGGCCTGAGCTTTCCCCCTTTTCCTCCTCGCAGACGATGGAATTGGCTCGTAACCCTGCCATGATGCAGGAGATGATGCGGAACCAGGACCGTGCTTTGAGTAACCTTGAGAGCATTCCAGGAGGATACAATGCCCTGCGCCGGATGTACACGGACATCCAGGAGCCCATGTTTAGTGCGGCCAGGGAGCAGGTATTGGCTGTGTTCCTGTGAGTGGGAAAGGGGTTTTTCCCTGTCCTCTGTGCTGATGGGGCAGTTTTCCTAGAGTGTGGCTTTTCATCCCTCCAGTCCAGTGCAGGCACTGGCCAGAGAACATGGTGCAGTGTCTCTTGTGAAATGGGTTGAGGTGTTGGAGGACAGACCTGCTCTGGCTCCTCTAGTCTCCCAGCAGGCTGGATGCCAGCCCTGATCAATAGGCAGGCCCTTTCACTGTTAGCACAGCCCTCTGCTCCCTGGATTAGCTAGAGCCTGACGCCTTCTGAACAGAGCTGGCTCAGATCCAGCTGGCTGGTAGTGCCCGAGGAGGGAGGACAGGTCTGGCTGCAGAGCGCTGTGCAGACATACTCCAGTCCAGAATTACCTACTGGTATGTCCGGGTGCTGGTTTTACAGGGGCGTTTTGAAGCCCTGCATTTGGGAGCTGAATCTGGGGCTCTGGCCACTCCTGAGTCTGGTCTTTTTCTGAGTGAGGTGTGTTGTGGATTGCAGATTTCTCAGGAGGCGGATCATGGCACGTGTTTAGCAAATTCTGGACTTGGCTGAATACGATCGGCTGTTCCTGGCTCACTCAGTGCTGGGGTTGGTCTGCTGGGACTAACTGATTCCATCTGTTTCTTTTTTCTTCTCCCTAGTTTGGCAACAATCCTTTCTCTTCCTTGACGGGGAATTCTGACAGCTCGAGCTCTCAGCCTTTGCGGACGGAGAACAGAGAGCCATTGCCAAACCCCTGGAGCCCCACACCCCCTGCTTCCCAGAGTCAGGCACCCAGCAGTGAAGGGAGCACAGGCTCAGCAACCACCCAGGGCACCCCGACTGTATCCAACCCCTTTGGGCTGAATGCTGCCAGCATCGGCGCTGGTACGTAAGGGAGGAGTTGGAGGGGGCTGCTGGCTGAGCAGGTCACCAGGCTTCCTTGGAGGGCCAGTTCCTCTGGCATTTGAGCCCTGTCTGTGGCTGTTATCCAGAGGAATGGGTCTAGCTTACTTGCAGACTTGCATGAATTATTCTGATGTGCTTGTTGGACAGTTTCTTTGGGAGCTATGCTGTCCCTGAAGCTCACAAGAGCAGGAGAGTGACCAGCAGAGCTCTGCCATGGCTGTCCACAGCCATGTTTGCTGCTGGCCGGGTGATGGAGTACAGGCAGTGCTGTCACCTGTCACATTGTATTTCAGGCAATGCAGTGGTGCTCAGGCTCATCAGGGGTTTTCCTTTGTCCTCCCTTCCCCTTGCAGGTATGTTCAACAGCCCAGAGATGCAAGGACTCCTGCAGCAGATTTCCGAAAACCCTCAGTTGATGCAGAATATGATCTCCGCCCCCTACATGCGGAGCATGATGCAAACTCTTGCCCAGAACCCGGACTTTGCAGCACAGGTAAAAGTGTTGCAGTTGTCTGCTGTTGCCAGGCAGGCCATGAGCTCAGTGTGAGGTCAGACTGGTTCCTCCTGCAGGCACTGGAGCAGAGTGAATACACAGTTTGGTTGTATTTCTTGATAGCCTGAAGGCAGCCCCAGCTCTGAGCCCTGTGTGTTTGCAGAGCCCCTAACACAAGAGGTGGCTCTCAGAGGTACATGGGAATGGCCCTTCTCTTTGCCCATGGCCAAGTGGCCCCTGTTCAGTACTGCTGTCAGGAATTGAGCTGTCCCATTTTGATCCCCCTTAGCAGGGGAGCATCTTGAATGCTCAGGGAGGGAGTCAGGGGCCCCATGACTAACCTGTTCTTCATGGCTTAGTTGCATAGGGTTTAACAGCAAGTAGCAGCAATCCCTCTGACCCTACCTACATGTGCTGTCTCTTGCTAGATCATGGTAAATGTCCCCCTCTTTGCTGGGAATCCACAGCTTCAAGAACAGCTCCGCCTTCAGCTCCCTGTCTTCTTGCAGCAGGTAAAGGCCTCTGGCTGGCCCTGTGCTGCCCTCAGCCCCTGGCTCCAGAGCTTCTCCCCCCCTGTGGGACAGGCAGGATCTCAGCTGCTTGGTTGAGTGCACTAGGAAGCATGTGGGCTTGGGGGGCTGGGCTGAGGAAGGAAGGGGGTTGCACAGGGGAGAAAAAGAAAAAGAACTTGGTTAGACAAGGTATTCCGAATTAACTCATCTGGATTACTGAAAGGTGGACTCCAGATTAGGCTTGTTAAGCTACTTGGAACCCCTCTGTAGACAGTCTCTCGCTGTGTTGAGTTTGCAAAAATTACACAGCTAATTGTAGTAGAGCAGCTGGTTCTCAGGTAAATCAGAGTCCAAAGGCATGTGTCCCCAGTTCTAATCTGATTCACCCAGTTCATTTAGGAAACCTGATGTGAGCTCTGTGAGTGACCCTGCAGGTGAGCCCTGCAGTCTGGAGCCTCGGAGGAGGATCCAGACACGAAGGCCAGCCCTGGCTGCAGGCAAGAGGCGCAGCTTGGCACTGGCTCAGGTGTGACAGTGGTGGAGCTCTGGCTAGCTGAGCTCTCACTGGTTGGTACCGTGGTGTCTCTCTGCCTTGGTCCCCAGATGCAGAACCCGGACTCCCTGTCCATCCTCACCAACCCCCGCGCCATGCAGGCCCTGCTCCAGATCCAGCAGGGACTCCAGACGCTGCAGACGGAGGCTCCCGGACTGGTGCCAAGGTATGGAGTGCTCCAGAGTGGGGCCATGCAGGCAGAACTGCCATGCCCAGTACCAGCAGGCAGAACTGGCTGTGGATTCATCCAGGAGATCTGCTTAGGGCAGTCTGTCATGGGGATTTGTGTTCCTGCAGGCCTCTCTGAGCAAATTAATTAGCACTTGCTGCTTGCTTGTGCTTCACTGGGAAATCCTTGACCCTTTCTTTTTGGAGAAAAGGTTTGGAATGCACTTGGTCCTTACCTCATCCTTTGTTTGCTGCATTTGGTGTGGACTGATCTCAATAACTTTATCCCTGGAGAACAGTACGAGATGGACAGACACAAGGCTGGGTGGGTGTGCTGGGGCAGGCTGGCTACTGGCAGTCCTCAGCTCTCTGCTCACTGTCACCACAGGTCATGCTCCATCACAGCAGTTTTCTGCAGGCTTCTGTTAGCTCTGCTTACTCCCAGTGCCGTGTGTGACCAGAGCATGGATGCGGGCGGTTCAGTTTTCAGAGCTGCCAGTGAGGGCAGCCCAGTCGTGCCTGCTGACTGCCCTGCTGCCCCACCCTGCTGCCCAGAATGCTGGTGTCACACTGAGCATGCCCTGCCTTCCTCTGCAGCCTCGGCTCCTTTGGCATGCCCCGGATGCCCCCGTCCTCCACAGGAGGAAGCACAATCCCGGAGAACCCCGTTCCCTCCGCTTCGACGCCGGCCAGTGCCTCTCCAGCTGGGGGTGGTAACCCTCAACAGCAGCTCATGCAGCAGATGATCCAGCTGCTGGCCGGAGGAAGCTCTCAAGTACGTAATGCCCAGCGGGTGCTGGCACAAGTAGGGGGGTCCCCACCTCACCCCATCAGGAGATGTGGTCCCTAACAGTCTCTTGTGGCAGTGGTGCTCTAGGCCAGGTTTGGTGTTGGGGTCTGGCTGACTCTTTGGGATGTTGAACCTGTTGAGAAGTTTTAAGCTCAGCATGCTGGGGATCCTTCTCCCTGCATTACTGCCAAAGTCAATACCGAACCAGGACTGACTGTTGTGTGGCTGCTGTACCACAACCCAAGGGGATTTGGGGACTGTCCCCACACGAGCCTGAAGCTGAGCTTTGGGTTCCTGCACAGCCATGGCTGCTGGCACTGCCCGTGTTGGAATGCTGTCTGTGCTCTGTGACTCCAGGGTCTCTGTCCTTTCTGTCACAGGCGCAGAGTCCCGAAGTGCGATTCCAACAGCAGCTGGAGCAGCTGAATGCCATGGGCTTCATCAACCGTGAGGCCAATCTCCAGGCGCTCATCGCCACCGGTGGGGACATCAACGCAGCTATCGAGAGACTTCTGGGCTCCCAGCCTTCCTAAACTCTGCCCTGCTGCCCCACAGACGTCAGCACATGCATCCATACACATGCACAGGGGATCTTTCCGGAAAACCTGCCGTCATTTTCATATCTGACAGCTGTCCATGTATTTAAAACAAAAAAGATACAGCTTAACCCCTGACCTTCCTACTAAGTTAAGATTTCATGTTGAAATGCTCTTTAACTGGCTTGTATGTGGATTCCAGTTCTCATCGTGGCCACAGAGACTTCAGATGTGTATTTTTTCCTAAATATGCCCTGTCTCAGACACTCTTCTCTCTCTCTCTAGATGGTAGAGGCGATACTTCTAGTTACTTACCTGAATGATTGTGTTTTGAGTAGCTTGATTTTAACTGTACATGATTCCTTCCCCTAGCCCTCCTTTCAGGCAAATATTTAAAATATTGAGCCAAGTTTGGGGATTGGTTATTTCTCTCAGCATCTTATTAGGAATGGATCAAAAGAAAAATTGAAATTACCTGAGAATTTCTGATGTCATTTGTCTTAATGTTTCCTGGGATGAACCAAGCCCATGTCCCTCACAGGTGCCTCCAGTCTCCTGGTAGAGGGTTAATGGGTGCAAAACCTGCATTTGAAGTGTGGCCTCTTTATGCTCTGGGGGTGGTGTAACAGAGCCCAGGGGTGTGCAGTGACTAGGTGTGCTATTCTTGAGTTTGACTTGAAGGTGATGGGCAGAGGAGGGTGTTTGGAAGGTGTGTTTCTGCCCAAGTCATGTGGTTCCTGGTCAGAGGTGTCCAGGGGCATTGACTCTTGTGCTCAGTGGGCTCATTTCTACAAGTGTGAAAACTAAAAAGGAAATGGAAAAATAAGCTAAAGGTCTTTTTGCTTCACTGGAAAATGTTGAAGTTCGTGTTTTTCCCAGTTTAGATCCATCCTCCACCCCCCTTCCATTCTGGTGTGTTTGAATGTTCCAACTGTCCAAGAAACTCCCCAGGACCAGCAGGGTGGTATTTCCCAGGAGCCTCCATGGCTGTGTAATTTGCATACACCATTTTTATCAAAGGAAAATAAATGCGCACAACCATCTGTCTCCCTGCATCCCTGTCTCATCCTTGCCTGCCTCGGCTCAGCTGGGCCAGGTCCCAGTTTCTTGGGATTAATCCGTCCTGTCCTGTTCCCCGTGCTCAACACAGGCTTGAGCGTGTCATGGTCCCTCCCCACATGGCCCGGCTGCCTTCCCTCATGGCCAGGAAACCTTTGATACTTCAGGAATGCTGCTGAAACTTCCCCAACACTGGTCCTAAAGTGCCGGTTTGGAAGCTTCCTCTGAATTAGAATTGGCAATTAGCAGCTGTTGGAACTGTTGAGAGCTGGGAGTCAGTGTTATTTGATAGTTTTAAGTTTCTTTCAGTGTGGGAGGATTGGGCAGAGAGGAAACAGGAGGTTTGTTGCATACCTGTAAAACCTGCTGCAACCAGCTGGCTACATAGCTGGAACTGGAATCGATGGGTGTTCGTGTTGCTGAGAGTGTAGGTGGTGGAGAAAACACGGGGCTGGAAACACTCCTGCCTCTCTATGTGCATCCCAATGAGACTGCAATTCCTTGGAGGAGGATTTACAAAGCAGCTTTAACCTCTTCTGGTGGCTGTGCACAAACATCTGGATTGCTTTGTGCAACCTCTCCTCAGACATGGGAAGTTTGCACAGAGCTGTGTAGGGATGGGACTGGAGGTCCCGATTGGCACTGGCGAGGTCAGAGCTCTTCCCAAATCTGATTGGCCCCTTTGCAGCTCAAAACAGGCTCCTGAAAAGGCCTGTATGAGCCTTGGGATGTCTTCAGTGTCCCTTGACAGCACCAAAGTCTGTGCACAGGCCAGCTCTTGTAAGGAATGTGCTTGTGGGAGGATGGATGGTGCAAGCAGGGAAGGGGGGGGGTGCAGAGGGTCACAGGGAGTAGGGATATACCCCCATGGTGACTTTGAACCTCCGAGGAGCATAATTAGTCCCACCAGTGTTGTTCCTGGCCAGGCAGAAATCGTCCTTCCACCCCCTCAGTGTGTCAGCAAGGTGTGACATGGTGGTGTCAGTCACCACAGTGCAAGGGAGGGGATCTGTGTTGGAATAGGGACTTGGAGGGATGGAGCGGTTTGGTAACTGCAAAGCTGGCTGGAAATAAATCCCTGCATGGTGAAGGAATCCTGCTGCAGTGTGTGCAGGTGGCTGTGAACCACTAATGAGAGTCCACAGGAGTTTGAGAATCCTGAATTCTGGGTGGGAAGAGACCTCGTAGCTCATCTCATTCCACACCCCTGCCCTGGGCAGAGACACCTTCCACTGTCCCAGGTTGCTGCAAGCCCACCCAACCTGGCCTTGAACATGACCAGGGATGGAGCAGCCACAGCTCCTCTGGGCACCCTGTGCCAGAGCCTCATAATCTTCACAGGGAGGAATTTCTTCCCAATATCCAGTGTAAGTCTTCCCTCTTTTGATTTAAAACCATTTCCCCTTGAGTCATTATCTGTCCATATAAAAAGACTTTGTCCATCATTTTTACAAGTTCCCTTTAACTCCTGAAAGGCAACGATGAGCCCTCACAGGCCATCCAGTCCTTGGTGTCTCTTGTTTGTTTGAGTGGGAAAACACATTTCTGCTGTCTCTCCACATTGTGGCATTTTCTCTTGTGCTGCTTGGAATCATTCCTCCGCTGCTGCCAGCCCACCAGCCAAGATGCTAAAATAGAGACACAGGGCAGCCTTCAGCCTCTTGTGTCCATCTGATGCCACCTCCTGGCTCTTCAGCCTCCACCAGCAGTCTGGCAAAGCTGCCCATTTCACGCTGCTCCCAGGGGCTTTGCTGTACTGCTCATGTACTGGGGAGGAGAGTTGGGAGGGTCAGGCCTGCAGCTTCCTCACAGTGGGACACAGTGAGGCTGGGATCCCTGGGAGAGAGCTGGGAGGTGGATGCAGCTGGGTCTGGTCTTTGGTACCCACAGAGGATGCAGATCTGGCCTTCCCAGGCTCCGGAGAAAAAGGCGCCTTGAAGGCTGATGAGAAGGAGCCTTTTAGTGAAACCTTAATCCCCTCCAGAGCTTTCCCTAATCCCTGGTAATGTGCTGTTCAAAGGCTCACTTCCAAAGGAACAACTGCACTTTCTCACTCCTATATCTCTCCTTCTCCAAGGACTTGCCCAAAGGTGTTCTCACTGACTGTTTCCTCTCATTTTACTCTGATAAATAGAATTAATTATTTTAAAACATAAATAAAGAAGCAATTTCTGCACCAGGTAGTGGCAAATCTGGATGATTGATTGGGAGAGATTTCTACTGTCAAGGTTATATTTTCACTTCATTCCTCCCCCTTTCCCTGGAGGGGATCCACAGCCTTTCCCCCAATATCCCAGTGTAACATTTCCAACTTCGAAATCAAACCTCTAAAATGTGGAGGAGAGAAAGATGGCAGGAAACCAACATCTACATTCCTTGCAATAAAACATTGTTTTTGGTTTCCAAGATGCATGGCATAGGCAGTTTCCTGTGGCCCTGACTATGGAGGTGCAAGTTCAAAGTGACTCAAGAGAGGGTCAGTAGGGAAATATCCTGGGATTAGGAGGTAATGGGGTAGGATAGCTTGGAAAATACATATAAAATATATGTGTGGGTGTATGTGGAACTGCTGCAGCACCTTTGCTCAGCCACAGAAGCCATGAGGAAGGGCTGAATGATGCTCCTCAGCCTCTGCTGAATTCTGCAGCATTTAAGGGCAGAAAGCCAGGATTTGGAGCATGGTTGGGCCATGGCCAGCCCTGATAGCTCCCTGCTGCAGGACCTGACCATGGCACATTTAGGGCCATATTCATGTTTCTCTGACATGATTTATTTTTAATTCCACCAGCAAGCTGACACCTGATTTCCTGTTGCTGACTGGCTGGTGCTGGTCACGCTCACCAGAGTTTGCTGTGGGCTTTCGGGTGTTTCCAGCTTGTACGGTTGGCTATATCAGAGCCGACACTGCCCACAGTGGAGGTGCACTGGAACTGGGAGGCCAAGGGGCCAAGGGTGTGTGCATGTGTGTCCAGGGCAGAGTCAGCTCTGTGTGTGTGTGTGTGTGTGTGTCCATGTGCCTGTGGCAGACCCAGCAGGGCTGTGTGCATCCCTCAGCAAGTGAGCAGGGGTGGGTGTACACGTGTGTACCATGTTCACACACACGAGTGTGTCTGTGTATGCACCCGTGTGTGCATGTGCACAGGTCTGTGTGCAGGGGCGCACACGTTCATGTGTGTGAGCACGTACATGTATGTGTGTGTGCGTGGGTGAGCACGGGTGCAGATGCGGGTATGTGCATGTGTGGTTTTGTACACGTGTGCATACCCACGTCTGTGTCCCGGTGTCCCCGCGACCGTGTGCCCCCATGCCTGTGTATCCCCCACCTCCACGTTCATGTGTCTCATGTCAACATGTCCCCTACGTCCCAGTGTCCGTGTATCCCCGGTCCCCATGTCCCTACCCCTGTCCCCGTGTATCCCCTGTCCCCATGTCCCTACCCTTGTCCCCATGTCCTTACCTCTGTCCTCGCGTCCGTGTATCCCGTCCCCATCCCCCTATCTCTGTCCCCATGTCCCTGTGTCCCCACCCCTGTCCCTGTGTCCATGTATTCCCGGTCCCCATGTCCCTATTTCTGTCCCTATTTCTGTCCCCGTGCCCCGCCCCTCCCTCGGCGCATTCTCGGCCCGCCCTTCGCGCACGCGC
>VXBU01010835.1:442787-487861 GCA_013400315.1 Bombycilla garrulus | reverse complement strand
GGTGAGTGCAGATCCCCTCCCGGCCCTGGCCCAGTGCCCGCTGCCCACCGCAGCCATTCCGACAGCTCCTCTGCACCCCGCAGGTGGGACACGACGCGGCGGAGCCCTTCACTTTCCACTGGTGGGACCACGTCTTCAACAAAGCGGCTGCCAACATCGCTGTGGAGGCTGGGCAGGTTGGAGGGCTGGGGGGTGGTAGGGGCACCCCAGTTGGACAGGGATGGGGTTGGAAGGCAGGGGAGGGCGTTTGGGGGTCCTTCGGTAGCTCCTGTACTGCCACTGTATCCCCCCAGGCCCTGTCAGCAAGCAGCACCTTGCACAGGGGCTGTGGTGGTGAAGAGGTGCTGCTGGAGGGGTGGAGCCCCTTGGACAGATCATTTCCAAGCCCTTTGCCTTTTCTTGCCCAGGATGGCATCTCTGTGAAGGCACTTTCTGAGGAGGGAGGCAGGATCAGCAATAAGAAGCCGCGCAAGGCTGGCAACAGCGGGAGCCTGCTGTACGGCCGCTTCGTGAAGGTAGCCGGCCCCTGGAGCCCAGCTCATTGCTGCCGTGGCCCCCAGAGCCCCGTTTTCCTTGTTCCCCTTTCTCACAGTCCCTGTCTCTGTGCTGCAGTCAGCCACACTCACAGCCTGTGGGGAGGAGTCCGTGACACTGCCCAACAGCTCTGAGAGCAGTGAGGAAGAGGAGGAGAAGCTGGACCTCTCTTCAGTCAGGAGGTGAGGCTGGGCCCCATCCCTTGAGGGGAGGGACAAGGGCTGCAAGGTGGAGCCCTGGTCCAGACCATGTTCCCCCACACAGATGCTGGGGGTGACAGGTCCCATCTGTGTCCCACAGGCTGACGGATGAGGAGCTGGTGCAGGCGTGTGGGGGCCGTACAGCACACAAGTGAGTGGCTGGAGGGTTGCCTGGCTGCGCTGCCCCCTCCTCACGGGGGCTGTTGAGCAGGCTGGGCTGGGGAACATGTTCACTGCTGGGAGGTGCCAGTCCTTGCTGCCTGTGGTCATTGCAGGGGTGCCCGTCATGGCCTGACCATGAGTGCCAAGCTGGCGCGCCTGGAGGAGCAGGAACGAGCCTTCCTGGCCACACACCAGCAACGGAAGCAGCAGCAGGAGCCCCCAGAGAGCAGCCAGGGCAAAAAGAAGAAAAGGAAACAGTCCAGGGATGGAGCCAACCCTGAGGTGCCACAGAGCCAGGAACCAAACAGAGAACAGGAGGAGGTGTTGGAAGAAGAAAAGTTTGTGAAGAGGAAGAAAAAGAACCAGAGACGAAGCAGAGAAGAGGAGCTGACAGGAGAAGAGGAGGTCATGAGGAAGAAGAAGGCGGCGGTCACGGAGCCTTGTGGAGAAGAGGTATCACGAGAGGAGGGGAAGGTCATGAAGAGGAGGAAGAAGCCAGAGCTAAGCACAGAACAGGAGGTGGTAGAAGAGGAGGGAAAGGCTGCAAAGAGGAAAAAGAAAAAAAAGAAGAAGCAGGAAGAGGAGGACAAAGAAGAGCCAGCTGAAACAGACATACCTCTACAAGACACAGATGAGCCAAACTTGGGACACGGCCCTATAAAGAAGAGGAAGAAGAAGAAGAGGAAGAGGGAGCCAGAGTGAGCAAGTGACATGGCTGCCAGTCCCACCTGGCTGTAAGGGTCCTGATCCTGGTGCTGGTGGGTGCCATGGGGTGCTCTGAGCTCCTTCCAGATGGAACCCAGCACTGTGGCCCAGCTGTCTGGGGATGTTGGGCTAGGACAAGTTGGTCTGGAGCTGGATCAAACTTTACTTCACCACCTGAACCTTCAGGGGTGACCCTGGTTCCCCCCAGGCCCAGAGGCAGGGACCATTTGCCATGGGCCTGTCACAGAGGGACACAAGGACACACCCTGCAGAGTACTGAAATATTTTTTCAAGGGCATGAATAAATCTTTATTGTAATCAAATTATCCTGAAGTGTGAGTGGTGCTGTGAGTGGCAGTGCCCCAGACCACTTGGATTAGGCAGCAACTCCAAACAGAACTCCCCCTGCAGCCCCTCACCACTCCCACCTTCTGAGCCTTCTGTCTGGGTCTTTCCATTCTGCTGGCTCACACTGAAGCCCAGCGAGGCACTGAGCACCCTCCTAGCAGAGGCTGGGGCAGAATTTGGCCCTAGCAGTGCTGAAGCTGAGCCTGGTCCCTGCCAGCCCCTCTGGCCCCAGCTCTAGGTCAGCTGCAGGACACAGTCTGTGCCGGGGTACGCTGGCAGATTTAGAGCGTATTTCTCCTGGAGCGTGGGGGGCACAAACCTGCCCCCAAGGAAGTGGTACCGGCCAGTGAAATGCTTCGCTGCCTTCTTGGGCGCCGTGAGGGAGATGAGCATGTCGGGCTGGAGGCCATCTGCCTTCCCCTTCTCCACGTCCCAGCCTGCAACGAGCCCCATGGCCAGGCTGCAGCTGGGACCACCCTGGCTGGGCACCTTCGTCCAGCAGGTGCAGCTGTAACTCACCTGAGGGGATGTCAATGCTGGCAATGGGCACCGTGACGCGTTCCAGGGTGCTGAGGATGCTGCCAAAGGGCTCCCGCACTGCTCCCTTGAAGCTGAAGCCAAAAATGGCATCCACCACCAGGCCATAGAGCTCGTCGATGAACGCAGCCTGCGACAGGGATGGCAGCAGGTGAAGGGCAGTCCTGGCCACAGCTCCAGGGGCAGGTGTTGCCAAGCTGGGGGACTGCTCCTCACCTCAGTTGGGAACTCAGGGAGGAAGGGAATATCCATCTTCTCGCACTGAGTGGTCAAACCTTCAAAGAGGGGTTTGCTGGGGCGCTTGGGGTAATACACGGTTGGCTGGTAGCCCTGCAAAAGCAGAAGGGACCTGAATTAATCCCACTCTGGCACCAGCAGCAGCAAGAGAAGTAGGACCCTGGAGCCCACAGGTACAGGAGTGCACAGGGACTAGCACCCTCATGGAGACCCTGTGGCTGCCTGTGCAATACTCACAAACATCTTCAGATGCCGGGCGCAGACCAGCCCATCACCGCCGTTGTTCCCTGGCCCGCAGACCACCAGCACAGCGGGCTGGCTTGTGGTGAAGGAGCTGGGTGGGTAGGCCTGATGGGGGCAAAAGGCACAGGGTTATGATGAGGAAGTGGGCCCATGCCATGGGGCCAGGACTCACAAGACCCCCAACTTGGGACTGACATGCCCACGGGACTGGGACCATTCCCAGGATCACCATCTGCCTCCCTGGTGCCCACCTTGGTGACAGGACAGCTTGGTATACAATGCTAGGACCCCCAGGACCCTCCCTTGCCCCCCAGGGCCCCCACCTTGTCAATGGTGGTGATAGTACTCAGCCTGTAGTGCTGGAACTCTCCTCCAGGACCTCCACCCACCTCCCAGGCACCCACCCTGGCAGTGCTACAGCTCAGCCCAGTGCCAGGACCCCCACCTTGCTGCTGGCAGTGATACAGCTCAGCCCACAGTGCCAGGACCCCCTCCTGCGTCCCAGAACCCCCACCTTGGCAATGGCAGTGGCACAACTCAGCCCCGCCAGCTCCATCAGCTGGTCTACGCTGAACTTGTACTCAGTGAAGAGCTCCTGGTCGATGGCCTGGGCCTCCTCCTGCCTAGAGTGGGAGACGGCACCCCTGGGTACCCCAANTCAGCCCGCCCGTCCCCCGCCCTGCCCGACCCCACCCCACGCCGTCCCCAGCGGACGCCAAGCACCGCCCGCCTCCTCTCCCACCTCCCTCCTTCCCCCGGGCCTACCCCAGGAAACGGAGCCCCGTCGGGCCGGACTCCGCGCTGAGAACGTGCATGGCGCGCCGGGGAAGACACCGGCCCCGCTCCCGGTCCCGGCCCCAGCCCCAGCCCCGGTCCCGGCACCGTCCGCCCGCCCGCGCCGCTGCCACCAGCAGCCCCAACCCCAGTAGCGCGCGGGGGCTCGGCATGCAGCGGGCACGGCCCGGTACGGCACCCGGACCCGGTACAACCCGGTACGGCCTGGTACGGCCCGGTACAACCCGGTTCGGCCCGGTACAGCACCGGGAGCTGCACGGCGCAGGCGCGGAGCCTCCGCGGGGCGGAGCCGTGCAGAGGCCGCGGTCCCTCCAGGCCCTGCCGAGCTTCCGACGTACAAAGGACAGCGGAAACGGAGCGGGGTCAAAACCGTGTTGGCTCAACGGGGCCTCCCCTTCCCCCCAACTCTGGTTTGGGCCTGCACAGGCCCCCCGAGAAACGGCGTTTCCTTGGTGTCATCCTGGTCACACGAGGCTGCAGACGAGGGACAGGGTCCTGGTCCTCGTGCGAGGTCCTCGGCGAGACCAGCAGCCCGCAGAAGTGGCAGTGGGGTCATCGTCAAGGCTGCAAGGTCACGGAGGCATCATGGGGAGTGAGGGTGTCCAGCAGGATGCGGGGTGGACTAATCAAATTACGGAGTCACAGACTTTTGGGTGGGACGGGATCTTAAAGCCCATCTAGTCCCACCCTCCTGTCGTGGGCAGGACACCTTCCACTATCCCAGGTTGCTCTAAGCCCTGTCCAGCCTGGCCTTGGACACTTCCAAGGGTGGGGCAGCCGCAGCTCCTCTGGGCAGCCTGTGCCAGGGCCTTACCACCCTCACAGGGTGAGTAATTCTTTCCCAATATCCCATCTAACCCTTCCCTCTGGCAGTGAGAAGCCATTCCCCTTTGTCCTCTCATTCCAGGCCCTTGTCCAAAGTCTCTCTCTAGCTCTGTTGGAACCCGTTTAGGCACTGGAAGGCAGGAGGTTCATACCAGGGTCCTGGAAACCACACTTAGATCTGCTCCCCCACCCATAGGGTGTGGCTTAGGTGTTGGTTATGAGGTGCCAAAGTCCCCCAGCCCCTGTGACTTTTGCCTTGGGGTTGTGTCCATTCCAAGGAACGGGGATGTTCCAAGCCCTGCTGGGGTCTCCACCTGTGAACTCTCCCCTCAGAGGACCCTCTGGAGCCCAAACCTCCCGTCCACTCCCTTGCCCACTCCCCCAAGGCATCACCTACCAGTCCGGAGGCCTTGGATGGAGGGTTTGGTGGTTTTGATGCCCTGTGGATTGTGGTGTGAGAACCTCAGGCCTGAGCTTGCTGGAGAAGTGACGTTCTGGTTGTATGTGGCACTTACGTAGCTGGAGGCTGGCGTGGGGTGCCTTGGTCGGGTGCAGGGGGCTGGTGGTCCTCTTACTGAGAGACATGTGAACCTCATGCAGGGGTTCTGGACAGCATCTCTGATAAACGTTCCCCCTATCACATCATGACTGAACCCTCCCTAGGATCCAGCTGGAATTACCCCAAACACACTCCCAGAATCATGTATCTTTAAAAAATTTTTACCATTAAACAGGAGAACTCTCTTGTCCTGCAGAGGTATCTGGGTGCCAGCGACTGTACTGAGGTGCCTCCCCCTTGCCCACCCACCTGTTAGCCTGGGGCTCACGGTGATACCCTGGAGCTGAGCTGGGACCATCGTCATACTCCTCAGAGGTGCCCAGGAGGCTATGTGAATTGCAGGGCTCCAGTGCAAGACCATCTGTCAGAGCTGCTCTTGTGCCTCCAGGAGGAAGGACAAGCAGGCAAGAACACAGTATTGGACTGTGCCAAAACCTCAGCTCCATCAGGAATTGCCTGGATGGCTCAATTCCACATTTAATTTGCACCCTCTCACCTGAATACCCAGGATGTGCTCCTGGCATACACGTATACAGCTCGTCCTCAGCCTGGGCTTTTCTCCTGAAGGACATGGAGTGAAGGAAGGAAGGTTTGTCTCCTGCGTGATCTGGAAACTCATTCGAGAGGAAAGAGAGAGGATGGCAGCTTTCCTACTCACACCTCGCTCCCCTGGAGCTGTGTCCTACTGGCACGGGGCAGTGTGTAGCGAAACTGCAGCTGGCTGGGCTCCTGATGGGATTAACACGTGTGTCCCTCTGCCCAGCAAACTCAGGCACCTCTTGCCTACTGGGGTCCCAGTTCTCAGCCCTCCAGAGTGTCCCATGCCTTGGGTGATGCTCACCAGGGCTGGGGTGGGTGCCCAGCCCCCCTGATAGGAGAGGTGGCTGAGGCAGAGTTGGTGCTGGATGGCATCCGTGAGCTTGTGCACGACCCGTTTGTAGGCAACTCTGGGGCTGTCCTGTGGTGGAGAGAACCCGTATGTGTGACAGGCTGAATGGGCATGCCCCAGGGCTAAGGCCAGTGCCCTATGATGCGGGGGAGGGTCTGGCCCTAGAGGTGCCCCATCATGCCTTACCTGACAGTGGGAAAGCAAAATCAGGGCCTCCTGATAGTGCCCGATGGCTTTCTGGGGGTCTCCCAGGTGGAAGCACGCTGCACCCAGCCCCTCGCACGCTTGCCACTGCCCCTGCACGTCCCCTGGGAGGCAAAGGGCTGCATCGGTCTCAGCACTGCTCAGCCGAGATCCCTGGCAGGCAGCATCACCCAGCTGGAGTCCACTTGGCTCCTGGATGCTGCAGACTCCCCCAGGGGGGTGCCCGTGCCTCCTCTCACCCGAGTCCCGGAAGGCTTGCAGGGCGTGCAGGTAGCTCTCTGCGGCAGCCCCATGGTTCCCAAGCTGGCTGCAGGCATACGCCAGGTTCCCAAAGCACTGCCCCTGAGCCCTCCGGTTCCCCAGAGCACCTGGAATTGGGAACACAGAGCTCCATGGCGAGCTGGCACATCCGGCAAAGCCAGGAGGCAGAGACAAAGGTGTGACCTACCGTGCAGCGCGGCCGCACGCCGGTGCCAGCTCAGCGCCGTGCCGAAGCTACGCAGGGCGTTGTGGGCAGCGCCCAAGTTCTGCATTAGCGCAGCCTCCCGGCGCCGGTCCCGCTCCGGCTCCCCACTGCACAGCCCAAGGGCCCGCTCAAAGCTCTCGGCAGCCAGGGAGAAGATGTGGAGCTGGGAGTAGCCAAGGCCGATGTCGTTGTAGAGTTTCCCTGGGGGCAGAGCAGAAAAGCAGGCGTGGGAGCTGCTCCCCAGGGCCCTGAGAGTGAAGGGTGTGGTGCAGCATTACCTCGCAGGGCCAGGTCGGGGATGTCTTCACAGAGTGAGCGGCACCGGGTGAGGACCCTGGCGATCTCTGCCGCCTGGAACCGCTGGCTCTGCAGCATGGAGCCACTCGCCCTGCTCAGAGCCACGGCTGCGGCCTCGGGGCTCTCTGCCGCCGCGTAGGCCTGAGCCGCATCCAGGAAGCACCGCGCGGCTCGGGCCGGCTCCCGCATCCCCAGGTAGCAACAGCCCATCTGCACGAAGGTCCCTGCTCGGCTGCCAGCCTGCGCAGCACTGGCGTAGCTGGCGACTTTCTCAAAACACTCCAGAGCCTTTGGAAAATCCTGGAGCCCATCATGAGCCGCTACGATGCTGAAATAAAGGCTCCCCAAGTGGTCCCTGCTCTCCACCTCTGAGGGCTGGGACTGGAGGAGGAACTCAAGGCCCTTTTTGGGCTTCCCAGTCTCCACGTAGGCAGCCCCCAGGTTGAAGGCACAAGCCCTGTGGAGCTGGGGGCTCATCATGTCCCTGGAGAGGAGCAGGGCCTTCTTGAAGCACCCCACTGCCTCCTTCCAAGCACCCAGAGCCAGCGCCCGCTGCCCAGCTTGTGTGAGGCCCTTGATTGCATCCACCCGCCCGGCCGCCTCATCCCCTCCCTCCTGAGCAGCTTCCGTGGCTTTGGCCTTCTCCTTCTTTTTCTTCTGGCTCTTCTTGCAGCTGGTGGAGGCTGTGGGGGCTGCAGGGGTGGTGGTGATGGTGGGGGCAGAGGAGGCAGTGGGGTGTGTGGGGGTGGTGGGCTGCACTCCCAGGTCAGCAGCCTCTTCCGAATCCATGGGGCAGGGGAGCAACCTGCCTGCAAGAGAGAGAGGCAGCCAAGCCAGCATGGTCCTGCCAGGGAGCACTTCAAACGAGCAGTGTTATTTTATATTATTTATGAAAAATTAGGTATGTCTTGCAGCCTGTTTGCTATTAAGTTTCAGGAAGGAAAAAGGCCTTCCCATGTAGGACCCCACAAACCTTGAGAGAGGAAAGAGGTCACTGGGGGAGGAGGAGCAGCACCACAGCATGGAGTGGAATGTTGCTGGGGTGCCTCTTTGGGAGGCAGAATAACCAGTTGTACACACTTACTGTTTGCTCTTCAGGTGAAAAGGGTGCCGAGAAGAGGAAGCAGAGAGACAGACCATTCCCGCTGCTGCAGCCGCATCACTGCCACAAGCCACGGCTCTCTGGTGCCGGGAAGGAGGACGTCTGAGGCGCCTTCGCACTTGGGCTGCCTGGAAAGCTGCCTGGAGTGGCTCACAGCCCCAGTGATGGACGCTAGCTCCTAGTGCTGGAGCTCAGCCGAGTTTTGAGAGACAGGAGCGTGGCAGGCAGTGGCACAGGCTGGGACAAAGCCAGGCCTGTTCCTGGGAAAGCACATCCCACAATGGCCCTCCTGGCTCCAGTTTCATCCCTGTCACCAGGGTGGTGTGCAGTGCCATGGCAACTCAGTGCAGCAGTGCCAGTGTGATGGATGGATGGGAAAACTGTGTGATGGACAGGACAGCTGTGTAATGGATGGCAGAACCAGCTCCTCGCTGTCTCAACAGCTTGTGGCAGGTGCTGGGGGCTTGTTCCATGTAGGAACAGGTTCACGCTTTGAAGTGGGTTGATGGATGAGCTCAAAGCAGCGAGGGTAAAGGGCACCCCGGGGCCGGGTGACACATCCTCTGTCTGGCACAGCGCTCGCCCCTTCACACAGCCCAGAAGAACCCCAGCAGCCTTTCACCCATGAGTTCCCCCTGCACCCCGGTGTGTGCCCAGCCTTTGTACCCATGAGTTCCCTCTGCAACCCGAGGCTCCTCTCGCTCTCTCGGTATGTGTCACCTCCCCGCGCCCCCGCTGCTCCCTGAGCTCCCCAGGGTGTGTCCCGGTGTCCCGGTGTCCCGGTGTCCCGGTGCCGCCCGGCAGCCCCCGCGCGGAGCCACGTGGGCGGCGGGAGATTCAAACCGCGGGCGGAGCCAGCGGAGCTGCCGCGGCCATGGAGGGAGCAGCGCCGGGGCGCGGTGAGGGACCGGCACCGGCGAAGCGGGGGGTGCGGGACGATGAAGGGAGCAGCCACATCCGGGGTGCAGGGGGACGAGACGGGGACAAGTGTGGGGTGCGGCGAGCTGGGGGAGGACAGATGGGTCCGGAGGTGCGGGGGGGATGGGGGAACAGGCCTGGGGTGCAGGGGAGTGTGAGGGGACACGTAAGTGTGGGGGGCAGAGGGCTGTGGGGACAGGCAGGTGTGGGGTACAGGGACTCTGGGTGTGCAGAGGGATGAGGGAACAGTCGGGTCTAGGGGTGCAGGGGTTGAGGGGGAGCAGGCAGGTCTGCACGTGGGTAGAGGGACGGCGGTGGCAAGGTGCCAAACCTCTATGGACAAAACTGGGGGGACGTATTTTGAGGAATGGTTTGTTGGGGGGCAGCCAGGTGCTCCCCAGAAGTCATGTGTCACTGCTCCAGCACGAGCGGTGTCAAAGGACCCTAAACCTGTGTTCCCCGCCTCCTCCCCGGGTGTTTGCTTTGTTTCCTCCCCCACTCCAGTGCCAGCTCTCATGGCCGTTATTTGGGAAAAAGGGAAATTGGAAATTTTCCTCCCACTGCCAGAAGGGTCTGGCTGTTGCTGTGACGCTGGTGGCCACTCCCACGAGGGCTGTGGAAGGCTGCTGCACCCAAAGCCTGGCTTCCTTTCCCACATCTTAGTTTCAGTGGCCGTGGGGGCTTCAAAAAGCCTTCCTGAGCAGAGGGCTCTGACGGGAGACCCCCTTTCTGCTCAGGTGAGCGCCCAACTGCAGACGAGATGGATGAACAGAGGAGGCAGAACGTTGCTTACCAGTACCTGTGTCACCTGGAGGAAGCCAAGCGGTGGGGCTACACTTGGGGAGATCCTTGAGCTCAGATTTGGAGGGAAAAGGGATGTGAAGGGGAGGGACAGGGGGAATGGGTGGGGAGTGGCTATAATGCTGCCTGGATCCTGGGGCTTTGTGCCTCTTCAAAGATGGTTGGGAGGGTGTGTTTTTTGTGGGGGGGGACACTCAGCCCTATACCCAAACTGAAAACCACACAGCAGCAAAAGTCTGAGGGCTGAGCTCCCCTGCTAGGGAGGATTTATTGGAATAGGATTTGGGGGGGAATGTCCTTTGGGTGCTTTTCCGTGGGGTGGTATGCTGGAGGTCCATAACTTCCCCTGTCTCTGCCCTGCCAGCTGGATGGAAGCCTGTCTGGGTGAGGAGCTGCCCTCACCCACGGAGCTGGAGGAGACCCTGCGCAATGGGGTCCTCCTGGCCAAGCTGGGCCACTGCTTTGCCCCTGCCGTTGTCCCACTGAAGAAGATCTATGACCCTGAACAGACACGGTACAAGGTAAGGCTGCGGCACCAGAGGGAAGGTGTGGTACCCCTTAGGGTGTATCCCCAAACCTTTCCATTGCTGGTGAGGACTGGTTGACAGCAGTCTCTGAGGGACTGTTTAGTAGCAGGTGGCTGCAATGGAGTCCCTGATCTGTGCTGCCCCTGGGGGTCACAGGCGTTGCCTCTGTCTTTAACCTCCTGCCTTGGCTGGGTTGGTCTGGGGGCAAGGGTGACCTCAGGGATGGGAGAAAGTGGGGTTCAGCCTGACCTCAACTCCTCTCTTCCAGGCAGCCGGGCTTCATTTTCGGCACACGGATAACATCAACCACTGGCGTGAGGCCATGAGCCATGTGGGGCTTCCCTCGGTAACGTCTCCCCTCTGCTTTTCTCCAGCCAAGGGACACACTGGCCTTTGCCTTGTGGCAGTCCTGGGGGGTGCTGCTATGACAGGGGGATTTTGTCTTTGCCCCCCAGTCTTTGACACCAGCCGACCCTGGGGATTGTGTTGATGCTGTTGCCACCTGAGGTGTCTCTTGTCTTCCTGGCAGATCTTCCACCCAGAGACCACTGACATCTATGATAAGAAGAACATGCCCCGGGTGGTCTACTGCATTCATGCACTCAGGTGAGTGCCCTGGCCTGGCTGTCATGGAATGTGTTCATGCTCTTGAGTCTTTTGGTGGTGTCACTTGTCAGCCTCAGGTGACACAGAAGCGTCAGGGGTTTGGGGGGGGAGAAGCAGGTGATGTCATGGTGTGGGTTTGTATTTCAGCTTGTACCTCTTCAAGCTGGGGCTGGCTCCTCTGATCCAGGACTTATATGGGAAAGTGAGCTTCACAGGTATGGTGCCGTGCAGGGAGACCTGGGCTGGGGGTTGCCGAGTGGGGTTTGCCACCAATGCTCTGGGGTCTTGTGGCAGGAGGGATGTGGGGAGTGAAAGTCTTGGATGCAGGTTCCCAAAGCTGCCTCAGGGATGCTCACGCCAGTGTGGGGGTTTTCTGCACCCCTCTTGGTCTGGCAGGGGAGGGGGAGCTCTGCTGGCTGCCCCTGCTCTAGTACTGGGCTACGGGGTCGGTGCTGAGCACTGCTGCCTCTGCTCTGCTCCAGAGGAGGAGATCAACAACATGAAGCGGGAGCTGGAGAAGTATGGGCTGCAGCTGCCCACCTTCAGCAAGATTGGTGGCATTTTGGCCAACGAGCTCTCAGTGGATGAAGCAGCAGGTGACTACGGGTGCCTGGTGGGGAGTGCTGCTGGGTGTCAGTCCGTAGCAGGATCTTGGCTCAGCCCCTGAATGCCAAATCTGGGGCCAGCAAACTTGGAGGAGGTGCTCTGGGAGGTGATGGTGGTCTGGGATGCAGTGGGTGGCCGCAGGTGCTGGCACAGCCCTGTTCTAGCCAGCATCAGCTGGGGTTCTGCATTCCCTGGACCTGCTGTGAGACACAGACTTCCCAGGTGCTGGAGACCGCAGCTTGCCTCTTAAACAGGGCGGGTTCCCACCATTGCCCGTGGAACATCTTGTCCCACTTCATGCAGGGATGAAGCAGATGGTCCATTTTGCTCCTCCATGTCCCACCTCACTCACCTCCTCTCTGCCTCATCTCCAGTCCACGCTGCCGTGTTGGCCATCAACAAAGCAGTGGATCGGGGGGTGGTGGCCCAGACCATGGAGGCTCTCCACAATCCCCACGCGATGCTGGTGGGACTGCGTGAGGAGCTGGCAGGTGCCTACCAGGAGATACTGCACCAGGCCAAGCTGGAGAAGGGCAGCAATGCCAGAAACAGGGTGAGGAGGGCACAGGGTGCTCCGGGGTGGCTGGGAGAGGAGCAGCTCCTTTGCTGATGGGCAGGTGGGTGCTTCCAGCTGGAGGGATCCCTTGGTCAGAGACCATGCGGTGCTTGCTGCCTGAAACATGGCCTGGGAGCCCCTGTGCTGAGCAGAAGATGGGGGAGATGATTCTTCTTTGGGGGCTGCTTCACCCAGGGCTTGGGGTTGGGAAAAGAGCCCAGGCATTTTCAGGGGACCCCACTGTGTATAGTGGGGTGTGCTTGGGCAGAGAGCTCAGTCTGGGGAGTTCCTGTCCAGTACCCGCAGGTGATCCCCGAAGGAGAGGACGTCTACGACTGGTGTCTGACCCAGGCTGAAATCCAAGGGAACATCAACAAAGTGAATGGTGAGCAAAGCTGGGCCTCCCCTCTGAGGGTTCTCCAGGACTTATGGTGGAACTGTGGTAGCCCAAGGTATGGGGAGAGTGGTGGGCATAGCAGAAAGAAGTCTGCTCAGGCCAGCCTCAGACCTAGTGGGAACAAGGGCTGGGTGTGCATTTCCAAAGAGAAATTAAAATTATGGGTATTCAGGCTTTAACCATAGCTGCCTTTGCTCCCTGGAGCTGTGGGATGATTTACCTGCTCACCTGTGGGGTGAACTGGCCTCTTGTAGTGCGTGGGGCTCTGGAAGAGGTGGACAATGCCCTGGAGAGACAGGATGTGCTGGCGCTGCACCGTGCGCTGCAGGACCCCACCCTGGCCCTGCGCTGCCTGCAGCGTGACAACCTCGAGCTCTACTTGGAGCAGCTCAGCACGGACCGAGAGGAGAAGGCACTGGTAGGGGCTGGCAGGAGCCTGTGGTGCAGGGTGCTTGTGCTGGGGGGCAGCCCATGGTCCCCAGGAAGCGGATGTCCCATGGACTGGGGAGTTGGCAGCTTTCTGCCAGGGATCTGAGCATGGCTGCTCTGTCAGCACAAGCAAGATGAGCTGTGCGACCTGACACCCCTCTCTGCCTGTTGCAGGAACTGGGCTACCTTGAGCTGCTGGAGCAAGATGAGGTTCAGGCAGGAATCCTCACGGTGAACCAGAGGGATGAGAAGGAACGAGCCAGTGAGTGCCTGCATTGAACACTTGTTGCAGCATCCCAAGAGCTGCTGGGCCTGCTGGCAGCCTGGCCCTGAGACAGGGCATGGCCACCTCGTGCAGCCCCCCTGTAGCCCCCGTCTGTCCCTCAGTGCTGCAGGCTGTCGGCCGGATCAACGCTGCTGTCCGCCGAGGGGTGCCAGCAGAAACCTTGGAAGCGCTGATGGACCCTGCAGCGCAGCTGCCTGATGTGCACACCCCTGCTGCCCCCCTGTACCAGCACCAGCTGGCCCTGCTGCAGTGCCAGCACCCACGGGTGAGAGATTCCCAGAGATGGGCCGTGGGTCCCCTTGATGGTGGGAGGGTCGATCCCTCTGCTAGGACTGGAGTGCTTCCTCTGCTGCTGCTTCCCCAGGGAAGCTGGGACTGGAGGAGGAGGTTCTGGGGGTTCAGTGTCTCTGCTCGCTCTGTGCAGGGTGAGTTGGCGCAGGAGGAGTTGTTTGTGGCTGTGGAGATGCTCTCAGGTGTGGCAGTGGTTAATCAAGCCCTGGATGCCAGAAACCCCAACAGGCTGTGGAGCAGCCTGGTCAGCCCTGCCCTGGGCCTCTCAGGAGTTGAGAATGCAAATGCACAGCGGTGAGTTGGTCTCTGTGTTGAGGGTGCGTATGAAGAAATCTTGTGGAAAGGACTGGTCAGGGGGCCTGGGCTTTTTGTGGGCTTGTTCCAGCAGCCTGCCTGTCCTGTGCCTTGCCTCTCTCCTCTGAAGAGCTGGGCAGCTGGCTCTGGCAGATGCACCAAGCCCAGAATGCACCAAGCCCTCAGAATGCACTGAGCTCTGCTTGGAATGCTCCAAGTCATTGCCCTGTGTCTCTCCTGCAGGTACTTTGATGACTTGTTGCAGCTGAAAGGGCAGTCGAGGAAAGCAGGAACTGAGTTCCTGAGCTGGAATGACATTCAGGACAGCGTCGACAGCACCAATTCATCAGTGCAGGATGAAAATGACCGTGAGTCTTGCCCACACGAGGTTTGGGCATGCAGGGGGTCTGCAGATATCCTGGGAGGGAGGTTGCACTGGCATTCCAGCCCCAATGAGACACCAGGGAATCTCACACCAGCCCTGAGCTGTGACTTCCTTGGGTGCCCAGAGCATTGGAGGGGTTGAATGGCGTGTCCCTTCCCTCCACGCAGGAGTCCTTGCGGTCCGGCTGGTCAATGAGGCGCTGCTGCAGGCGGACCCTGAGAAGACACTGGCGGCATTGCTGCTGCTGGTGCCTGCCCTGCCCAACGTTGCCCTTCCAACTGCCCCGCGCTACCACTGCGTCCTGTCCAGGGCACGGAGGCAGAAAGTCCAGGTGGGCTGGGGGTCATCCTCTGTGGAGTACTTTTGTGGTAGCATGGCATTCCCCCTGGATGCAGGGTAACCCACCTTGGTCACAGGACAGTGAAGTAACCCCCCACCCTAGCAACACAGCATCTACAAAGCGGGAGGTGCTCAAACGGGGCTGCCCAGCTGACTGGACCCCATCTCCTCCACCTCGCAGGCCACGGAGGATGATGGAGCTGTTCTTTGCTGGGAAGAGATCCAGGAAGGGGTCTGCCAGGCCAACCAGGACACAGTGGCAGCCAGGAGCAGTGAGTAATCTCCCCACGTGGGTGCTGCTGGAGATCAGGGGACAAGAAGGGGCTGATGTGAGCACCTCTGTTCCTGCAGTGGCTCTGGGCACAGCTGCCATCAACCAGGCCATCAAGGAAGGGAAGGCATCACAGACGCTGAGGGTGCTGTGCAACCCTGATGTGGGCCTGCGTGGGGTGGTGAGTGCCTGTGCTGATGCCTACCAGGAGCAGCTGGCGGCTCTGATGGCCACCAGGAGAGCAGCAGGTAAAACCCTGGGGGCTGCAAAACCTCCCCCACCCTGGGGTGCACCCCTGGGCAGTGTGTTCAGGGGGAGCAGCACTCTCCAGCAGCTCTCATCCATCCTGGAATGCAGGGAGCACAAAGCCATCCTGGATCCGGCACAGGCTGCTAGATGGTGCCGAGTACTACCTGAACCTGCAGACCTTGGAGGGCAGCTGGCAGTGCCCACACAACAGCAGCTTCAACACCACACATCTGAGCCGGGAGGAGATCCAGGTCTGGGCGTGATGGGGCTGGGTGGGCACCGGTGGCATCACTGGGGCTGAGCTGGTGCCTCGTGTCCTTGCAGTCGGTCATCACCCAAGTGACGATGGCGCACGACCGGGAGCTGCTGTGGGCGTCCAACGTCGCCCTGGTGGTGAGGCTGCAGGCGCGGCTCCGGGGCTTTCTTGTTCGCCAGCAGTTGGCGGCACGGCGCCATGTCCTGCGGGAGCAGAGGCCAGCTGCAATCAGGATTCAGGTGACGCAGCCAGAATCTGTCCCCAGATCTGCTCTGAACACAGCAACACAAACCAAGTGCAGCTGCTCGCAGCACCTTCGGCAGGTCCAGGGAGTTCCAGCGCTTGCTGCTCTGTAGTTTTACTTTCAGGACCCCCAAGGTGCTGCAGAGAGTAATGAGGGACTTGTTTCTCTCACAGTAGCTGCTTTGGGTGCTGGTTTCCTCTTTCCCCATGCTATGTTATTCTCTTTCCTCATGTGCTCCCTGAAAAACCAATGGAGTCACAGTGACCTCACACAGGTCTCTACCTGGTGTCTTCATTTGCCCAGGCTTGTTGGAGGGGGTACAGGCAGCGCAGAGCTTACCTGGAGAGGCTGCACTACCTGAAATCCAACACAGAGGCTGCAATCAAGGTTTGGAAGATTCTTTGTTCCCATGTTGGGCATTGTCACCTGCTTGTTCAGCTTGTGAGGGTGGCGTCTACACCTGCCTAGTGCGGGGGAGCCAGGGGGGGATTGTGGCAGCTCAGCCAAGGCAGTATGTGAGTGGACAGGGGAGAAAAAAATAGAATAGGATTGTTACCATGGGCTCACTGAGGCTGGAAAAGCCCTTAAGATCACTGAGTCCAACTGTTCCCCCAGTACTGCCAAGGTCACCAATAACTGTGTCCCCAAGTGCCACATCCCTATGCATCTTAAATCCCTCCTGGGATGGTGAACCCACCACTTTGCTGGGCAGCCGGTACCAATGCCTGACCACCTCTTCTGTGAAGAAATTTTCCTTAATATCCAACTGAAACCTCTCCTAAAAGTCCTCATGATTTTTCCCCTCCACCCATTCCCCTTGGCCAAGCAAGTCCTTCCAGAATCCAAATGTTTGAACGTCTCTCCCAGATCCAGGCTGCTGTGAGGATGTGGCAGGCACGGAGGAAGTACCAGGAGAGGCTGCGCTACTTCAGGCAGAATGTAAGTGATGGGATGGGAGTCAAACAACTCCTGGGACTGTGCTGGTGGGGATGTAGGGGGATGATTCAGAGCACACAGTGGGATCCCTGTCCCCAAGTGCTCGTATGTAGTTGGAAGAGTTGATTCATCCTGACAGAGGGGCAAATGGGAAGGAATAGGTACCTAGTGGGTCTGGAAGCCAATCTCTCAGGTTTTGTAAAGTGTGAGGGGGGAAAAAAAACCCACTCCAGTTCCATCAAACAACAACAATGACTTCAAGATGCCCATTAAGAAGGAAGGAAATTTTTTTGGGAAAGGGGGAGTGTCAGCTTCGGGAAGTGAAGTTGCATGCCTGGAGTTGCTGCAGTTTCTGATATACAGTGAGTGGAGGGGAATGGCCACTGAGAAAAGCAGAATCCCAAAATTTCTCCTGTGTTGTAGAGACCCTCATCCCAAGCTTTAACATTCCTGGCAGTGGGACCAGGCAGTGCTGTGCTTGTCCAGCTCTCCTTCACTCCCCGTGTTTTAGGGATACTATGGAAAACCATCTCCCACCCCCTTGTTTGTCTTGGCAGATTAAAGCTGTAATTAAAATCCAGGCTTTTGTGCGAGCGAACAAGGCCCGTGGGGATTACAGGATGCTGGGTAAGTGCCTGCTCGTTGCTGCTCTGAAGTGCAATGGCTAATTGGGAAGGGGACTCTGCCTGCTCCCTTGCTGGTCCTGCACAGGGGGGAAGCAGTTGTGGGCAGGCCACTTGTAGCCTCTTGGCAAGAACAGGAGTGACAGAGCCTTGGTGATCCTTGGTCATCAGCCCTGGGGCTGTCCCTCTGCCCCCAAAACTTCCTGGAGGCTGTTGCACAGTGTGGCCGTGTGCTGTCCCATGTCCCGATGTTCCAAGAAGATGCTTTTTGGGGAGGAGGATGGGGGTATCTGGGTGAATGCTGGGGGGCAGAGGGTCTGTGGTGGGGGTGGCCACTCCATCCACCTGCAAATATTCACGGCATTACTGTGCATTGCTGCAGTCCACACCAAGAGTCCACCCCTGAGCATTGTCCGGTGCTTCATCCACCTGCTGGAGCAGAGCCAGCACGACTTCTGGGAGGAGTCGGAGGTGCTGCGGCTGCAGGAGGAGGTGGTGAAGAGGATCCGTGCCAGCCGGCAGCTGGAGAGTGACCTGGACCTCATGGACATCAAGATCGGGCTGCTGGTCAAGAACAGGATCACGCTGCAGGTAGAGAGAGAGTGGCAGAGGACTTGGTTGCCTCATGTGGTCCTGCCCTCTGTGGTATCGCAGCTTGGACTTGTCTCTGCTTCACTTTTTAAGCAGCTGGAGGGGTCGGTGAGGGGTTGGGGAGCACTGGGTTGCCTCTGGCTCTCCCAGAAACTGATCAGAATGCCGGAGCTTTAGGCAGACCCCCGTGCTTCTCTCCCTGCCTGTGTGGCCGCAGGAGGTCGTCTCCCACTGCAAGAAGCTGACCAAGAAGAACAAGGAGCAGCTCTCAGAGATGATGTCCATAGACAAGCAGAAGGGGCTCAAGTCGCTCAGCAAGGAGAAGCGGCAGAAGCTGGAGGCCTATCAGCACCTCTTCTACCTGCTGCAGGTGGGGCTGGGGGCTCTGCTGTGTCCTCCACAGCTGGGGGGGCAGTGCAGGGACCTGGTCCCCAGCTACCTCACGACACTTAGGTTAGCTTGGTGTCCCTCCTTCCTGCAGACACAGCCAGTGTACTTGGCCAGGCTGATCTTCCAGATGCCCCAGAACAAATCCACCAAATTCATGGAGTCGGTGATCTTTACGCTTTACAACTATGCATCCAACCCACGAGAGGCTTACCTGCTGCTCCAGCTCTTCAAAGTGGCGCTGCAGGAGGAGATCAGGTGGGTGCCCGCGGGTGCCCTGGTGTGGGGACAGGCCCGGGGAAAGGCTGAACTGCATCAGCTTGGACGCTGTTATCTCTTCTGTCTGTTGCCTCCTGCTTGGAGAACACACACACACACATGCTGGTCCATCCCATTTGTCCCCAGGTCCAAGGTGGACCACGTTCATGACATCCTGACGGGCAATGCCACGGTGATCCGGCTGGTGGTCAGCTTCTACCGCAACGTGCGTGGGCAGAACGCCCTGCGGCACATCCTGGCGGGCCCGGTGCAGGAGGTCCTGCAGGACAAGACCCTCAGCATCCGCACGGACCCCGTGGACATCTACAAGGCATGGATCAACCAGACTGAGTCACAGAGCGGGCATAGAAGGTCAGACCCCGGGTAAGAAGGTTCGGCTTGGCCCCAGGATGATGGGCATTGGGATGGTGATGGGCTCCTGTCTTCCCTTCACAGCAAGCTCCCGTATGAGGTCAGCCCTGAGCAGGCTCTCAGCCACCCCGAGGTCCAAAGGCGGCTGGACATTTCTATCCGCAATCTCCTAGCAATAACAGACAAGTTTGTCTCTGCCATCACCTCTTCTGTTGACAAAATCCCGTAAGTATCCCGATGGTTTCTGTGCACGCCCCAGGAGTGCTGTTGGCTCTAAGGTGTCTCCAGCAAGGCCTTAGAAAGGAGGTTGGGTTATGGGGGGCCTCCTGGCCCCTTTGCTGCTGGAGGACTGAGCTGCACTGTCAGCAAGGGAAACCCCAAATATCAGCAGCGCCCCATGGGCTGGCTTGTTTTTCTGCTCTGTTTCTGGGCCATTTACTACTGACACTGAGATGTCTGCCAGGAGGGATCTGAGCTTTGTGGTCACTCAGAGGATGAAGGCTTCCTCCAGAGATGCCTGGGCTGGCAGCAGGGTGGGGGAGGGAGCTGAGGGGTGCTGTAGCTGCCAATCCTACTTGTGGGCTTCTCCATCAACTCCAAGGGCTGGGAGCTTGCTGCTTATTGGATGATGGGTAGTAGGACTGGGTCATCAGAGCAGACCCACGTGCTGATGGTCTATCCCTCCCTCTCCTCAGCTATGGGATGCGCTACATGGCCAAAATCCTGAGGATGTCCCTGGTTGAGAAATTCCCCAAGGCCCCAGCAGAGGAGGTCGATAAGGTACCGTGGGGCTGGGGCACGTGCATGGTTTGGTGGCGTTCAGCTGTGTCTGTACATGAAGGGCCAATATCCCTCCACAAAAGGTCAGGTCCTCTTGACCTAGAAACACCTCCAGGTCAACATTTTCCTTGAGCCACTAAGGAAATGCCAAAAGTGGGTTTTTCCCTGCACTGCCATCTCTTCCAGGCGGGTGCTACCATGCAGCACAAAGATGAAACATCCTTCCCTGCTGAGCTGTCACCTCCTTGGGCCCCAACCCATCTGCTCACCAACCCCAGCCTGTCTCATGTCCTAGATTGTGGGGAACCTGCTCTACTACCGCTTCATGAACCCTGCGGTGGTGGCCCCTGATGGCTTTGACATCGTGGACGTGTCGGCTGGGGCGGCCCTGCACCCCGACCAGCGCCGCAGCCTGGGCTCCATCGCCAAAGTGCTGCAGCACGCTGCCGCCCGCAAGGCCTTCCAAGGGGACAACGCCCATCTCTGTGGGGTGAACCAGTACCTGGAGGACACCCACAACAAGTTCAGGTGAGCACCAGGATGGCGATGGGGTGGGAGAGCAGCTAGAAGCTGGTGGCAGAGGTTTGGGGCTGACCAAAGGGGTCCCTCCTTGCAGGAGGTTCATCTCTGCTGCCTGCTGTGTCCCTGAGCCTGAAGAGAGGTTTGACATGGATGAGTACTCAGAGATGGTGGCAGTGGCCAAACCAGTCATCTACATCACCGTGGGGGAGCTCATCAACACGCACAAGGTCAGGGCATAAAGCTCATGGCAAGCTCTGTTTCCTCTGCTCCTACCCTTTCCTCCCATTCTTCTGTATCCCACTCCTGGCACAGCTTCCCTCTTCCTGACCCCTTTTTTTCTCTTCTAAGCAAAGAAATAACCTAGATTCTACAGGTTTGTCCTTTTGCAAAACTCCCATCTTCTCCATCCCTTCTCGGGTGCGAAGGGTGGCCCTCCCTCACCCTCCCTTTGCATCCCCCTTTGCCACTGACTCATCCCTTGCACTGTGCAGCTGCTGCTCGAGCACCAGGACTCCATTGCACCACACCACAGCGACCCCCTGCATGAGCTCCTGGAGGATCTTGATGAGCTTCCTACCGTCCAGTCCTTGGTTGGTAGGTTGAACTCCAGGACCCACCACCTACCCTGACGGGATGAGGGTGGATGTGGGGAGACTTTTCTTGCATGAAGCTCGAGCTGGGTTGCTTTGGGCATGGGAAGCCAGCCCTCTAGAACCCAGCACAGCTTGCAGGGCTCTCTCTGCCCTTGCAGGGGAGAGTGTTGCCAACCTGGGAGACAGTGGTGCTGAGCAGGTGCTCTCCCAGCTCAGCAGAACAGAGATCTCCCTCACCCTCACCAACAAGCTGGTGCCAGTGGCCAGCAGTGAGGAAAGTGACATGAGGAGCCTGCTGCTGAGGTGAGGATGGGCTCTGTGGGCATCAGGAGGGTCCTGGGGGTGTTGGAAGGGTACTGGGGACAAGAAACTTCTGGGAGGCAACTGAATATTGTGTGGAGGGTGATGGTCTGGAGCGGATGCCTGACATCTCCCTCTGGTCTCTAGCACCAAGCAGATGCTGGTGGATTTGATCCAGTCCCAGCCAGGAGATTCCCTCCCAGAAATCCTGTGGACACCAGCCTCAGAGCATGAGGTGGGATGTGTGAGGCTGCTGCTGGGGATTAACTGAAAAACTTCATGGCCAAACAGCAAAAAAGGTCTCAGCAAAAAGCTGCCCTGCTCCTCTTGAGGGCTGGTCACTGCTCTTGTGCTCCAGGAGTGACTGGACTCTGGTTTTCAAAAAAATCCCATGTTCTGGGCCAGGAGAGACCCACATCAAAGCGCGGGTGAAAGAGTTTGGTTGTTGCAGCTCTGTATCCCGTTCCAGCTGTGTTGCAGGCTCACCCCTTCTCACTCCTAGGAAGCTGCCCACGAGCACCTCGTGCGCCGGCGGGCGCTGCGGGATGCCCAGGCCTCCGCACAGCTGAAGCGCCATCACTCCCTGGCTGCCAACGGCCAGCTCTCCATGGAGGAGAAGAAGCGCAAGGTCATCCGCAACCTGCGGCGCCTGGAGAGCCTGGGGCTGCTGGACTCTGCCAACCAGTACCAGGAGCTCATTGATGAGCTGGCCAAGGTGCCACCTGGGATCACCCCTAACCCCCCCCGGAGGTCCTGCTCTGGTAAAGCTCATAATGACATATACTGGCTTTCTGGCACTGCTCTGTTTCCTCCAGGACATCCGGAACCAGCGGCGTCACCGCCAGCAGCGCCACAGGGAGCTCCTGAAGCTGAGGCAGACCCTGGAGGGCCTCGATGCCAAGACTCGGTTTTATGAGGAGCAAATTGATTATTACAACCAGTACATCAAGACCTGCCTTGACAACCTGGCAGCCAGCAACAAGTGCGGTTCCTTACAAAAAATCAGTAATTTTTAGAAAAATATTATTTGTTTTCATTGTTCTCTGGTTGTTGTGAGTCCTGGAGATGTTGGGAATCCAAGGGGTCACAGATGGCCAGAGATGAGCTCTCAGTGTGTGGTCCCTTCTCTTCCAGGGTTAGTGGGAAGAGCAAGAAGCTGCCATCGCTGCACTACACGGCAGCCCAGCTGTGGGAGAAGGGGGTGCTGCTGGAGATCCAGGACCTGCCGCCCAGCCAGTGCGTAACCCTGCTCCAGGGGAGGAGCTTGTGTTTGGGGTTACTCAGTGCAGGGCCAGGAGTTGGACTTAATGCACTCAAAAATCCTTGCGGGTCACTTCCCACTCAGGATATTCCACGACTCTGTGAAAACTTAGGCAGGTAGAGGAAAATAACCAAGGAGGAGGATGCACATGGGCCACTGTTGTCTTGCCATGTGGAGCAAGTTGTTTTGTGTAGGAGAATGCAGGAAAGTTGGGATTAGCAGTGGAGTTTGGGCTGTGGGTCTGGCTGTGCTGAGCGGGTGCACTGGGTGGGCGACCTTGGCTGTGTTAAAGCTATGAAGCCCCTTTTGGTAGCGAGTGGCTCTGTCTTCTCAGGCTCAGGAATGTGATCTTCGACATCATCCCCTGTGAGGAATCAGGCAGGTTCCAGGTGAAAGCCAAATTCATGGGGATCGACATGGAGCACTTCCAGCTGCACTACCAGGTGGGGAACGTGTCCCGCAGCTGCTGGGTGTCAGAGAGATGAGGGCAGATGGGGCAGATGGGGTATGTGGGGGCTGGGTGCTGTCCCCACACCTCCAGATCTTGTGGGCACTTGGAGCCCCTGTGGAGCCCTGCCCTGAGCTGCTGGGGGAAGCCTTGCTGTGCGTCTCCCACTGCAAACCCAGCTCCCTGTCCCCGGGCTGGGCACAGCACTGGTGGCAGTGACGGTCCCCTCCCCCACAGGACCTGCTGCAGCTGCAGTACGAGGGCGTAGCAGTCATGAAGATGTTCGATAAGGCCAAGGTCAATGTCAACCTGCTCATTTTCCTCCTCAACAAGAAGTTCTTCAAGAAGTAATGGGATTGGGGTGGGGCTACAGGGAAAGGGGGCAATGTAAACCTGCCAAAGAGACCTCAGGGTTAGTGGTCCCAGGGCAGGGACACTGCTGCTGGCCACGGAGCTTTCCTGCATGGGTGCAATGTACTTGAGCATCTGCAGCCAGCAGTGCCTGACTGAGGAACACAGGGCTCAGCCCCAGCCTTGGCCACACCGAGCTTGGTACTGAACTGCTGGCCGACCTCCCTGCAGGAGGATGCAGCTGCCAAAGCTTTTGCAGCATGTGTTGCTTTTAAAATCTGTTTTATCTGGGTATTTTGGCTATTTAATTATTCCTGTGTTGCCAACCGCCAGCTGCCCAAGAACTCTGTGTATTTCTGAACACTACACAGGTTTTACTGATGGAATAAAGGTATTCTAATATATCTATATATTTCTATCTCGATCTATGTATCTATGTGTATGTATATATTTCTTCCTCACACTGAGGCTGGGGAAATGTCAGAATCAGTCTTTATGCAGAGGGGTGGTGAGAGGCCAGAACAGAGAGGCGATAACTGCTTGTGAAGACACGTGTGAGCTCTTCTCTAGTACCTTGAGATGCAATAGAAGAATTTTGATTTTTAAAGATGAATTTCACTGCTCTTCAGCCAAGCCATGAAACACAAGAGCAGTGTCACTGCTGTCGCATGGATGCTTTGAGGGAGGGACCACACTGGTGCCTGGCATCTGCTGTGGAACAACCCCACAACAGCATCTCAGTAGGGATGGTGATGTCTCTGTCCCCTCTTGATTTGCTCTGGTGCTTAATCAGTTTTCAAGTGTGGGACAATGACTGCATTTGGCCATGGCTGCATTTAAAGCACTTTTCTCTCCATGTGAGCTCCTTCCTCCAGCCCCTTCCATGGGAGGGGAAGGGAGCTGCTGGTAGTCCTGACCTTCTCCCACCCCATCTCCTTCAGGCACAGGAGCAGCAGGCCCCCTGTTCTGCAAAGGAAGTTTTTTTCAGCATTGGAATAGGAATCTCCCTTGCTGTTTGGTAACTGCTGTGGGACCTTGAGGCAGCTCAGTGCTACCTGATCTATTAGCATCTCAGGTCTTTGGAAAGAGATGTTTATTTGTGAGGTTTTCATGTGCTTTTTTCTTTCCCTCCTCTCATATAAATGCCTCAAACTGTGCTTATTCTATCCCCGGCCATGCTGGATTCCTGCTGCCTCTACTTGTTTACTCTAAATAAAGATGTATCAGAAAATGCAGAATTTCTCTGGATGATCATTTCCCTGTGCTCCTCACCTGCCTCTCCTCTTGTTTACCAGGGTCTTTGAGGCTGGTGACATTCCTACAGCCCCCCAAAGTTCCCAAAACAAGGTGCCCCCTCAGCTTCGGGCCAGGGACACCAGGGACCAGCTCCCTCCCAGCAGTGCCAAGTCAGGTGCTGAGGCACCAACTCAGCTCTTGCACGGGGAATTTAGGCCACTTTCAGACACAAATAAATACTATGATTACATCTCCTGAAGACTATGATTATATCTCTACAGGAATGAAGTGGGATCAAGCTGCAGCACTTTTCTGTGTTTAAAATAGGACTGGGCTGCCATTAACCTGTTGGATGCTGCACCATCGCCAGGCACAGGATCTTGGGAAGTTGCTGCTTCACATTACCCATTACCACACTGGGGTTTTTATCTTCTGGTTACCATATTTGTTTATTTTATCCCTTCCTTGCCTTTAGAGGAGGATCCTGCATGTCTCTGGCTGTGGCTCAGTGTGGTTTGTTGCTGCCAGCCACCTCCCCCAGCAGCCAAGCAGCCCTTGGCTTTGCACCAGCAGCACCTGGCACACTGAAAAAACCGCTTTTTTGGGGTGCTTTGGGGGTGGAGGGGAAGCCTGAGGTAAAGAACTCCACCTAGTAATAATAGTCCCAACTATTCACTAAGCACAGTTGCAGCATGGACTGGAGGGGACTCGCTATTGCTGTGGAAAAGGTGATTTTTGTTTGGGTTTTTTTTTCTTTTTTTTTTTTTTTTTTTTTTTTTTTTTTTTTTTTTTTTTTTCTTTTTTTTTGGCTCCCGGGAAGTTGTGCTGTGGCCAACCATGACTCAGAAATAGGGTTCCACCTCTTGCCTCCTGCCCACACGTTTTGGAAAGGAGGTCGGAGGGGAAAATTAAGCCCTGGGAGTGCTGGAGGAGGCCTGGCACTTTCACTGAGCTCCTCCCAAGACAGCTCCGCTAGATGTCATTGCAAGCTGGGGATAAGCGCGCGAATGGCCGCGGCCACCCGGCACCAGCCGGGAGCGCTCGGGCGAGCACAGCCCTGCCGTGGGCTCCTCTGCGGGCTGCAAACTGGCCCAGCTCCCAGGATCGATCCACCACAGCGATCCCAGCACGTCCCAATGTGGACAAAGCAAGGCTGAAGCTTGCAGATGCCGGGAGCTTGTGGCACAGCCCCTCCTCAGCCCTGCAGGAGCACTGGGCTCACTGGGGCTTGTGCGGTGCCTGCCCAGGCTGGGACAGTGAAAGGGACCAGTGAGGAAAATCAGATCCTGCCCCCACCTGTCCCTAAGGCCATCCTAAGAGGTGGTATTTGGAAAGGGGGAGAAAAGGAGAAATTTAGGCTCCCCCTGGGGCTCATATTTTGTACCAGAGAATCCTACAGTGGTTTGGTTGGAAGGGATCTTAACCAGCCATCCAGTCCCACCTTAAACATCACCCACTCCCACCCCCTGCCATGGGCAGAGACACCTTCCACTATCCCAGGTTGCTCCAAGACCTGTCCAACCTGGCCTTGGACACTTCCAAGGATGCCGCAGCTTCTCTGGGCAGCCTGTGCCAGGGCCTCACCGCCCTCACAGGAATTAATTTCCTCCTGATATCCCGTGTAGCCCTGTCCTTTGCCATAGGAAGCCATTCCCCTTTGTCCTCACACTCTTTAGGTACAGGGAGGTCTTATTTCACCTTGATCAGCTCCAGCACGTCCTGTCCTGCACCCAGCCATCCTGGCACCATTCCTGGCCCACCAGCATTCCCTGCATGGCACAGGGAATCATTGTGCTTGCACTAAGCCCCCTCACTGCACCTACACACTCAGCTGTGACACAGCATTCCCAGTGCTGCTGGCTGTGCCCGTGGCTGCTGCTGAAGGTGCCACATCCCCAGGTGCCATACGGTCCCTCAGCAACACAAGCCTCGCTCCTGCTCCCTCCTCACTTACTGCCATAATTGCTCCAGGAGCACAAGTGAGCTGCCAGATGAGTGGACTTTGGAAAAAAAATAAAGTGGAAAAAAAAAAAAGGAATGAGGGAGGGTTAAAAAAACTATGTGTATAAGTATGTGCATGTGCATAGATGTGTGAGAGGGAGAGAAAAATGGCACCAGGGTATAGGATAGGTATTCGTCATTGCACATCTCACCAGGCTGGCTTGGTGTAAGTCCTGCAGCCTGTGGCACTCAGAATGTGCAGGAAAGTGTAATCTGGGGAGAAAGGTGCCCCACGTTGGGACTGCTGCCCCGGTCCAGGGTGGGAAAGGGGCTGCTGGGATCTCCCAGGCTTTGTGAGGGAGAGGTGAGATAGAATGAAGGAGCGTTGGGAGTTCACAGCTGGGAGCTCCCTGTCCCTGTTCCACTCCAGCCTGCTCACAGGAATCCGTACACCCAAAAGGGATGAAAAATTGTTAAACAGGGCTCAGAAAGGTGCTGCTGCAAGTCCTGAACCCCTCAGCTCAGGGCTGCCTGGCCTGGTGGAGAAGCTGGTTCTGGGTGTTGGGTGCTGAGTGCTGGGCAGGCCAGCTCGAAGGCAGTGCTCCTGCAGAGCTACTGTCCCCACTGTCACGTGCCAGTGTTGCTAATCCCATTTTGAGAGCCTGCGCCCCGAGCTGTGCCCGCTAATCCCCCTTGGTGCCACGGCTGCAGGGCTTGGGCTGCGGGGCTGCCTTGGCAAACCCCAGGGTGTCCCTGCACCCCGCTCCTCTCCACAGACAGGCCTGGACGTGCCCAGGTCCTCTGCCTGCTCCTGCTCCAGTCCTGAGGATGCTCAGGTGCTTCCTGCCCTGTGCAAAAGGGTCCTGAGTCCTGGACACCCCCAAAAGACACATTGGATAGAGGCTGGGCTGTGCCTCAGTACACCCCAACAGTCCGTGGAAGTGCTGCACTGCCCAGCAGGAGGATTCACCTGCTTGGCCAGCCTGGCTTCAGCACAGCCCTGGTCACTCAGCACAACGCCCTTGCTGGCAGCACCGAGGAGGCAGGTGAGCAGCTCAAACTGCCCGTGCAGAGCCTGGGTTCAGCTCAGCTGTCCCAGGCTCTTCCCCAGGAGCAGCAGCCTCTCTGGCAATGCCGGAGGCTCTGCGCTGCAGCTCCTGCTGGGATGGTGCAGGCTGCACTGAAGAATAATATTGTTGTTCCCTTCCGATGGCAGCAGCTTCCTTGTGGGAGAGGGGGAAAAGCACAAACCTAACTGGGGAGAAAATAAGAGGGGAATGTTTGCCGACTGTCTGCTGTGTGTTGCTGCTGTTTGTTGTGTTTCTGTGGTTGCTTTGGCAACCCTGGAAAGACATGCCAGGCTGTAGCATGGTGGGTACCAGCGCGGTGTGGTGAGGAGCCAGGGCTCTGCTCCGTAGGGACGAACTGCTGGCCTGGTGGCAGCCCCTGATGGGGACAGGAGGCTTCAAGCAGGGGATTTATGGGGTCACGTTTGTGGCCCAGCTCAGCTACTGCCCTCCAGGGGAAGCCTGGGATGGGTGCTTGCTTTGCATCCCATGGGCCCTCCGAGAGGGACGTGGCTTGGAGATGAGCGAAGGAAGACTGGCTGAAGGGTCCATGGGGACAGCAGCCAGCCCTGCTCTGCCCCAGGAGCCTGGGAGTATCTGGGTTTATCCTCTCTCTTCCTGTCTAGAGGAAAGAGAGTGAAACTGTGCTGTTGTGGAGGGGCAGCTGCTACCGTGCAGCACTCACCAGAGAGGCTGTGAGAGCGTCAGGCCATGCTGTGGGGCTGTGGGGGCATCTTCATCCCTAAAGGACAGAAGCTGTTCCTCTGCCATGGAGCCGTGGCTTAACGTGGGCAGGGTCACGGCACGCTCTGTCTCCTGCAGGTCTGTGCAGAAGGGGCTGCTCCCCGTGTGGGTTGGAGCTAAGGTCCCAAGGGACAGAGTGGGAAAATAAAGTGCGGGGCAGAGGAGCCTGGTAGAGGAGGGGAGAGGGCCAAGGGCAGCTCGGGGAGGATGGTGACGCTCCCAGAGCCCTTCTCTCACTGCCGAAGCCCCGGGAGCTGTGCGAGCTGACATCCGTCAGAGCAGGAGCCTGCGTGCCCCGCGGCATCCCCAGGGCAGAACAGGCAGGGGGTGGGTGAAGGCTGTGCCCCTGGGAGCCAGGAACGTTCTGTGCAGCTCCAGAGATGTGTGTTAACTCTTTGGGGGCTGCGGCAGGAGGACTGAGCTCCTCGGGCACCGCCATCCACCTGGAGCCTGCAGATCCCGGGGTTTGGGTAGAGATTTTTACTAGATAATGGTTTGAGGGCTCTGCTGCTTCCCATCTCTCCTGGCACAAAAAGTGCCAGTGTGGAAAGGTTTCAACCTGTCACTTGTCAGAAGTGCCAGTTTAATGAAATTGTTTATTTGCCGCATCTCCAAATGGTGATTTTTTAACTGAGAGGCCTAATGAGGAATCCTGCCCTGAACTGGAAGCTGACTCATTCTCCTCAAAGTCCCGGGGTCATTGTTGGATTGCAAATAAACACACCAAATTCCCACTGCTGGGTTCTGGGAATGTGCTCCTGGCCCTACACGGAGGGCAGGGACCCAGGAAGGGGCTGGGTGTCTGCCTGCCTCCCACTGTGTCCTTCCACCCTTGGAGCAGGGGGGGCTTTATGGCACCTGGAGCTGTCTGGGGTGGGCGAGAAACACAACTTTAACACTGTCGAGGGTCTGGAAAATCCCAAAGTGCAGAAATTCACTGCCCTGTTCCCAGTTTGAAAAGGAGAGAGCAAGAATCAGGCCCCAGCTCTCTGTCATCTCTGCTGTAGCTATCAGGCAAGACCCCAATTCCCATTTCTTTGCTTTCAGCTGCAGCATCTCTGGGTGAGGCCTCGGCCCAAGCCCCAGTCTTGAGAGCAAAGGAAAACAGAAGAAATAAGAGGTTGGAACTGGGACTTGAATCCACATCCCAGGATGGGGAGGTAGGGTAGGGCAGTGCTTTCCGCCCGAAAAACCTCTCCACACGGGGCTGAGCAGAAGCTGGAGAAAGCGTGAGTCACCCTGTGCAGCTGCTGCCAAGGCAGGAGCGACCTTGTGCTGCTGAGCCAGCGTGGGCTGAGGCCACGGCCCCACCAACCACGGGAAAGGGAAGCTTTTGCTCAGGCCGGATGCTGCAGAGGAAAGAATGAGCTCTGGGGCTGAAACTGCTGGCCAAAGAGGACCAGAGTAATGGACACGAGGTCAGGGAGGGTCCGTGCTCTGTCTCTTCTCTGCGGGGAGAGCATCAGGGCCTGCTGGAGCAGTGAGCGGGTTTTGGGCACTCCCGACTATTCCGAGGCTTGGTGAGTGGCATCTGTGAGCCACCCGGGGACGGGACTCACTTTCCATGAAACTTCAGAGAAAAACAGACAAATCTCCCCTCTGCTCCTGCCACCCTGTCCTCAGCCTTGGGATCCTTCCAGGCTGGCGCCTGTGAATGTTTTCCCCTATCAAATTCTTTTGCTTGACTCAGCGGACCTGACTCACCAGGAGGAAGGAGAGGGTTTGGGTGAGCTGCTTCATCCACAGCACCGCGGCTCTTCAGGGACACGGGCCAGTGCTGCTGGACACCACGGGAGCAGTGTCCCAGTCCCTCTCACCGCCAGGAGCCAGACTCAGGGCTGACATTCCCCTTGTCCCATCGCTGTCCCCTCCCTGTGCCCAGCCCAGTGGGTGCAGCAGAGGGGGAACTGGTTGAGCTGGTGCACCTCGTCCCTGCAGAGAGGGGACATTCCTCCGGCGGGGGTGGGGATGACTCTTGGGGAGCGGGGGCTGCACCTTGTCACCGGGGTGGCCGCTACCCCCTGAGGGGACTGAGTGCTGGGGACGTGCATCACCCTTCCCAAGGGACCCTTGGAGCAGAGGAGCAGGCAAAGCCCCTCCACGGAGGGTCTGTGCTTTGTGGGGTGGGTGGAAGATGGGGAAAAGGCCTCTCATTCCTCGTGGCACTAGGTTAGGGGAGCAGCCAGCCAGGGTGCCGAATCTTGGCTGGATTAGTTAAAGAGATCAAGCAGCTGAGGGATTAGGGAGTCAAAAGAGCTTGGCCACCTGCGGGGGGGAGGGAAAAACCTAGGAAGGAGAAGGATATGCTGGCGCTCTGGAGAGAGGTGTGCAAGGCCTGGGCTTTGGAGCGATTAGATAAGTGAATCAGAGCCTCAGAGCGATTAGAGAAAGAAATCAGGTTTTACACCAATTAGGTAAAGTCCCCAAGCGATTAGACACAGAGGTGGCTGCAAGAGGAGGTCTCCCAGCAGTCCTTGGAACTGATAGGGCTGAGCATTGATTAAAGGAGCATCAGAGGCTGACAGCAATTTGATAAGAAAACAAAACAGTGGATCAATTAGCCTGGGAAAAAGTAGACGGCTGGGTGATAATGGGAATAGGGAAGTGGGGCCAGTCAAAACAACCCCAATAGCTTTGAATGTGGTGCTGGTGGAGCTGCAGGGAAGGGGTGGAAAGAGGGAAAATGGTCTCAGCTGGAGCCTCCAAGGGCCATGAGCACCTGGGGCACTGGTGGGCTATTTCAGTTTGGCCTTAGCACGAGTGAATTCAAACTCAAACTAAAGATGAGTTTGTTGTTGGCTGTGGCTGGTGTGAGCCTCACACAGCTCCTTGTGGGCTGCAGTGGAACATCACCAGGCAGTTGCTCCTCCCACCAAGAGAAGCAGAAAGTTCTGCATTTCACAGAATCTCAGAATCATGGCCTGGAAGGGACCTTGGAGTTCATTTACATCCAATGCCCCTACCACAGGCAGGGACACCTTCCACTCTCCCAGGTTGCTCCAAGGTCCAGCCAACCTGACCTTGAACACTCCTAGGGATGGGGCAGCCCCAGCTTGTCTGGGCAACCTGAGCAAGTGAATTTCAGAGATACATTTTTTTATTTTACAGCAGGTTTTGCTCTGGGCTCACACTGTCACACACCTGGAGTGATTTTATCCACTGGCATGGCAGTTATACCAGGATAACTCAGCCCTGTGCCCTGTCTCAGATGCTCCGGGAGTTTCCAGATACGGGTGCCAGACGAATAAGCAATTATGTAACTCAACAGAGCCTTGAAATAATTAGACCAAGGAATGCAGCTCCAGCAGATGAGTTTAGTGAAGAAATGGGAGTGTTGGAGAGATGGAGATGAGAAGGGTGATCAGGTCTCAGCACAATTATCTAGGGAAAGTCTGCTCCAGACTGATTAGAGGAAGGGAAAAGAGCTTTCTGGGCAATTAGGTGAGGGAAATCAACTCTGGGCAGGAAGAAAATAGACTATGGAAGAGATTGGGGTGGGAGATGGTGAGTTATCTCAGTCCCTGCGTTAGACAAGGGAGCTTGATAAGGGCTTTCTGAGGCACAGGCAGAAACAAGAATGAGGAGGATTAAGGAGCAGAGGTGGGTGTGCAGCAGATGCCTGGTGCTGGGAAAGAGGGAGTGAGATGACAGGTTCTCCATGGGACTGAGTAGGAGAAACCGAGCCCCTGCCCCTGAGGAACAGGAGGACCAAAACCTGGGGGTTAGAGCTAACAGAGTGAAACAGGGATCCTGGCACTTAGAATGGCCATGGGTTGGAGCAGGGAAGGGAGCTGGGCCCTATTTCCAGCCGAGCACGTGGCAGGATGCTTCCTTAATCTGTAAAATGGGATTAGTCCCTTGTGCCCAGCAAAGTTGAGAACCAGCAGAGTCCTTCTGCACGAGTGACTTTGACTTCAGGACAGAGGAACCTGCAGGGTGGGAGCGTGATCGGGGATGAGCATGGGACAGGCAGCCCCTGGGTGCCCTGTGGCACCCGGCAGTCCCTGACTGAGCCACGGGAGGGGTGGCAAACTAGAGTGACCACAGCAGGGAGCTTTACCCCAGGTTTTGGGACGCTGAACTACCATGAGAGAGGTGACAATGGTCAGCTGCAGCCCAGGGCTGCACCGCGGGTCAGCAGCAGCTGCAGCTGGAGAGTGCTGAATCCTCCGGGAATGGCTGCATTTGCTCTTTAATTAGCCTTGATGGCTGCTGGAGCAGATTTTGCTGGTCTTTTCCTCTCTGAGTCTGGCCCTGGCTTGAAGTTGTGGGTTTCAGTGAGGTCAGACTCCTTTTTCCTTCTTTGCTGTTTTCTTTTCTTCCATCCTTGCACATAGAAAAGGCAGTGGAGGGAGGGAGCAGCATCACTGAGGCACATGATGCTGACTCTGGTACTATGGGAAGGGGAAGCTGTGGTTTGGCTGCCAGGTCGCAGTTTGGCCTCTGGAAATGACCCTCTTGGAAAGGGAAGCGGTGTCTTGCCAGGCTCAGGCAGGGGTTCAGCAGCACCCCGGGAAATGCAGCAGCACCCCAGGAAATGCAGCAGCATTGCTGGTGGGTGGCTGGAGTGGGAGTGAGTGACCTCATGAGCATCAACCATGGGCAATGCTCAGCTCCTGAGAAACAAACCCCAGGTTAAACCAAGAATCTGTGAAGGTCATGGAGGGTTTTCAGATTTTTTTTGTTATTATTATTATTATTTATTTTCATTTTTAGTTTAGTGCTTTTCGCCACAGCTCCCAGTGGCTGCTGATGAGTGACAGAGAACAGTGCCAGGGCCATCCGGGAAAGGTCTCATGGACACTCGTCCCTCCTGGGAGTCACAGCCCTGCTTTCCCAGTGGGAGGGTGGCTCTGACATATCTCCTTCACCCCTTGGCCTCTGCTGAGCTTGCTGGGACAGGCCTGGTTTCTGTGGGTTGACAGCGTTATCTGGGACACAAGCAGAGCCAGGCTCCACTTTGGTCCCCGTTCCTTGCCTGGTGTGGATATCCTCAGGAGATAGCACAGCAAACTGTCCCCCTGGGACTCCACATGCTTCACCTCCCAGCACAGGAAGGAAACGGGGATTTACAGAGCACTAGAGCCCAGTAAAGCCCCAGAGGCATGGGGATCCATCCCTGGGGCCCATGGGTGTGTCCTCCTCCCAATGCTCAGACACTGCTTTTGTTCAAGCCCTAATGTGGATTTCAGTGTTTTCATGGCTTTTAAAATTTTCTCCCCCTTTCCAATTCTGATGGAAAATGTATTTGGGGAAAATAGAAATATTTAGACATTTCCCTGACAGGCAGCAGAGCTGGAAGAGCTGCGGTACAGCACCGTTCACGTGTGCTGATGAAAGCTCAGCACAGAGAATCAGACTGGGGAACGCAGCACCCTTGGCAGCACGAGACCTACAGGGTGAAGTGAGCACCCCATAAGTCACTCCTCTTGCCAGCAGCCCAGCACCAAGCTTCCTTCAAAATCTGGACAAAAAGATGGGTTTGTGCTGGTTTTGGGGAGGCTTTTGATACATATATAAATCTTGTGTACACAAAAATATATGTAGCACATTAAAATATACTATATATCATACTAAACCTCACTATAGTAGGAGTTTTGTATTAAATAAATAGTAGTATATGTATTACAAATATGTATTTTGTGTTATGTTGTGACTCTCTTAGGGCTGGAAAGCGGATTGGTGTTTGTGGTCTACACCAGCCCCTCATTTTCCCATCAGAGGTGTCTGGGCCAGATGTACCTTGAAAGGGTCAGTGGAGCCACAGGATTCTGTGGAGACCTTGGGCATGTCAGTGAGGAGCAGAGCTCCTCTCCTCTGTGCAGCTGTCTCTGGGATCAGCCCAGACCTCCCTTTCCAGGAGGCAGAGAAATCCCCGGCCTCGGCATCTGCCTTCCCCACCCCATTTTTGTCCTGCTCACACCCTCAGGTTTTGATGTCGGGGACACGTCAGCTGCTTTGTCCTGAGCAGAGAGCGGCCACCGCACCCTGTACTGGGGAGGTGACAGTCCCCATCCTGCACCCCATTCCCAGCCCTTCAGGCTTCACCCCGTTGCTCAGCCTCATTCCAAGGGGGTACAGAGTCTCCTTCCACACCCAGCAGGGCTGTGCCTTCCCAGGCTGGCCCCTGACCCACCCCCTCTCCCTGCTGGGTCCCCAGTGCATGAGCTCCCTGGATGTGGATGCCACATGCCCCGGGCAGCTCTGCAGAGCTGGGTGTATGGGGCTACTGAGCTGCTCCTGGGGCAGTGAGAGGGACTGGAGGCCATAAACTCATCGAATCATGGAATGGTTTGGCTTGGAAGGCCCTTAAAGCTCATTTAATTCCACTCCCCTGCCACTAGACCTTTCACTATCCCAGTTGGCTGCAAGCCCCGTCCAAACTTGCCTTGGACACTTCCAGGGACGGGGCAGCTGCAGCCGCTCTGGGCAACCTGTGCCAGGCATTCACCACCCGCATTGTAAAACACTTCTTCCTTATATCAAACCTAAATCAACCTCTTTTAGTTTAAAAAGGCTCTCCCTTGTCCTGTCCATCCTTTCACTTGGACTTCAGAAGAGGAGCTCAAGGCCCCTGTGTGCTCAGAGATCTTGCAAAGTCATTTTCCTGCTTGAATTTTGGGGAGTTTCCTTGCAGAGCTGTTTGGTTGCCCCCTCCCTTCCCTCCCTTTTCTAACTTGTTACTGATGTGGGGGAAAATAAACGCTCTTAAAGAGTTTTGTGGCTGCAAAACCTGTAGATCACACACAGCCCTGGAACTGCTGGGGTGGAGACATGCTGGGGTAGGGCTGCAGCAGCAGGATGAGCTTCCTCCATCCCTGGCCCCAGCCCCTGCTTGGTGGAAAGAACAAGGCAGCTGATTTCAAACCACCTGAAAACCACCTTGGTGTCCACATGTCCCTTTGGGAGAGCTGATGCAGGAGGTGCAGTTTTTGCCCCACATCCATTTCTGTTCTGCCTGAGCCACTCTTGGTTTGTGTGGATGCTGTGGTGAAGAGGTGAGGGACCAGAGACCCAGACAGACCCAGAGGGAATGGGAAAGTTGGAGAGGAGAGGTGGTGGACCCATAGGATGAGTTCTGTGAGCTGTCCCATTGGTGGGTCAGCACAGCACATCCTTGGGCCGTGCACACACCGAGGTGTGCAGGCAGTGCTGCTCCCTGCGTGGGGGTGGCTGTGACAGGGAAGCAGCGGTGGTTTTCCCACCTGTCGGTGCTGGTTTGGGCTTGGGGAGCAGTGGGGCCACGGGCTGGTGGGAGCACTGGGGCTGGCTGCCCCTTCCTGCAGCCCCCACACATCCCAGCTCCACCGTCAGCCTGACCCCTGATTACACTCCACAGGCTCTGCATCGCTGCCGTTGCCCCAGCAACGTGTCGTCGCCACAGCAACCGTGACAACCTTATGCTCATTAATTTAAAAAGGTTCGCAGTGTAACAAATGAAATAGTTATAAGCTTGTCAGGGTGTTAAGGAGCAGGGGCTGACAAGTTGCCCCCCTTGCCTGTGCCGCCAGAGCAGCCTGGCTCTGCCAAGAGGTCCCCACCCCAGACCCGGCTTCATCCCAGCACCTTTGAGTGCTGTAATTCCTTCAGGCCGGTCCTTGGAGCATCCTGGCAGTGCAGCATGGCTTGGTGACCTCCCAGGAACCAGGGGCCAGATGCAGATGGGGGGCTGTGGCAGAGGTGGCCTTGGGGGGTTTGAGCCAATGATGCTTCTGTGGGGTTGATGTCTGGCATGGCTGATGTCTGGGATGGAGTCAGAGCTGTCTTGTCCTTCCCCAGGGTCAGCACAGGGTCTGGCATGGAGGATAATTATTTTCATGCAACATGTAGCACCTCAGTATCTGCACTATTAAAATTAATATCTTTACCTTTGTACCTAATACGATTGAGAGGGGGAGGATGAGCAGATCAAATACATGACTATACACACATATATTCCTTAGGAAACCTGGACAGATCACAGATACCCTGGATATCCTCAGCTGGAGGAAGTTAATCCCAGCTGGCTGAGCCTGGCAGCTGAGGTAAATCAATGTTTCCCTTGAAGTCCTGTGCCACGTTGCTGACAGGTACAAAGAGGTATTGGAAAGCCGAAGCTGCTGAAGCCAGGGCAAAGGACACCAGTTGAGGATTTGGCTCTTGCCTCATTATGTACCATTTTGCTGAAATCTCAGCGGATTTCAAGTTGACCAAACCCCTTTAATCTCAAATAAAGGCCATTCTCTGGCTTTTTGTAAGTGGAAACACGAAAGGAACTGGTTTTAAAAAAAATCCTGCTGTTGCAATTCTGCTTGGCAAGTAGAGAATAAGGTCATTTTTCAGCAAGAAAAGTGTCCGTTCAGTTAAAAATAAAAATTGTGAGTTCTGGGCCGCATTTGTTCCTAATGGAAGCCGGTGCTGGGATTGCACTGGTTTTTGTTAGCTGGGACCCAGCATTTCCCAGCTCCGACACAGTGCTTTGTGCCAGACGAGTGTTGGTTTGGGAACGGGGTCTGTCCCTCATTTTGGCTACTGAGCCACTCTCCTCACGATCACCCAGCGGTTCCAAAGCCCAGACCCGTTCCCTCCATCCTTAGATCCTGCCCTGCAGGCCAACACTGAGCAGGCTGGAGTTGGTGTCACAGGATTCCTGTGGCACAGGGGAGGTGGCAACTGCTCTCTGCCCCATGCTTCAGGAAGGGAAATCCAGTGAGCACCCCGGGTGCTTGTTTCTTTGCCTTCAAGAGATCCTTCAAAACCTTTCTCAATAATTAAACAAGCAAGGCCTAAAAATAGCACCAGTATCTATTATATGTGGCAGAATATTATAAGGCGAGAGCAAGGAAGAAAGTGTCCTCGGTGTCCCAAAATTCCCCCCACAAGTTCAGTGGGCTCCTGATGAGTGCTGGGAGGCTGCCGGATGTCAGGAGCCCAGGGTCTGGTGGCAGGTGGCTGGGATGCTTTCCAAAGCAGCCAGGTTTAGGGATGTTTTGTTCCCTGGAAGAGGCTCTTTGGCAGCTTTTTATGCCATGGTGGGTGTTGGAAGGGCATGGCAGCCTCAGCTGTGGGTCCCAGGCTGCAGTGAGGAAGGCCTGGGAGCCACACCCTTGGCTGGAAGCATCTTGTCCACCCTGGGCACTGGCAGCGGGCACTCCAGGTCTACCCCAAAATAAGCTGGTGGCACAGTTGGTCACCTAGCACACGATGCACACGTGTGTGGCAGCCCAGGAACAGCATCCCGGGGAGCGGCAGCTGGAGCCTTAAATCTGCACTCTCCTGAGCTCTTGCTTATCTCCAAAGCTCCCAGCACTGAAGAGGGGCTGTGGTGGAGCAGATAAACCCATCGCTTGAAAGGGGCTGCTGGAGCCTTGGCTCGAGGGAAAGGCAGGGAGGTGAGGCCCTGCACTGGGGGAACTTGGCCCTGGAGGGTGCTGGAATTCGGGGCTGTGCCTCGTGGTCCTTGGAGGGGACTCACAGTGCTCTGACTCATGTGGAGAAACAAAATGAGACTCAGTGTCAGCAGTACCATGGCACCACAGTGTAAAATGGGACTGCCATGCTGAAGGCTGGAGATGATCCCAGCTGGAAGCCAGTAGGGGTAACTGGGATGGCAGGCTTAGTCGGGATACCATGGCAGGTCAGCCAGGATGCTGCTGTGGGTTAACTGGGGTGCTGTGGAAGGCTTTCCCAGGATGCTGCACCAGGATTCACTAGGATGCTGCACCAGGATTCACTGGGATGCGGCACCAGGATTCACTGGGATGCTGTGACAGGATTCACTGGGATGATGCACCAGGATTCACTGGGATGCTGCACCAGGATTCACTGGGATGCTGCACCAGGATTCACTGGGATGCTGCACCAGGGTTCACTGGGATGCTGCACCAGGATTCACTGGGATGCTGTGGCAGGATTCACTGGGATGCTGCACCAGGATTCACTGGGATGCTGTGGCAGGATTCACTGGGATGCTGTGGCAGGATTCACTGTGAGCTTGAAGAAAGCTCTTGCAGCATGGAGGGGCCATGTAGAAAGGGAGCAGGGCTGAACCCTGGGGGATACCTGGGAAGAGGGGAAGGGGAATGGGTTAGGAATGGACAACAGCCCCTGGGGCAGGGAGAGGCAGGGGAACAGCATGCAGCTTCTCAGCCCCCATTTGAGGCATCGCAGGACCTGTTCATTGCCCAGACAGGGTAGCCAGCTGAGTCTCCCAAAACTCCTCACAGAGAGAGGCAAACAGCTCAGCTGTGAGTTGCATAACCAGGAAAAAAGGCGTCCTCGTCCTCGGGAGCCGAGTGGCTGCCGGCCAACTTTGGCATTAAAGTGGAGCAGAGGATACCGGGAGGGGAGCGCGGATTAGGCGTGGAGGAGACGGGATCAAGTGAGCAGCAGCGAGGGCGGGCTGGCCGCAGCCTCACGGAGGGTCACACTTCCCAGGGCCACGGCCAGGAGAGATCCAGCCTCCCTTCCTGGTGCAGAGCAGCCGGATCTGCAGCTCAGAGCCCTGGGCACCTCCCATCCATGCCAAGGATGGGTCGGACCCACAGCGGTGAGGCTGCCTTGACTCATGGGTGATAAGGAGCTCACCCAGGAGAGGCTTTTTGTGTTCGATGGGCTCAGCTTGTGCAGGTTTAACTGGCTGGGCGATGGGGAGATGCTGGGCCCTTTCATTAGAGCCAGAGTGTGTGCAGGAAGCATAGAGAGCATCTCAAGAAGGAGGGGATGGAGATACTCGCGTTCAGCACTGAGGTTCTGGCTGCAGAGACCCAGATCTTTGCTTTCTCTGAGCTGCTGAGCGTGGAGCTGCTCTGGATCTTGCATTGATTCAGCAAGACGTGAAGGCTTGCAACTTTTGGGAGTTCTTGGAAATTGGGCTGCTCCCAGTCAGCAGCTACTCCTACACATGGAGGAGATACGCTTGCTCGGGGAGCTTCTGGAGCTCTACCCGCTGGCTGCCGCAGCCACTGCCTGCACCAGAACGGGGCTGCAGTTTTATGCTGGGAAGAAAAAGGAGAGATCAAGTTAATTTGAAATTGTAAGGTGCTCCAAAGTGTTCCCAGTCTCCATTTGCTGATAAGCACTGTGCGGGTCTTAAGCCTCTGGGTGCTAAAATGTGCTACAAGACGCTTACCTAGCTGATAAACCCCCAGCAGCAGGAATGGGGGGTTCTGCTGTGCCTGTTCTGCCCCAGGAACCGCTGCTGTCCCAGCTGGAAACCTCCAACACAGACCAGCAAAGCTGCCGCCAGCTTGGGCTGAGCTAAACCCCAACTGGGTTTGCTGCCTGCAGAATCAGAGAATTACAGGCTTGTTTGGGTTGGAAGGGACCTTAAAGCTCACATTGTTCCACCCTCTGCCATTGGCAGAGACACCTTCCACCATCCCTGGCTGTTCCAAGCCCCGTCCATTCTGACCTTGAACACTTCCAAGGATGGGGCAGCCACAGCTTCTCTAGGTAACCTGTGCCAGGGCCTCATCAACCTCCACAAAGAAGAATTTCTTTCTAATATCTCATCCTCTGGACTCACTCCAGCAGCTCCATGTCCTTCCTGTGCTGGGGGCCCCAGAGCTAGAGGCAGCTCTGCAGGTGGGGTCTCACCAGAGCTGAGGAGTAGAATCCCCCACTTTAGGTGCTTCCCATGCTGTGGGATGAACCCCACACAAGTGGGACAGCACTGTTTGTATTGGCTGCCAGTTTTTATTACCAGGTCACATCGAGCTTCTTACTCCCTAATAGCCCCAATATCCTTCTCTTTTGGATATTTCCCACCAGGGTTTGGCCCGGGTGGTTACCCCATCGAGTGTCAGCCCTGGTGAGCAGATCCCACACCCTGCAGCAGGGTGAAGGCAGCAGCGTGCTGGGGGTGTTGGCTGACCAGTCGCCAGGCCAAGGCAACACTGATGCTTTGTAACAGCAGTGGGGTCCTCCCCCAACCCCCTGAATTTATCAGGCATTCTCCAAACCTAGCAGCCATGGTAGCCCAGCTCAGGACTGATAACTGTCCCCTCGGCTCGGTGCCCTGAGTGGTGTGTCAAGGGAGGATGAGAATGGTCTGTCCCCAGTGAGTGTGCTGCCGGCCCCGGGGATGCTCTGCCCTTTGCCCTCAAGGAGTGGCCCGTACTTAGAGTGGCTGCTTTCTGCAACTTGAGTTATTTTAATTTTTCCCCCCTCTCTCGTGGTGGCTCCTGTTTGAGGGCTCACCACCATGGTTCCCACTCACCCATCTGTCTGCCTTTGGAAGCTGAGCATTCCACAGGCTGGGTGCGAGCGTGGCAGCGCCGGCGCTGCTGGAGGCTCTGGGCGGGGGCTGGGGATGCTCGAGGGGAGGAGATTGAGGGCTGCAGTTTGTGCCACGGGGAGGTGAAGGGCACTGTGTTTGCACTCAGCTTTGCATCAAAACCAGGGTCAGAGCCAGGAATCTCTGTCCCCCAAGAGCCTTGCAGTGCCAGTGCCCATGGCATGCTGCCCAGGCTTCCCGGCCTTGGGTCCAGGATCAGGGTGAATCCCGTTTTAAGGCAAAAGGTTATGGGCGGGAAGGAAGCAATCACAAAGCAAACACCCCAGCCTTCTCCAACCGCACACGGCTCTGGCACAATAAATAGAAGGAAAGGGACAAAAATAGCCTCCCGTGTTGCAGCGTGGACACAGCAAGGAAGCGGGGCTATGCTTCGGGGTGGGGAGTGCTCTCCTGCCCTCCCTGACGCCTGGAGTCACGGCCAAGGGGACGTCCTGCAGCGCTGCGGCTGCCAGACAATATCCTGGAGCAGAAATGATGAGTGGGCTTCAGGGAAGGTACCTGAGCCCTTGTAAAAGTCACTGCACCCCGCACCTGAGCCCTTGCAAAACACATCCCTGAGCCCATCCCACACCCTGGCAGAGCCCTGGCACTTCCCCTGCGTGCAAACCCTGTTCCCAGCCCCCAGGACCCAGCTGAGCTGCACCGTAATTCGGGCAGAGGCGAAGCCCAGATGTGAAGGCACAAGGACTGGCTAGAGGCCCAGCAGCCAGGAAAAAACATGCGAGTCTGGCTCTGGCTTTGGGAGCGGGTTCGGGGAGCTTGCATGTCGACTGCAAGCTGCCTTCCCTGGCCAACAGAGCTCCTGGTCCCCATTTGGAGTGGGTTTGGAGAGCGGTGGGGAGGAGGGGAGGATGCAGGCATGGACCTGGAAGCAAAATGTGTTCTCGATCCCGTGCAAGCCTTGTGATGGGCGAGAAAAAGTCTCATCTTCCCCCCGCCTGCGCTGATTCCCCCTGGGGTGAGCCAGGAAACACCTCCCGGCGGCACCAGGACCCCGGTCCCGTTTGGGTGGGGGGTTCAGCGGGGTGGCCCCTCCCCACACGGCCCCGCTGCTGGGGTGCGCAGCTGGAGCCCTCCCAGGGCCCTGCCGCTTTAACCTGCCTCTCCCACGTGCTGTCTGGTTGTGCTGGAGACGGTGACGCAGGCAGGACGTCAATGGACGCTGTGGGAGAATTTAGACTTGGAGAGGAAGGGGGGCAGGGAGGAAGGGAGCGTTTGCAGGAGCAGGGGGCCGGCGGGGGTGCACGGCCGGGGCAGGAGGGACCCCGCTCCCAGCCTTGCAGGGTCGCCCCGGAACATCGCTGGCAGCTTCGTCCGTGCAATGATCCCCCCCCCTTCCCCGGCATATGCCGGGGCCTCCGCCAGCTGCGAGGGCAAATAATCCTCCTCCCGAGCCGGGGTGGGCGGCGGGGGGGCCCGAGGGGCCACGTGAAGGCGATGCTTCCTCCCTGCCCGCGCTGCCCCCCCGCCTTGTCACCACACGTGTGCCACTCTTGTCCTCGCGCGGGTCGGGCACGCAGCGAGTGTGCCGTGCTGTGCCCTGGGCATGTCGCCCCAGCGCAGGCAGGAGGTCACGGGTGCCCCAGGAACAGGGCTGGCAGAGACCCTGGCGATCACCGAGGCTGTCCCTGGGCTCGGGGCTGGGGAGCTGGGAGTGACCCCATGAGTGCATCTCTGTGCAGAGCTCTGCTCCTCTCCCCATCCAGCGATGGGCTGTGCCACTGCAAAGGGCATCACCCGCACCCCGGGCCAGGGTCCAGCTGATGTGACATGACAGGACCCCCATCCCCCTCCCTCGCTTTCAGCTCCGCAGACCAAGGGCACCGGCACTGCCAGGGACAAGTTGGCAGCAGCACTTCCACTCCAGTGGGGGATGAGATGAGCCACGAACTCTGATTCCTCCCTGCAACCAACCCCAATCTTTAAGAGTCAAACTGGACTCCCCAAAACTCGCGTGAAACTCTGTTCCCACTTGGTTCAGAGGGAGGATCGCTGGCAGAGGGAAACAAAAAGTCATGGCAAGGAGGCTGGAGATGCTGCTCCACTATACAAGACTCTGCTCTTGGCCTCTTGGCTTTGCACCCAGCCCTCACCCCACTCTCTTCCCTGAGCTCTGTGCAGGAAAGGAACAAATGTCTTTCCCACTTTAGGTTTTTGGGTGCCTTTTTTTTTTTTTAAATAGCTTGAAGGGTGTAGGTGGCTGCAAATCTCAGAGGACCCAGGAGTCCTGCCTCCTTCCTGCTGCTGGCATAGGGCAAGGGAAAGCAGTTTCCACTGTCAAGAGGCTGCGCACCAGCTGTACAAAGCAGCAGCCTGGTGTGGGAAGGGAGTTACTCAGCATTCAGTTCCCAAGAGACAAAAAAAAAAAAAAAAAAAAAAAAAAAAAAAAAAAAAAAAAAAAAAAGCAGTTCAAACTGACTTTCCAAAATACTTTGAGGTTCATAGTAATGTTCTTGTCTTTGTCTCATAAATATCCTGGGTTGGATGCTTCCCTCGTTTTCATCCCGTAACTCACAGAGAGGCACCAGAGCACGGCTGCTGCATGTTATTCTGACTATTTTTATTTTTTATTTCTTTGGATACATGATCTCAGTTGATTGGAAAACAAACCCCAGAGAATCCTTGAGGAGAGACTGCAAACAGCTCTTGGTGAGATGACTAATCCCATCTCTATCTAAACCAACAGCATGCTAAAAATAGCCTTATTTCTAACAATAAATATAATAAAATAACTAACTGACAACAAACAGCCCCAAAAAGCCAAACACACTGAAAAGTCCACTAGAAATACATATTGGAATGGGGGAAGGAGCCAGCAGGAAACTGTGTCACTGAGTCAGAGGGGTGATGGCAGCTGAGGTGCCCATGCCACCAGGGATGCTTTGTCAGATCTGGCCTCTGTTGAGCACATCTTTACCTCTCGCACTTGTGCCTTCATTTTCTTTGTCCCAGATGAATGTGAGGAAGGTCCATGGGCACAAGACCCTGGGGAAGCTCATCCCAGAGTCACCATCCTGGCCTCAAGCACCCGCTGAGAGCCCTGGAGTGGGGCCCCCCTACCCCAGCTCCAGGTGCAGGTCCGTCACCCCCTGGCTTGCTCTGTGCCCACCAGCCTCCCTGGGCCCTGAGATCACCACCCAACTTGGATAATTTGGATAATTTGCCGCCTACTTTCCACACACCAGGAGCCTCCCACACCCAGTGTGTTGCAAAACAACCCCCTCAGCTGAGTCACTCACATGGGGAACTTCTTCCTGCCCTCCCAGCCTAGGATGGGGCTTAGGGCAGAGGTATCCATGACGAACAGCAGTGATGGAGCACACCCCAGCCCCATCCCAGGTCACCCCAGGCCTTTGGGGAGGAAATTGGGTGTACAGTGCCTTGTGTTGTGGAGGCCAGTGCAGAGGGACCATGTGCTGCTGCAGTAATTGCTACAGGCATCATCTGGGCGAAAACCCAATGAGTCTGTCCCCATGTCTGGCAGCTCCCCTGTGCTGGTTTTGTGCTCCAGTGACACTGGGAGCACTCATATTCCCAGTGCTCCAGCTGAATGTGACCCAACAGGCTGGGACATTCCTGTCACTGCCCCCTAGCCCCCCCTTGAGCTGAGACAGTGGCTGTGTATGTGACAGAGCCATCACTCAGTATTCTTATGGAGCACTGGAGTTGCATTGGACTCGTGCTGGCTCCATGTCACCAGTACAGAAGGTGGGCTGCATTCTGCCAGCCAGGGAGACCCATGAAACATCTACCATGGAGGCTCTGACCCCTGGCACCAGTCTTCTTCTGCCAGGAGCAGTCCCACACCAGCCTGATTTTCATTTTTACTGCTTTGTGTGGCACATGGGAGCCTGCCCAGGCCCACCATGTCACATGCATCCCTGGGAAAGGAAAGCTTGTGCTCCACACTGACTCCCAGCCCTGCCATATGGCATTCCTCCAGCATTCTCAGCAGTGGGAGAGCTCATCCAGTGGCATCACCAGCTCCCATCATGCCGCTCAGTGCAGATCTGGGGTGTAGGTGGGTGGTCTGCATCCCCCCCAGCCCCAAGGATGCTTGTGCCCCACACTGACACTGCTCTGAGGCTGTGGATAAGCGGCAGTGGACACGCTGGTGCGACAGGAACAGAACCAGTTACCCCACCCCCTAAAAACCAGATCCCTGTCCCAAATTGTCCTGGCAGAGAGGTTGGAGACACTGTTTGACCTGTTGGATTTCTTGCGGGTAACACAGCCCGATTTATCTGGGTTGCAGCTACTTTAGGGTCTGGGAATGTAGAGCCCCAGCTTGCTGCCGAGGAGCACAGGGAGCCCAGTGCCGGCGCCGTGTGCTCGGCTGAGGATCTGGCACTGTGGGAAGGGCCGGGGCAGGGCTGGGAGCCCCGGGACCCCTGGGCAGTGGGGCCAGAGGCAGGAGCCCTGTGCAGAGGACGCCAGAGGCAGGAGCAGCCCCTGGGCTGTGTCTGGGCACACTGGACAGCATCGTACCCACGAGGGCTCTGTGCCGGTGCCGGACATAGAACTGGGACCTTTCACTGTGTTCGAGTGCTGGATCCAGCATCCTGGCAGCAGAACTGGGACCTTCACGGGCAGCTGATGTCACCTGTGTAGCTTTAGGGACACCTGGACCCCACTGACACACTGTCCTGACCCCAACCCTCCAAGGAAGCTGGGGCAGAACCCACCATGCCCCCATCGCGCCGGGGCAGCTGCTCCGGCCGCGGGGCTGGGCCGGACACTCCTGCCCACCCTGGGGAACACGAACCCACCCCAGGGCCAGGCCTGACCGTGAGGGTGGGAGAGGGGAGGTCCCGGCCCAGCACCCCCCC
>VXBU01010835.1:431787-442434 GCA_013400315.1 Bombycilla garrulus | reverse complement strand
TCGGCTTCAAAACAAACCGTCACCAAAATGGTGCAGAGGTGAAGGAGGGAGCGGGAGGAAGGGGAGGAGGTGGCGGCTCGGCCTGGGCGCTGCGGGGACAGGTGAGGGCGGCGCGGGACGCGAGGGGACGCGGGACGCGAGGGGACGCGGGACACGGGGAGACGCGGGACACGGAGGCGTGTGGGACACGGGGAGACGCGGGACATGGGGGGATGCGGTGCCGGGTGCGGCACACGGGAATGGTCCCTCTGTGTGCTGCCGGTGGGTCGGACGGCGCTGGGAGTGCTCACCCCGCTGTGGGGTGGTTGGCGACGTCCCGCTGGGACCCCCGTGGTGACAGACCGTGAGCCCACCCGCGACACTGCGTCCACCCCCGAATGGGACTCGCTGCGGCCTGGCGGGAACCAGGGAGAAGCAGGGCCCGGTGGATTTCGGGGGCTGGGGGGTGCCCTCCCTGGCAGAACATAGAGTGATGACATGGGGACTGTGGGGGGAGCCGCCGGCGAGGTTTCGGGTGCCGGTGGGGGCTGCGGTTTGATTGGCAAGAGCAGATTTTGGGAGAGCCGGCAGTAAATCGAGTCCCGGTGCGTCCATGCCTTGGCCGTACGCCGGCTCCGGAGCCGACAGCTGGGATTGTTTGTCCGGGGGTCTCAGCGCCTCAGCTCCATCCGACAGCGGCCAGAGCAGGGTATCGTGCTGGGGCCAAACCGCGTCTCTCCTGCCACGGCCTCTCCGGGGTGCCGGGCGCTTCCTTGGCCAGAGGAACCGGCGATGCTGAGCAGGGATGCGGTGACAGGGCATCCAGCATCTGCGGCTGTTCGGCATCTGTGACGCCGGCTTGCCCACAGCTTATCCCTTTCCTGCAGTTCCCAAACCCCTTTGGCTTTGTCGTTGGTTTTTATTTTTTAATTTATTTTCCTTTTCTCCCCTCACACACAAGAGCGGCACAGAGTCAGTGAGACACACGTGTGTGCCGCACTCGCAGCTCTTTCCCCTGCACCCGGGGAGCTCCAAGGTACCCCCAGCTGTGCACGGCCACCAGCTGAGCTGTCCCCTCCTCTTCATCCTCCAGAAGTGTCAGGGCTGCCGGCCGATTTTGGCTGGTGACTCCCCCTTACTGTAGGCAGGGGTCTGGGCAGGGACAGAGACACCTGTGCTGGTGCAAATTCCCCTGGCACTTCAGCTCAGCACCTCTGCCTGCCCCCACCCCGGGGAGGCCTGCTCCTGTCTCTCCCTTCTCCCCCAGCGCGTGGCTGTGTATGGATTTTCAGGCTGGCATTGCTTCACCAGGGTGGGTGTTCTCAAACCACTGTCCCAGGACAGCCAGCCTGAAGTCTTGCTGCTGACGGGGAAGGGTCTGTGCTGGCCTCCGTGTGACAGAGACACTTATCAGGCGCAGGGTGCAGGTTTTAGGTGTAAGTAAGGGTTATTCTGGTTATGTTCCTTCTTTTCTTGAGCTGATTCGGTGCTGGTGGCCCTGGCCTGAAAGTGCTGAGCTGCCTCTATCTCTTTGGAGCTCCAAAGCAGGCTGCTTGCCCCGCCCTCAGGATCACTGCCATGGGCTCCTGAAGGTCACAGACCTCTGGATGGGCCTCATGGATTCTCCTTTCCACCCCCACTACCGTGCCCTTCAGCCCCTGCAGTTGTCGCGGCTTTGCCAAGCTGAGGCATCTGCACTTGTGCCGGCTCTGAGCAGGTGGCCAGTGTCCCCGCAGCAGTGGGGGCCACTGCTCGGGTTTCACTGGTGCCTCCGCCACAGCAGGGATTTGACGTGCTCATGTTGAAGGGGCATTAGCTCCCGTGCCAGGTGGCTCGGGGCTTCCACTCCTACCTGGGCTCTCTCCTGATACAAACTGGCTTGGGGGCTCCTCGTGCTGAGTGGCCACATCCCTGTGTATCCTCAGTCCTGCTGGGGGGCTGTCGGGACCTTGGGAAGTGCTGGCTTTGTCAGTAAGTGACCTTGGGCACGTCCCTTTGCTTCCCTACGCTTTGGTGTTGTTCTCAGAAGGGGAGGTGGTTACTGTGTTTAACCCCCCCCTCCTCAGTGCTGTGGGGCTCCTGGCTCCTCTTGGGAAGTGCAACTGCAGAGCTGGAAAGGACTGTTGCTATTTTGTGCTGTCCCTGAGCGGGCAGGGCGGAGGCATGGACGGTGCTGGAGTCACCCAGGGTGGATTTTCCCAGGCTGCCAAGTGAAACAAGTGGGGTCTGAGTCTCATTTAATGCTGCAGCCCTTTACTGTGACTCTGGCAACATAAAGGAGCCTAAATATGGTCATAAACTGCATCCACTTCAAGGTCCCTTCGTGCTGCCAGTGCAGCCTCACGGCGGCTTTGTGAGAGGGAGAACAAAGCCGAAAGTGTTGGACGAAAAGTACGGGAGCGGGACCCAGCTGCCGCGGTGCTGGTGTGTGCCGGGAGCTGGTGCTGGCAGCTGCGTGGCAGGGAGGTGTCAGTGCTGGTGGAGGCCCTCGCTCATGAAGGAAGGATGGACGTGAGGGTGGGGGGAGATGCTGGTTGGCACATCCCGAAGGAACAGGAGGGCTTCAACTAGGTGTGGAGGGCTCAGCCACAAGCTATGCATCTGGCACCCTGGGTGAGTCATTTGAACCTAAAAAAGCATCTGTGCTGAGGGGCAGAAATTGCTTTTCCCTCTTTTATTCCAAGCCAGAGTGCTTCCTAGGGTCAGGTTGACATCACCTGGAGCGTGCTGGGAGGAGCCGGCCGTGGGGTGCTGCGTGGCACCTCTCCTCTGTGATGGATTGCAGGGACGTGGCTGTTTTGGGAATGAAGGGAAGGAGGGAGAGGGGTGTGGGATGCTGACATTAACTCTGTTCCCCCAGACCACTGCTGCCCCAGTGGGTGCCCCAGGCAGTGGTGGTGAGATGCCATGTGGAGCTGTGATGGTGTGAGGTGGCCTGGAAGGTGGTGCCTGAGGCTCAGGAAGTGAGCAGGCAGCATCCCATTAAATCCTGTTAATACCCGGGAGTGCACACGGAGGTGACCCAAGCCACAGTGAGCTGCACGGGCACTGATGGGGCTGCCGTGTCGATGCCGTGCCGGACTTCCCCATCTGCAACCAGAGCTAAAAATATCCCCCTGCCTCACCCTGCCGCCGTCCCATCTGTTTGGAGGGTGAACTCCTCGGGCCAGGGGCTCTTTCTTGTTTTTATCGCTATTTTGGCAGTTCCTGGAGGCTGAGCCGTCCCGAGTTCAGAGGTGACTCTATTGTAGATGACAGTCCTGCTCCCGGGAAGGTTTGGCTCTGCTGCTGAGCCTGACGCGGTGAGCAGAAACAAGTAAGGAGGAGGAAGGGGAGGAGGAGGAAGGCTGGGGAGGCACGGAAACGTGTGGCTGTGCTGGTGCCGTGGCGTGAGCGCTGAGTGCCCCTGACTGTGCTTACCCTTCCTGTGCCAGCAGGACTGTGGGGTGCATCACCCCCTCACCTCCCCCCAACACTGAGACTTCACCACTCGATGTGACTCTCAGGGGTTTGGTTTGGTTTTTTCCTTTCTTTTTTTCCCTCTAATTAGAGAAGCTTTCAATAAAAAGCTGAGATTTGCTAATCACTTTGTTTGATCAGAGCTCAGTGCTGAAGACCTCTAGGTTTTTCCCTCTGCCTGTGTAAGCAGCAGTTTGCTTTTGCTTTCAAGATGGATCTCGCCGTCTGCCTGCCAGCAGCTCTGCCTCCCCGGATCTGTCAGTTTGCATCTTGCACTCCACTTTGCTTTGCTTGTGGTTTTTCTTAAATTTTTCCTTTCCCCTCACTCTTGGTGTCTCCCTGCTGTAGCTCCCCACTGCTTGCAAAACAGAAAAGAGCCTGACTCCTTTAAAAAATCCTAAAAAAAGTGCCCACGTGGAGAGCAAAGGTTTGATAAATACTCTAATTTTTTGAGTGATTTATTTTGGGGAAGTGGGGTTTAGGTTTGCTTTCTCTTAAATGGGGCCTCAAAAGATGGGAGACTTGGGTCTCTGAGCTGCATAGGAACGGTTTTTTGGGGAAACTTGGCCTGTTTCCATGTGGGTCTTGACAAGGCTGGGGGGGACAGCAGCTGCTCTACAATTCCCAGGCCGCTTCTATGCTACAGGTGAGCACCTTTCCCTGTATAAAAGGGGGCAGTGAGATGAGGGGCAGGCAATGGCGGTGGGTCCTTGCTGCCACTTCCATGTCACCCGGAGCGGCCTGGTCACGGTGAGATGTCCTGGTTGTGGGTGACTGCTGGAATGCTGGAACAGCTGCCTGTTCCCAGCGCTGGGTGCTGCCATGGTGCCCAGTGGGGCTTTAAATGGCTTCGTGGTCCTGCAGTCCCCAGCGCAGTGGGCGTGCAGTGCTGCTCTTTTGCTGCCAGCCGCAAAGCCCAGGCAGCCGGAGCGGTGCCGGGCGTGTGTCCTGGTGTGTGCGGTGAGGACAGGCTGGAAGGGCGGGATGATGCCTGTGCTGGGATGTGTCAGGCTCCAGCCACCACCCAGGAGCCACCACCCAGCAGCCACCGTTGTGTCCCATCCCGAAGCAGCCGGACTGGACCGTGCCGCGGCTGCACGTTTCTCTCTTTGTGCCGAGCAGGACACGTAGGATTTCCCAGCTTGCAAACAGCCCTTGGTTTTCCATGTGCCCTGCCCGTGGCTGCGCGTGGAGGGGGTCGGCAGCACCCGTGGCCCGACCCTCCTCGCTTTAAGTGACCAGCACTAGTTGGAATGCAGAGGTGGGGAGCTGAGCCCCTGCCATCTGTGCTGGCTGTGCCCTGGCAGCACGGTCCTGCTGGCACAATGGCTCAAGGTCAAAGCCATGCACCGTGGCTTTGGGCTGCTGCTGGGCATGAGCCGGCGCAGGGTGGAAGCACTCCAGCCTCCTGTCCTGAGTCACTGGTGGTTGGGGTTGGAAAGGGGGTAATTAAATGACCTATTTCTGGGCAGGGAGGAAGAGGAGGATGAGGAGGAGGAGGAGGAATCGTTGCTCTTTCCAGAGCTTCAAACAGCTTCCTGCAAGTGTCCAGCGCACACCCCAAACCGCTTCCAGGAGGATGTGCCTGCAGCCCCCCCAGCCGCAGTGCTTGGGGCTTGGGTGGGGAGCTGGGGGCTGTGGGGAAGAGTGACCTCCCACTGCAGCACTGCTGTTGCATCAGCCTATTTTTTTTTTGGAAGGAGGCAGGACAAATCCATGGCTCCTGAATTATTTTTTTTTTACCTTTTATTCCATTCCCAAAAAGTAGTAACGAGATTTGGGAAGCGGAACCTGCCTATGGGACCAGGTCTCTGACCCGAGCCCACCCCAGGACTGCCAAGGGGTCATCTTAGGATTTCTAGTGGGATTCTTCCTTCTCCTCTCTCCTTCTTCTGCCACAGGGAGATTATCAGCATCTCTTGCGTGATGGATCCTGCAGCTTACGTCCCCATGGGGGCTGGAGCTGTGGGCCTGGGGGTACCTGCTCCAGAGGACGTGGTTGAGCTTCAGGTGCAAAGTGTTATTGATAGATATAAGCAGTGGTTATAAATAGCCCTGCTTGGAAGTTTTCATCTTTTTTAAATGGAAGTGCCTTTTGGAACGAAGTGACTTTCCTCCATCCTTTTTGAAAGCATCTTTTTTTCTTGTCTTATTTTGAAGATGAATTTTTTTTTTTACTCTTAAATTTTTTCCTTTCCAATTATTGGAAGACTTCAGGGAAAAATTGCTAGGCGCCATACCCATATTGTGCAGGTGGGGAAAATACGTGGGGTCAGATTCATATGGTTTGGTTTTCCTTAAAAAAAAAATAAATTGAGAATTGAAAATGTTCATGGCATCAGTTAGAATTTTCTATCAAAGCAGATAAAATTTGAGGGGCTGAAAAAATGGAGTTTGCTTAAACCTGCTGCATCAAGTGTAAAAAAAAATATAGAAGTTAAATAAATTAATTGGATAAAGAACTTCTGTTCAGTAAAAGACTGGCAACATTTCTGCGTTTCTGTCTGGAATTTTTCAGTTGTAAAACCTGAAATCCTCCCCCACCCCTAGCAGTAACCTTGAGACATGGTGCTGGAGCAGGAGTTTTTACTGGCAGGGTAGAAAAAAAATCACAATAATGTGGACAAATTATTTTGACTGACCAGCCTTTTTTTTTTTATTTTGCCCGGGCAGTCACCGAGACCGTCCTGCCCTGCAGCTGCTGTGCTCAGTGCTGGGAGATAAACTACTGTGATGAGGGACTGGGGCAGGGAATGGCAGGGAATGCACACAGGCGTGGGTGCTCTCGGTCCGTGGTGGCATCCATGGGGAAGAACCTTCTGCAAGCTTGGGACAGCCAAGAAATGGGTGTTTTTCACCCATTGTGGGTATGCAGAGGCAGAAAGATGCTGTGTGTTTGTCTAACTATAGGTGAGGGCTGAGCTCTCGGGCTTTGTCTAAATATTGTGATAAATGTCCCCGTGGAGCTGGTACCTGCAGGCTTCTTGGTGGCATCTGAACGAGTTGCCAGCCGTGGGAGGAGCAGCCCACTTTGAATGCCAGTGGTTGGGAATGGTGTCCATCCCATGGGTCCTGTGGCACCCATGACACCTCCTCTGGGTGGGGACCCTGGTGCTGCTCGGCTCAGCGATGGGTGGCAGGTTGGAGTGGCTGAAGACCCCACAGCTTGTTAAAATCCTGGTGTTGCCAGAGCCTGGCTCTGCCACAAACACCCTCCTCTGCTGGGAACCTTGTGCAGATTCTTGGCCTTTAGAATTCCCCTGCAGGGAGCTCTGGCTTTGGATCTGTCAGACACCTGCGGCGCTTGGATTGGTTCAGAACTTGCTGGAGGAACCATGGGGGGAAGGAAAGTGTTTGTGTGTCACCAGGCGTCTCTGGTGCTGGCACTGCATGGAGCAGTGTGGGGGCTCCCGGGAAGGACTCGGGGTTGGGATGCAGGCGAAGTCAGACCTCGTCTCCAGCCTTGTCCGGTGGGTGATGCTTTCCCAGAGAGCTCCATGTGCCACTGGACATCTCGCTTTGCATACCTTAGGAGGATTTGACGCCCCATCTCCAGGGTTTTAAGCACAGGGATCAATCACGGATCCATCTTCAACCTTCCCTGACTCGGCATGGCCGTCCTTCCCACGCACCGGCAACGAGCCGCTGGGAAAACTAGCACCTCTCGGCTCGCTCGATCAAAAATATCCCCAGTCCTGCGTGGATGCTGCTGCCAAGATGGGGAGCGGAGCTGGTGCTACCTCTTAGCAGAAATCTGTCGCCTTGCTCGGCGGTGGGGAGGCTGGGAGGGAGGCTGGGATCTGCGGAGCACTGAGCCCCAGCGCTTTCGAAAATAGAAGCAGAACAAATGGTTGGAGCAAGATGCTGGTGGCGAAGGCAGCCAAGGCCTCTTCCCGCAGCAGCTGGTGGCTGCTTCTTGCTCCTCCATCAATCCTCCCCCCAGAGCTGGTGTTTCCTTGCCGGGGAGGGGAGAGGTGAACATCTGGAGTGAGCTGTGAGGATGGCAGGGCAGGAGGGGATTCAGTCGGTGTGAGATAAGGAGGAGACAGAGAGTCGGGTGGCGCCAGCTCCTGAAGGGACTTTGTCCCAAAACAATGGGTCAGGTGCTGGGTTGAGCTGCAGGCACGCGGGCACAGCGTGCCAGCAGGTGCTGGCCTGGTGTCAGACAGCCGAGCACAGAGCTGCTGTGCCTTCTGCCTGCTCCCATGGGAGGGGTGGGGGTCCCAGTGGAGTGAGTTCCTGGTTGCTCTTGAGGGCCCCAGGGGTCGTGGGAGCTGCACTCAGATGCTGCTGGGGAAAGGCCAGGGACTGGGATCCTTGCCTCCTGCTTCCCCATGGGCACTGCTCCTGTCCTCACGCCAGCCACTGGCACCCAGGAGAGGAAAATGGTGAGCCCAGCTCTCAACGCAGATTGAAAGAGTTTGGAAAAATCGTGTTGCCATCAGGTCTTTCAGTTTTAGGGCCAGATGTGAGTGTATGCTTTAGCGAGCAGGATTTCACACCTGCCTTTGTGCTGGAGAGAGCTGCTCCAACTGGACGAGGTGGAAGGGGGAGCACTTGGGAAGATGTTTCCTTATGGGAAGATGTTCTTGCTTTGTCCTTTCCGGTGGAGAGGACCAGCCACGGCGAGCTCAGGATCTGCCTGGGTGACCTTCAGCGCCTTTGCTTGAGAGAGGCTGCTTTGCATGTCCTCTCCCCTGCCAGCAGCGCTTGCACCGAGCATCGGGGTCTTTTTGTTATGCAAATGCAGCTTTGGTTTTAGTTTCTCGGAGATAAATACCTTTGACGCTAAATTTGGAGCTGGGGGCACTGCTGAAAGCGCCCTGATTGCCCAAGGCCTGACAGGTCAGATGCTGAAGGTGGTAGTTTGGGGGTTCGGCTCCTGTTCAGGCATGGAAACAAAACAGTCACAATATTTTTTCCACTGGGGTTATATGAGATTTCTTGCAGCGAGGAACGAGCGCGTTGAGTCCTGCTGGGGGGTCTTTGGCACCTGCCGCCACCTCGCACCTGGAGTTCCCACTTTTGCCGTAAGGTGCTGTGATTTTATTTCAGCTTTTAGAGCTCAGGAGACCCTTTTGTCCCAACATCACGCTGCCCTTCGAGGATCCCCACTGAGCTGTGCCCAGGCACCGGGGCTCCAGTGCAGGACTGAGACAGCAATGTCTCAGTGCCCGTGACACTGGTGACCTGGGTTTTGTGGTCAGGATCTCTCTCCCACCCCTCGGAGAGGCTCAGTGACGCAGGCTGCATGGCCAGAGGATGTGGTGCCATGCCCCGTGCACCACACCGGAGATTTTTCTCACCTCCCCGCTTGTGCGTGGTGTGGAGCTGGCATCCCCTGGGGCAGCCTGGCTTCCTTTGGGACCCCTGTGTGTCCCTGGCAGCCCGTCTCTCTTGTGCTGGGGTTGTGAGCCGTTGGTCTGGGTTTGGGTAGAGGTGTTTGTGTATAATATTATTTTTATTTGTGTGTCTTTCGGAAATTTTTTGTCACAGCAGGTGCCGGTTCAGTGCCTGGCAATGGGGCGGGAAGGGGTGCGAGTGGGGTGGAAACGTGGCTAAAACTGGTTTGGCTTTTGTTTGTACAGTTTTGCTATTTCTGTGCCACAGGAGAGCTTGAGGTCCCTAGGGTCAGAGGGGAGCTGAAGCTGTCAGGTTCCTGGTTCATCCCTCCCTGTGAGGTCACAGGTCACCTACCAGCCTGAAAAACTCACAGACACCAGCCCAGGAGCTCTCTAGGGCTGAACCAAGTTGGTGTGATGTTAAGAACACCCAGCAGTATCTCATGCCCTTGCAAAAGCATGGGCAGTGATGGGTTTGATTCCAGCTGAGAGCTGGACAGGAACACAGGGTCTCCCACATCGTGCTCACAATGGGATACCTTGGGGACCTGCTAAGGGCAAAGCAGGCAGAAAGGAAAGGTGATAGGAAATAGAGGTAAAAAGGGGAGGGCAGCTCTTCTGGAGCTGCTTCTTTGCAAAGTTTTGGCATTGGCTGGGTGCTGAGCTGTGGTGGGCTGGGCTAGGGCCACCCCAAAACAGGGTGTTCCTGCTCAGGGCCGCCTCAGGTTCCACAAGGTTTTCTGGGGGATTTAGGACTTGTCTCTGTCCTAGCAGGGTGGCAGCCTGCATCCTCCAAAGCCCTGTGAGGTCTGGAGTACCTGTGCCCGGGGAAGCTGCTGCCCTAACAATGCCCCAGCGTGGGTACTCTGGCCGAGGGACCAGGCCCCCATTCCAGGGAAGAGAGGGCTCCAGGTAAACCTTAGAGCCCTTTCCAGTGCCTAAACAGCTCCAAGAGAGCTGGAGCTGACTTTGGGCAAGAGCCTCGAGTGACAGGACAAGGGGGGAACAGCTTCTCACTAACAGAAGGCAGAGTTAGGTGGGATATTGGGAAGAATTTCCTCCCTCTGAGGGTGGTAAGGCCCTGACAGAGGTTGCTTAGGTTGTCCCATCCCTGGAAGTGCCAAAGGCCAGGCTGGACAGGTCTTGGAGCAACCTGGTCTGGTGGAAGGTGACCCTGACCATGATAGGGAGTGGAACGAGACCGTCTTTATGGTCCTTTCCAACCCAAACCATTCCATGATTCCAGGATCCCCTGCATCCCTTCACCTGTGACATGGCCCTGCTCCTCCAGTCTCTGCTGCCCAAGCCAAGGTGCTGCCTTGGTTCCTTCTTTCCTTTTTTAAATTCTTTTTTTCCCTAAATGCATTACCAGTGCAGCTCATCCATATTTCCACCACCTTCTCCCTCCTGTTCTCGCGCTGAAGTCTATAATGCTGAAATTATAGCATCCCCCTCTTCACCATGGCAACGCTCAGGGATGTATTAAAAAAAAAAAAAAAAAGACCAGAGGCCCTCCAAGGATTATGACTTCAGTGAGGGATCAGGCTGGAGGGGAATCTGGGTCACGGCTGGAGCAGGCTTTTCTTCCAGCCTGTCTTCAGTAATTCCCCTTACAGTGCCCGGGGCCGCGTCAGGGCAGGGCAGAGCAGAGCTGCTGCTGGCACCCATGGGTGCCCTTGAGGGAGTCCAGCTGCTCTGAGAGGTGCTGCCTCCCTCTATACGGGATTGCTTGTGGCCCATGTACGCTCTGGGAAAGAGCATCCTCTGCAAGCTCAGTATTCCCACCCAAAACTGAGGTGTTTTAACCAAGCCTTTTTGATTCCCAAATGCGTGGTGCCTGCAGAGTGCCAGAGCCTTGCTCCCCCTC
>VXBU01010835.1:369945-425665 GCA_013400315.1 Bombycilla garrulus | reverse complement strand
TTGCTGTTGCTAGTATGTTCAAAATGGGAACTTTTTGAAGGAACTTTTTCCAAGGGTCACTGCTGTGGTTCAATTAGAGGGAGGTGATCTTGGACTGGCCACAGAGGTTTTGTTGCCCCGCGGGGGACTGAGTTATTTGGGGAGCACAGGACAGTCTCCTATGGATTCATGATGTTTGGTTGACTAATTAACCAAATTACACAGAAATCTTATTTTTTCTCTGTAGGTGCCTATAAACCCTCTTCTCCCCCCTTGCAATGGTGTACGTGGGGGGTGGTGTAGGAGTTGCTGACGATGGCACTGAATGTGCGAGTGTTTCTCTGCACTTCACTGGGAAGAAATCTTTTAGTCTTCTTGTTGTCTTTTTGGTTTTTTTGGTGGTTTTTTTTAAATTTTTTTATTTTTTTAATAGTAGATCTGAAGTTTGGGGAGTAGGCACCCTCCCCACAGAGATTTGCCAAGGATGCAAAGGGAGCTGGGGTTTGAACTGGGAGATTTGGGTAACCCCAGGGATGGTTCTGTCTCTGGCTCAGGGTTTTTCCCTGCTGGGTTTTCAGAGGCAGCTGGGTGGCAAAGCGTTGCTCCATCAGGATGTGACACTTGCTTTTCTGGATGCAGCCCTGCCTTTGCAGCCAGTGAAGAGCCATGCTCAGCCACGGGACTCCGAGTTTGTGTGAGGGGGTCAGGGTTTGCACACTGGCTGTGGGGTGAACACCCTTTTAGCTTCCCAAGGCCGAGCAGCCCTGGCTCTGGCTCAGATCGTGTCTGTGCCAGGTGATTTTCCAGCTGCTCGCAGGGGTTTGTCCCACGGTGCTGCTGTCAATGACTGGCACTGCTGGGCTGGGTACTGGAGCGGGGCCAGGAGGGGCTGTTGAAGGGTGCTGGAGGCAGCAGCCCCTGGCCATGGCTGGCTCCACTCTGGCCACACCAGAGAGGCTGTAGCACAACCCAGAATTAAGTGCAAGTCTCCCAGGTGCTGGTATTTGACCATGGAGCCCCTCTCCTCCCCACAAGGAGCTCTCTTTTCTTGTTTGTGTGTTGCCTTTATAAACAGGTTTAAAAAAAGCTCTCGCCTTCCAGCAAGGGTTGCAGGGCTGGGCCAGGATCTGTCCTCATTCCCTGGAGTGGGGGACAGCAGCAAGGGGCAGGTGGAGGTTTGTCCGGTCCCCTTACCTCACATGTGCCCACCTCCTCCTTCTGCCTTTGCAGTGGTGTTGGAAGGGATTTTGGGGGATCATCTAGCATCCCACGCTGGGAAAGCCCTCTGCCAGCCCAGCATGTCACCCAGTTGCAGCTGAGAGGTGTCTTGGGACCTGCTACCATCTGTCACAGCGGGGAGATGGATGGGCTGGAAGTTTTGGACACAGGTGATCATGTTTGTTTGGTTTCCATGGGGAGAGGCCGGGCTGAGTGACTGGTGGTAGCCTGAGCCGCCTGCACGGGCTGCGGCAATGAAGAAGGTCCCCATGGTTGGTGGTTCCTGACTCAGGTGATGGCAGAGCAAGGCCGTGAGGGGCCTGGGCTTTGCTCTTAGTGGTGGTGATTGTTTCCTCCACCTGGCTTGGCACACGCTGCTCGGCCACACCTCATCCAGTGGCCCTGGAGTTTGGACCTGTCTGGCTGGGGTTGAGCTGGTCTCAATGCCAGCGGGGGTGGAGACACCCAGAGCAGCCAGGTTCCCAGGCTCTGGGAGGGACAAGTGCTGTATCTGCCTGGGGCAACTCCCATGGGGTTCTCGGAGACCTGCCCAATGCAGGATCCTTCCCAAAGCGGGAGGTGAGAGGAGCTGGCACCTGCTTGCCGGGGCTCCGTGTGCTTTGCCCATGCTGGGCATACACACGGCAGCTCCCGGTGCCCTCCATGAGCCGCTCACACGGATCCACACCAGCGCTGCAAACGTGAACCCTGTCTGCCATGAGGCCATTGGCAGTGGCCAGGCTGGTGCTGATGTATGTACAGGTGTGCTGCCATGAGATTGTGGGTGGGGTCCCTTCCAACATCACCCATCTGCTCCTTGTGCCCGTTGGCCCTTGCCAGGGCCTCCCAGACCTGCTGCCCTCCAGGGACACTCTCGATGTGTGTGTTGAAAAACCACACTCTGTGTTGATTTTCCTCCGGCTCTGATTGTGTAACCCATGGGTGGTTGTGTTGGTCAGTGGCCATGGAGTGTCAGGGATGAACTGCTGGTGTATGTCAGCATGTGTACAGGTGGGATTTCCACTCCCTCATGCTTCATGGGAACCCTGGATGGCTGAATGCGTGGATGGCTGCAGAGCACGGCCAGAGGATCCGTCCCCTCCATGTGGCAGGAGGGAGAACGTGGCCTGTGAGACAGGTGGGAATAGGATCTGTGGCCTCTGAGGAGAGGCAGCAGCAGACAGGAGAGGTTATCGGGGCATCAGGAAGGCTTGTGGGGAGTCTGAGGGGCAAAACAGATGATGGTGCCAACTCTGCTTTACCTGTGCCTTGGAAATGCCAGCAGGAGCTGGAACTGCAGATCTGGAGCAGCTGTCAGTGCTGCTGTGAAGTCTCCTGCACCCCTGGAGCAGCATTTTCACATGAGGCTCCAGACAGTATGGGGGGTGTGAGCAGGGTGGGGGTACCCACAGCCCCTCTCAGCGCCTCTGGATGGGTTTGGGTTGCACATGCACTGTCCCAGGTTGCCATGAAGTTGGATAAAATCAGTTCAGGAAAATGAGCAGTGGCTGCTCCAGTTGGATGTGGCAGTGGCCCATTGTACCTGAACCCACACCTGGACCGGGACCTGATACCCAGCACAGAGCCACTTGCTGTCTCCATCAAGGAAGGTGCCAGTGTCCTCAGCCCCCAGGGCTGGTGCCAGCAGGTGGCAATGTGGCCTGAAGTATTGTCACTGTGACCGGGGTGAGGGCAAGCACTGGGTGCTTGGGGTATGGGGCACCCACGTCTTGGTATCCCTGTGCTCTCAGGGGAGCCCCATGATGTCCTTGGCAATTCTGGGGTCAGTTTTGGGGTCTTCCTTGTGTGCTGTGTCAGCAGGTTGGGACAAGGAGGGAGGTGAGTGGTTTGCTCAGGGGGAGGAAATTGAGGTTTGGGGGATGCTTGTGTGTCCAGCTCTGCGGTTCGCTTCCCCTCTCTGCCTCAGTTTCCCTGCACTAGGAGGTGCAGATGGATGCTGCCGGTGCTGGTGCCACTTCGTGCAGGCAGTCATGGTCCTGCTGGTGAGCACTTGGCTAATGGACTGGGATTGCACTGTCCTGCAGCAGTGTCAGCCCCTGGACAGGCTCATGGAGTGGGGACATGTCAGCTGGAGCCCGCCCAGATGTGGGTACCTGCATGCCCAGGGGTATTTCTGCTCCCACCAGATGTGCCAGGTGCAAGGAGATGGGCGGCCCAGCTGTGCAGAGAGGACAGAAGCAAGATGGGCACTGTGAGCCAGAGGAAACCCGTCTGCCTCTCGTCTTATGCTTCCCCTGGTGCCCCCAGCCCCCCTTGGTCACTGGTGTGGTGGCGCGTGGCTTTGCTCCAGAAGCCGTGCCGGTCCCCAGCCCTCCTGCACCTCCAGCCGCCCCCACGTCCATACAGCTGGAGGTTTCAGTTCTGCATCTCCGCTGCCCAAGGGGAACTCAGTCAGCGAGAGTGAAACTCCGTGGCTCCAACGGTTGCATTTGTGCCGCCCCCCCCGACACCCCCTCGTGTCCCCCAGGTCCTGGCAGGGCCAGCAGCCGCTGTTGCGACACTTGCAGCGACAGCTGTGCCGCTCTGCTCTGACCTTCCCTGGAGCGTGGCTCAGCCAGCACGGAGAGTGGCTTCCAGCTCCCCTGCCCAAATCCGGGGGCTGGATTTGGTCCCGTGCTGGACCCTTGAGAGGCAGCACCTCTGCAAGGTGACCTGGTGGAGTAGAGGTGTGAACCCCCACAATTCCTACCCTGCCTTGATCTGGGGTACCTTCACCCCATCCCTGTGGGGTTTGGAGGAGCTCCAGTGGTGCTGGTCACGCTCTGCATGTTGCCCATTGCATGTACCCTTGGCACAGCTGGCTCGTGCCATGGTTCTTGGTCGTTGCTCACTGCTGCACTGTCGTACAGCTGAGCCTCCTGTGCCACTGGAGATGGATTTTCTCCTCCTGTCCCCCTTTCCACAGGCCCTGGTGCTGTGCTGCTGGGACTCTGGCACCGCTGGATGGTTGGGAGCTAGGGTTCCTCACTGTGTTTACTGCCAGCCTGTCCTGCCTGATGCTCCTGCTTGGAGTCAGATCTCTCCCAGTTTGTTCCTTCCCACCTCTTGGTGTCAAGCCAGAGGAAACACAACTGGAAAAGGCTCAACAGGTCTAATTAAACCCTGGGGATATTCCCAGTGGCTGGTGCAAACTGAAGGCTGGGCCATTGCTGAGATGCTTTAGTTTTGTGGGCTGGGGAAATAGAGAAAAATGGACAAAAATGAAGAAAGTACTTTTTTTTCTTTTTCCTTTTGTTTATTTTTTCTTTTTAATTTATTTTGTCTGCTTCTTGCTGTTGTTGGGATTCCCTGAGACTGACATGGCACAGCTCTGGGAAATGGGGTCTAGGGTCTCTCTGGTTTGGGATGTGATTCCATGAGCACCTGGCAGAGGAGCGACAGGCTGGGTTGGGAGCCCGAGGTGGGGAAGTTTGGGTTTGGCATCCAAATATTTGCAGCCCCAAGCCCGTTGCTAGAGGAAACATGAAAAAAGAGGAAGGAGAGATTGCGGTCACAGCTCTTCCCCTCCGCAATCTGCGCCTCCCTCTGGGCCCCTCCAGCTCCAAAGCTGGTTATTCTGCCCATCCATCTCTCCTTGACTTTCCAGCTGTGTGCGTGGAAGTCCCCATGGCGGTGGCCATGGATTATTTATTTGGGGGTATTACATGTATATATGATGTAGGCAGGGGTTGTATGTATTTGGGGTTTTTACACATGGGAATGAATATATAGTGGGGGATTTATCTATACATATGGAAATATATATTTGGTGGGTTACATATATGGGAATATGTGTATTTTAAGAGGGTTATGCGTATAGGAATATATATATTTTGGGGAGTTATATATGTGGGAATACATGTGTTTGGGGATGTGACTGGATGTGGCACAGGGGCTGCTGAGCATCAGCTGAGCAGATACCCAGCGAAGTCACCAAAAGCCATTCCTGCACATCCTCTGGGATCCTTACGGGCAGGTTGGAGCAGTTCCCAGCATGTGCTGCCTTTGCATGGCAGGTTGTGCCAGCCTAACTACATCAGTTAAAAATGGGGGTTCCAGGAGGTTCCCCTCATTTTCCTGCCCTCAGGAATTTTGGTTTGTCACTTGGTGAAACCAAAGCTTTGATTTTCAAATAGGAACAGAGTTAACACCTGCTCAGCATCTCTGCCCCAGAGCTGGACATAAAGATTGTCTTGTCTTTACCCCTTTCTCTCCCCTTCTTTTTTCACTCAGAAAGGGGAATTCGCTTCCCTTTGCCACCTCCATCCCTCCCCATGTGTTTTCTTCCCCTCAGCTTATAAAATAACAGAACATTTGGAAAACATGATACTTTTCCCCTTCCCTGGGCAGCATTTCTCTGTTTATAACAAGAAGACTTCGAAGGCAAGTGTGCGGTGGGGTGAGAGCTGGGAACTGCCCAGGAGCCCTGGGGACAGCCAGTGGCCTGACCCAGCCACAGCCCCTCACCAGGACCTGTCTCACTGTGCAGGTCGAATGGCCACCTTTTGAAATACTCCAGAGTTTCTGGGAGCAGTGCCAGGATGCTTCCTTGGTGGGGCAAAGGACGTGTATGGACAGACAAGGGAGCTGGCAGTGCCAGTGAGTGGGGGCTTTGCTGTTTTGAACCAGCTCAAAATGTTGCAAAATGGGGACTTGGGTGTTCACTGGGGTTTGCTGGTGCTGGATGTACCACCAGGTCCAAAGGGCAGCGGCTTCTGCAGCTTGGGCGGGGTGTGAAGCAGCCCTGGGGCTGTCAGGCTGGCAAGGGTCAGGGCCTCAGGACTGTCACCCGATGTGTGCTGTTCATCCCTGTCTCGGATGACGCTGGGCTGCAACCCTGCAGTGTCAGAACTGCCCGCAGGCTGAACACACCAAGACCAATCCTGCTCTCGCTGGAGTTCCCCACCTTGGCCTGACAAGGGGCAGCTTTTCTGCCACACTGGGTCGGCAAAGGCACTGCAGTTAGTTGTCAGGATCTGGGGACTGTGGCCCAGCCAAGGGCTGCATGGGGTCAGGCATTGTCCAGAAGTCATTGTCCTGGTGGCCTGGTGGGCTGTGGTAGCCAGGCTGCTGCAAACCATCAGCCATGGGCAGTTCTGTCAGTGCCAGAGTCTGAGTGGTGACGGTGTGGCCATACTGGCTGTCCCGTGGCACTGTGGGCATCCTGGAGCCTGTGGAAATGGACGTTCCCGGCTTGTCGAGTGGTGTCTCCACTGAGAGGAAACACCTCTGTGTACAGACGTATGAGGTCTTGCCTGGCCACATGTCCCTCATTGCATCCTAGTGGGCTGTAGAGCTGACCCCAAGCCACCCCAAAGCAGAGCCAGCCCGGGCACAGACCTTGGCCACATCCTCCACGCAGCCTAGCCTGTGGTCCCTGGTCCTCGCGTGGTTCTGCCACCAGCCCTGCAAGGCACTGCAGTGCTGAGACCAGCGAGAGCTGCTCGGACACCAGTTGGAGGTTCAGGAACTTGTTGAGAGACCCTTTGCATTAAACACCACTTCCCTCATCCTGGCTGGCAGTGTGGCACTTGCAAAGTGGTGCTTCTTCTATGGGTGCCTCTGTCCCCAAGTGGTCAGTGCTTGTGTAGGACACTGTTTTATTCAAGGAAATAAAGGAGTGGTCCTGGGGGTGACAGGTTGGTCTGGGCATAATGAGTGCAAGTGTGGCAGTAGCTGGAGCCCCCTGTCCTTGTCCCTGCTGCTTCCCCATTGTGGAAGACAGACTAATCTGTGTGTACTGATGAGGGAATCCCTGTGACTGGTCTGCTTGCAGGACCCCAGCCTAGCGCTGTGAGCTTTGAGGCTGGAAAGCCGCTTGCACCTCGGCTCTTGAGGGGTGTCCCCTCTGCTTGGTTCCTCGGGAGCGAGAGGAAGGTGCAGCCGCGGACGGAGCCACGCGCTCCCCGCTCCGGCTTTGTTCAGGCTGAATTTTGTAATGTCAGGAAATGAGCTGGCTGTGGGAGGGGAGGCAGCCGGGGGAGGAAGGCTGGTTTTGTGGTTGGAGCGGAGGATGAGGACGCCGGAAAGCTGAGCACAATTCCTCGCTCTGTTGCAGGTGCCGGGGGTGAGGCTGCAGCTTGGGAGCTCGCGGTGTGTTTGAAGAGCGGGTACTGGCCTCTGTGCCTCAGTTTCCCTATTGTTCAGCACCATTCCTCTCCTGGGAGTGTGCTGTGGTGATGGGCTCTGCACAAGTGCCAGATGGTTGCCACCACCGGTAGATGACCAGCACAAGGCCGGCTGAAGCCACTGGGCTTTGCCCCATGGGTCTCCTCCCATCTCCCAGGGGTGAGTGGGATGAGTTTAGGAGCTGTGTTTCCTTCTGGGCCATGGCAGTTTCTCCTCGGGCCAAGCACATGTGCTTCATGCATTCCCTGGGACAGTGTCCCAGCAAGCGGGTCAGTGCTTTTTCTTGTGGGATGTGGATGAGAATCTTCCCAGAAAACACAAAGTTCATCTAAACTTTGAGCAACTCTCTGCTGGCCACACTGTCGGCATGGGCCACATCCCTCATTAATTTCGACTTTTGGTTTATGATTTGTTTCATTCCTGAACTCTTTTAATTTCTTTCCCTGTGGTCTCACTGGAATGCTTTCCACCTTGTATATGCCTCAGGGCTCCTGGTTCCCTGGATCCCTGCAGGTGCCTGGCCAGGTCCCCCCATGGCCCTTGCAGTGATGCTAAGGATCAGGGCAGTGCAGGGGGGGCCCTGCAGCCCCTGTCCCATCAGCCAGGTGTGCAGGGAATACTGGGCTCCCCTTGCTGCTCCCTCCATCTGGCTGTGCTTGGGATGGGACATGTGGGGAGTCCTGTCCTTGCCTCTGTCCCCTCAGACTGACAGCTGCTCGCTTTGTCTTTGCAGTTGGATTGAGGAGCGGTGGCTGCAGCTCATCCCTGGCAAGAGCAGAAGATGCAGAAGGCTGTGTAGCAGGTACGTGGGAAATCCCAAACTCTGGGTTCCTGCCTTCCCTTTGGGTTTACTTGGCCACGTGCGTCTCCCCTGCTGCAGGCTGGGAGCGAGCAGAGGGTCCCACAGAGGATGCAGCTCAAGGGCCTCAGGTTCTGCAGTGGTGTTGACCAGATCCTGCAGCCCTGCTTCAGTGACAGGAGAAACAGTGAGGTCTAGTGCTGGAAAGGCACAGGGAACACCCTCCTCCACTGTGCACCCCTCACCTGCTCTGCACACGGGGGTCCTGGTGCACAGGATGGGGCAGCAGGACACCTGGAGTAGGGCAGGGAGTGCCACTGCTGTTCTCCAGTGCCCATCTTCCTCTTCAGTTCTCCATCGGCACAGCTCTGATGGCTCCCAGCCATAGCCACAGCCCTGATCTGGGGCTCTTCGGGTGTTTTGCAACACAGCCCCATGTATCAGTGCAAAGGAAGGTTTTCCTGCCCTGTTTTCTCCCGGTATGGACAAGACTTGTGGCCAAACCTGTGGTTGTTTTGTCCCTTGCATTTCTCTGAAATAAGGTGCTGCTGGGAGAGGGCCTCATGTCCAGGTTTTCTTCCTTTTCAACCCTCTTGGCCTGTTTATTGCTCTTACAGTAAATGTTTGTGTCTCCTGTGTCTGCAGTGAGGTTGTGGTACAGACACCACCGCAGGCTGGTTTATGAGGGCTCTATGGTTTCATGTAATGCGTCTTCTGTACCTGAGAGTGAAATCAATAAAAGGAAAGATTTTTAAAAACAATATGCCCCCAGCTCCTGAACGGAGAGTTCTCTGTCACAACTGCTTAGTGAGCAGTTTTGTAGGGTTGTGATGGCTTTTAGTGCTGGAGAATGGGCAGGTAATTTATTTGGAGGCCTGGTGGTGGGAGATGAGGGCAGCATCACTGCATCCTCTGCAAGGTCAACACCAAGGGCTTCATCTGCCGATAGAAACCAAGAGCAGCTCCCCAGGCTGGGTCACGGGGAGTGTGGCAGAAGGGCCCTGCTGTGTCTGTGCCGAGTGGTGCTTGGTGTGTGCCAGCGATGGGCGGTGGTGTGCCAGGGGACAGGAGGCTTGGAGGGCTTGGCTGAGTCTGTCCCGCTGTCTGAGCTGAGTGTTCCAGGCGTGTTCTGGGGCCTGGTGTGGGACCAGCTCTGATCCACTCTGGGCACAAATGAACAGTAGCTGAGGGGCACGTGTTTCCGTATGGCGAATCATTACTTGGAGTTTGGGGCGATGGGTCTGTCTGCTGTGGGGTGTGTGCAGAGGGCAGGACCTTCCTTGGCTCCCAAACACCGCGGTCCCGATGGGCCGTGCACATTCCATCCCCCAGCCCGGATGCTGGTGGGCGGTGGCAGGATCTCTCGTTAACTGTGCTCTCCCCCACATCACTGCTTGCTGCTAGAGACAGGATGCCCAGCTCTGCCAGCTCCATCCTGACCAGTGACAACAGCTCCTTGTTTTCTAGTTTCGCACAAATTCTTGGGTTTTGGGTTGGCAGTGTCCTCCTGCAAAGCCTTCGTACTTCCACTGGTGCCAGCACAGAGTTTTGAGCAGGGAGGAACAGTTTAGTGATTTTTTTTCAACTGCAGAACTGCTTGCTCCAAGGAGCAGCTCAGCAAGTGGCACTTGGGGAGGAGGATTTTGGAAAAACATCTCTGGGGACTACTTTAAAACGTGTCCCCTTTGCTCTGCGAGTGACAGGAGCTGAGCAATTAGAGGAGCAATATCGACCCAGCCTTGGAAGCGTGTGACGACCGGCACCGGGTGATTTAATCCCAGTGAAGCCACGTCCTTGCGTCCTGGACGTGCAGCATCGCTGCCTGTGATCAATAGGCATTTTGTCTGAGGCCAGCCCTGTTTGAGGCGAACTAGGCAAAACTTCTTCTGTGACAGAAGACTCTTCTAGGGCCTGTGACCTTAATTGGATTGACTCTTTCATGTCCTGAAGACGGTTGCGTTATCTTGCTGCAGCCACGCTTGGTAAATCACGTGTCCGTCCCTGCGTGCAGGGTCTGTGCCACCCTGCTTCTCTCCCGGTGACATTTTTTGCAGCCTGAGGCTGATTTCCAGCTGCTTGGGAAGAGCCCTTGGGTCACCAGGTCTGTTTCTCTGCCGTCTGAGGCCTTGCCTATGTTCTCTTGAAGGTTCATTGGCAACTGGAGTTTGGAACTTCCAGGCTTCCACTGGTGTGAGTGTGCCACCTCACCTGGCACCTGTTTCTTTGCATCTGACAAGATCCTCCCGATCTCCAGGGAGAGCTTGTAAAAGCCAGCCAGTGGCCGCACTGAAGCCAAATCCCCACTCTTGACCCTTTTGGATATGGAATACTGAATTTGGTAAAGCAGTGGGTTCCTGCTGTGTTTGCAGCAGCTGAAAAGTGGCTGAGCTGCTGGAGGTCAACTTTCCAGTCCCTGTGGAGCACGGTGGCCTTCTCTGGTCATGGCTCTGCGCTGTGCTTTGGGTTCTGAGCTCATCTGCTATTTTGCCACTGGTGGGGTAAAAAAACTGTCTTCAAAGCCCTTTTCCCTTGGGGAAAAGCCAGCTTGGTCAGAAACGTCCGCACAGAAATGTCATCTGACCCAGCAGCTGGCTCACGCCCTCCCGGGGGTCCTGCGGCGTCCACTCCCCGTGTCCCAGTCCCGCCGCGGCCCCGGGTCCGGGCTGCTGGAGGAAGCGAGCCCGGGCGCTGGTTTTGGCAAGCTCTGGCCGCTCCCTTCCCCCCGCAGCCTTCACTACCCCCTCCTGCCTCCGCTTCTGCCTCTGCCCTTCAGCTGCCGCCGTGCACCCTGGCGGCCCCGGCCGGGCTTTGGGGGGGCTCGGGGGCCGGCCGGCGGCCCGGGCAGCGGTGACGGCGCTCGGGGATGGCGGCTCCGTCCCGCGCTTCCTCCCGGCCGCCAGTGCGCAGCAGCCGTGGAGAAGGACGCAGCCACCCTGTCTCCTGTAAGTACCTCTCACTCTTTCCACTGGAGAGTTAAAATTAGCAACTTCTTTTTTTAAAGCAGGCGTCGCTTTAAACCTCGCCAGCCCAACTGGGTTTCCTTTTATTTCCCCCCTCCCCCGACTCCTTTTCTCTTGATTTTTTTTAAATTTTGTTGTTATTGTTCAACGTGTGCATACACTTTTCTCCCTTTTTATTTCTTTATTTATTTTTTATTTTTTTCCCCCCCTTCTTTTCGTTCCTTCCTATTTTAAACACGGGTGACGCTGCAGTGTCGGTGCGGAGTTTGGAGCCAAATAAACAGCCCGGCGCTCCCCCACCCCGATCGCCTTACAGAGCCTGAGGCCAGAGCCCAGCGCCGAATTTAGACCCTTATCTATTGTCAGCCTCCGCGGTCGGCGCTGCTCAGCCAGGGGGGGGTTGCCCCGGACCCCCTTGTTGCTCCTGACACAGATCCTCGCTGTGAGTTTGCCGCTTGTTGTTTTTCCCTCTCCTTTGTGTTCGTGATAAAGCACAGAAGTGCCCGTAAATCAGGACCCGTTGCTTTTTTTTTTTTTTTTTTTATTTTTTATTTCAGGGCTGGGTGGACAGGGAGGGAAAGGGGGTCTGAGTCATGTGGGGCTACCATGCTGGAGAGAGGAGGAAACTGAGGCACAGAGGGGGGCATGACTCCCTGATGGGGAGTGGGTGAGCTGGGATTTCTTCTTTTTAGAATCAAAACGAATGTAGATCAGGAAGAAAAAGGCAGCAGGCACGGGCTCAGATACAGGATCAGTGCCTGTCCCGGGAGATAAATCCCTTGGGGAAGCTTGCGCCCACGGTCCCCTGTGGCAGGGACGATTCCAGGGCCTGACCGGGTGGGTGGAGGGTGCCAGTGCCAGAGCGGTGCCGCGGCCAGAGCTCTGCTGCGCCAGGACGGGATGAGGCCAGCAGTTGGAAGTGGACGTCCCAGCCCGGATCTGCGAAAGCAAACAGGAAGGTGAATGGGGAGCAGCCGCTGTGTTTACTCAGAGGTTATTTATTGTGGTTCCTTAGAGGTTGGTACTGGGGACTTTTAACACCTTCCTGCTTGGTGCTGGATCCTTTTGGCCAGGGCTGGATGCCCAGCAGGAGCTTGCAGCCATACCGGAGGTGAGCCAGATACCAGGCACTGGGTGTCAGGTGAAGTGTCACACTGGGGCTCTCTGTCCAGTTCCTTCTCCTCCCTTGACTGTTTCCTAAATGTTTGTTTTGCTCTAGAGCCCAGCCTGGCCGGGGCGGATGTGGTGGGGGATGGATGTGGTGGGGCTGAGACCAGTGCTGAGCTTGCCTCATCCTAGAAAAATCTTTTTCCATTTGATTTTTTTCAGGGTTTTAATGCTGTTGCTGCTTTGGTAACAGTTAGTAGTGCTGATAATCTTCATATCCACGTCTGTGAAAATGGAGCAGCATAATAGGAAGGGGATCTTTCAGAAGTGCTTTTAGTGTTGCCCTCCCAAGAGGGAGGGAGGGAGAAGTGTTTCCCATCCCGGGCGTGTGCTGCCCTAGCTCTGATGCTCATGGATTGGGCTGGAGAATAAACTTTGGGTGTGCTTTGGGTTAAACCCAGCCCTTTTCCATTTTCATTGTGAATGAGGTGGGTTCTCCCCTCTGCTTGACTTGGAGGGATATGTCACAGGGTGGTCTCCTTTGTTGTGGGAACCACTACAGGGTCCCAAGGTTTCTGCTTTTGGAACTGAGTGGTTGCCCTCAGTACTGCCCTAGGCAGCAACAGCTGCAGAATCCTTTCCTCCTCCTCGTCTTTTGGCAAACAACCCATTTGGGCAACTGTTTATTGATACATTTTTACACTCCCACCCTTCAGCAAAAATTGGGACCAAAATATTTTAATTTCTTTTTACAAAGTCATGCCTCACTTTTTCTCATCCCACCTTTGCACTGGGAGTGTTGACAAAAAACTGTGCCATTTGATTTTCTTCCCCAGTGTTTTCCCTTTTCCAAGTGGAATTGTGACTGGTGTTTATCCGTGACATTTCTGCACTCACAATGGCTCTTACCTGCCCTTGGGGTCCATCTCCTCTGTGGTGCAGGAGCATCCCAGCTGCTTTTCCACGACAAGCCCTTGGCCTGAGCTGTGGCTGTGTGCCAGTGATGCTCCAGCACGGGATTTTGGAGTGGGCCAGACCCAGGATGTAACAGTGCTTCTGGGAAGTGCCAAATGTTGGCCTTTCCCACAGTGTCTGGGAACTCCTGAGCATCACCCTCATGCTTTGCTGGGATGTCCTTGAGGGGCATTTGGGCGACATCCCAGCAAAGCATGGGATGGCAAACATCCCAAAATCATCACCCCTCTGGCATGTGGCTTTTGGTGCAGCCGCAGAGAAGGGCTCAGCTGGTTGGGGACCTTCCCCCACCACCTAAATTCCTCTTGCTGAATCACCGAGTTTGGCCTTAAAAATCCCATTTTAAGACAGAATGCTGTTCCTGGAGGATGTGTGCCGGGCTGGGTGAATCTGTCTCGGTGGGAACCATCAGCCAGGTCTGTAAGTGGCTGCCATGGGGTCGGCAGACGTCACGGCCTCACTGCAGTGGCCCAGCCAGTGCTGGGGAGCAGGAGGACAGGATTTGTGTGCCTGGGACAAGAATGTGCGCCCTGTGAGTGAGCAGCAACAGCTGAGAACCAGCTGTCCTGGTGGATTTGAGCTGCCTGGTGAGCTGGGGCCGGATTCTCACCCCTCTGGCTCATTGGCATGTGGCTCAGGATGCATGTGGGTACGAGCTGTGGCTGAGCTGGGGAGCGAGGTCAGGTCCCGGCCGATGGCAAAGCCTTTGTGGCATGGGGGGCATCCCCTGGTCCCAGCAGCAGCCCTGAGTCATGCTGGGGATGAGGGACCTTGAGCTGGTTTGTGTCTCCCTCCCCAGCCTGGCTTTGGCTGAAGCAGCTCTGGGCACCCTGGAATGCTCCAGTGGTGCCCTGCTTGGACTCTAGGTAGTGGAATGCTGGTGGTGGCTGATGTTATTTGTGTGCTGGGTTGGAGACACCATGTTTTCAAGGCAGCCCAGGGGAAGAGGAAGTTAAACCCACCTTTTCCATGTGGCATCTTGTCCCAGTTCCTCCTGTTTGCTTAGGGTGAGTGGGGCTGGGGTTCAGTGGCAGCTGGACCATGGTCTGTGCCTCCTGGTGGGTTTTGCTGGCTCCTCCTCAGCTGTACATCTTGGGGCCAAGGGACAGGTTCTCATGCCCAGGCCTTGATTTCTGTTTTTGGTGCTTTTGCAGTCCCAAATAACTAATGCTAGGTTTGGGCCTTTGTTTCCTTCATTAAATGAAATAATGATGTCTGGTGATGAGCTTCCAGCTGTAGTATGGCATTGTGCTCCAAGCATGAGCCTGTGGCTGTGGACCAGAGTGGGTTTTGGGGAATGTGTAAATATGGGTCAGTATGTCCACCCCTGAGAAAGGCAGATGGCCAGGATGACAATTTTTGTAGCTTTATTTCCAGGCTGGAAGTACCACAGGCAGATTGGAGCTGTGATGGTGGAGTCTGAGCACTGGGATAGAGGCAGGAGTGTGGTCCTGCCTGGTCCTGTTGGTGTTGGCCAGATTTTTTCCATCCATCTCTCCAAGGGATTCTTCTAGTGAGCTCTGCTGGGGCATCACCCTCACAGTAATTAGCATTGCCGTATCAGTGGCAAACTAAGATCTTCGACTGATCAAGGGAGCTCGTGACCACCATCGCCTTCCCAGCAATGGGAAGCTCCTGACTTCACCAGCTGAACCCCAGATAAGTGCTGGACCCTGCAGCCCCTAAAGCTGGTGCTTCCTTCCCAGGAGCTCGAGACATGTAAACCCTGATGGAGAGCGTGGCATGGGACAGTGCAGAAGCAACATCTACAGTGCCTGCTTTGGAGCCGAGGGAAGGGATGGTTGCCTTGGGCAGGGATGTAGTCAGCAGTTGGTAGATGCAAATCAAATCAGCAGCCCTGTGACTTTGGGCACCACGGCTGTTACTTACCAGTGCTTGGGGGTGCAAAACCAACAAAGAAATGATTGTGAGAGGCCAGTTTGAAAGATCTTGGTGGCCCTTGGGGAAAGGCTGAGCCTTTGGGAATGGTGCTGCTGAGGTTGTGCACTGGGAGGGAGGATTGTGCTCAAGGGCTGAGTTCCGGAGTGGCACTGGTGACCTCTGGCCTTTTGGCAGCCCTGGCTCCCAGGCTGAGCCCGCACTGAGCTGTGCGTGCTGCTCTGGGTGTCCCTTCCTGGGTGGGGATGGGGCACAGAGTCGCTGATGTGTCTGGGCTGGGGATGGAGATGAGCTGGAGATGAGGCTGGGAGAGCTGGGGCTGTTCAGCCTGAAGAGGGAAGGGCTCCAGGGAGACCTTAGAGCCCCTTCCAGTGTCTAAAGGGGCTTCAAGTGAGCTGGAGAGGGGCTTTAGACCTGGATGGGGAGGGACAAGGGCCTGGAATGACAGGACAAGTGAGAATGGCTTCCCACTGGCAGCAGTCAGGTTTAGATGGGATAGTGAGAGGAAATACTTCTCCGTGAGGGTGGTGAGGCCCTGGCACAGGCTGCTCAGAGAAGCTGTGGCTGCCCCATCCCTGGATGTGTTCAAGACCTGGTTGGATGGGGCTTAGAGCAACCTGGGATAGAGGTTGGAATGAGTTTTAAGTTTCCTTGCAACCCAAACTGTTCTAGGATTTCATGATTTGTGCCACATTGCCCTCAGGCAAAGCTTAGTAGGATGTCCGAGGCTGGCTGCAGAGGACATATCCCCAGTCCCCATCCCACTGACACAGGAGGGAAGAGCAGAGTTTTCCCCGGGACAGTTTCACTCTTGGCTGTGTCCTGTGGGGCTGCTGTGGATTTCCATTGCTCTCAGGGATGGCTTGGAGCAGCAAGCCATGGAATTTCCCCTGGGTAAAACCCAGCAGGAGGAGTGGTGCCCCCTCTGCTACTGGAGGAAATCTCGTCCCCTTCATGGAAAGCCCCTAAATTCCCAGCAGGGAGGGCTTTGCCCTTATGCTGCTGAGCTGCCCCTAGGAGCCCCATTGGGTCGCAGTGCGGAGATCCTGCCCCCTGTGCTGGAGCTGAAGGCAGTGATTGTCTCCCCCGTGCGTGTTGTGTTTTGGGATCAAGTCATCAATGTCCTTGGTGACCACAGTGGTGACGGTGACCCATAGCGAGGGTACTGCAGCAGGGTCCTGGCTGAGCTGCACTGGGGGATGGGTGCAGGATGGGGGTGCAAAGGAGAGTGGAGGTAATGTTGGGATGCTCCTGTAACGATTCATTGAGAGAGAAAAGCCCTCGAGGTGAAACATCACTGCCGTTGGGCATTGAAGCTTTTCCTGGGCTCAGATCCCCACCCCAGAGCAGGAGGCAGCTCCATGGGGAGCAGAACTGGATGACCCAAAAAACTGTAGCCATGTCCACTCCTTCCATGCCTTCCCTTTCTCCTCAGCACCAACAAAAGTTCCCAGTGTGGGGCTGGTTTGGGGTCAAGAATTGCTCCTGCTCCCCAGCAGTGCGGGGTCGGCTGTGACAGCCTCCTGATTTGCTGAGTGCGGGATCCGACCCCGAATTCAGCTCCCTCTCCTTCTCGCTCCTTTTTTTAATGAGTCAACCTCTCATCTGTCAGATTAAACCTCCTCATTACCAGGTATCTAAATTTTGCTCTGACAATAGTGACAGAGGAAGCTGCGATCTCATTGCCACAGCGCGGGGCTCCGGGGAGCTGGCAGGTGGTTATTTCATGCCCTGCAGGGAGCCGTGGGGGTGGGCAATGGAGCCAGATAATGGGCTCTTGCTTCCCATCATTTAGAAAACCCTACTTAGTGCAGAGGGAAAAATTACCCCCAGTCTCTGACTCTGGAGCTGGTGATAGATAGAGAGCAGGGGGAAGGGGAACAGCTTTGAGGATCTGGCTGCTCGTCCCAGGGTACGGAGGCTGGATTGGAGGGTAGGGTATGGAGGGTAAATGGGAATGAAGGGTAGGTGGGGATGAAAGGTGGAAGGAGATGAGGGTGGATGGAGGACAGATGGGGATGGAGGATGAATGGAGATGGAGATGGCTCAGGGCTGCCCTGTGCAGGCAGTTGGTACCAGCTGGGGAAGGAGATGCTGTGCACATACTGGGCAGCCCCCAGGACATGCAGGGTTCCCAGCCTGGATGTGCGCATCTGGGGAAGCTGCTGAGCCACCTGGGAGACCATAGTCAGGCTCAGGGTGGTGGATGACCCCTGCTGCAAGGATGCCACCACCAAGGTCACTGCTCAAGGTCATGAGGCTTTTCTGGCAGCTGCAGCAGCTTTTGGTTGCTGTTCTATGGGTGCTCTGAAGGTCACTTCAGCAGGGGACTGTCCAAGCCCTCCCATTCAACACCAAGCTCTGCAGTGACTTGTCCCTGCTGGTCCCTCCCTGCAGCATCTCCAGGAGAGAGGACCAGCTGCCTCTCTGCAAAGCCACGTGGTGTGAGGGGCTGCCTGCTTGTCTTGGTCCTGCAGGCTTTTCCTTCCTCAAACTGTGTCCTTACCTTGGCTAAGAGTTCCCTGGTTGACTCTTGGATAGCACCGAGCAGGGCCATGGGTTTGCCAGTGACTTTGCCTGGAGCTCCTGCCCAGGCTCCTTTCCCTGTGTCCCCTCCAGCCTCTGCTGTCTTTGGCCATGCTGGCAGTGCAGAGAAGGTCACTGGCTGTACCTGCTGTCACCCCACCTCTGCAGAACACATCTGCAGTCTGGGATGTCCGTGCTCCTGTGGTGCTGGATGTGATGGCATCCCTGGCTGCATGTGGTGTGGGATTAAGCTGTGATTTGGAGCATAGGGGACCAGGGTTCCTGGTTTGGGTGCTGCCTCCAGTCTTTGTGCTGATGTTGGGACTGTCATCCTTTCTTGCGGGTGTCATCTGACTCCACACTGGCACACAAATTGCAGGGGAAGAAAAGATCAATCCCAGTTTAATATTTTCCCCTAAATCCTTTCTTTCACCCACCCTTGCACGGCAAACGCCAGTTCTCCAGCGTTGTGTCACGGCTGTGCTTTTCCTCAGCCTCTGCTGGGCTTGGCACGGTGCGAGGTTTTGTTACAGCTCAGCAGAGCTGGTTGCACAGTTGGCATCTGCTTTTCTTCAGAGAGTGCCTGAATCTGGGTCAGGAATATATGTGTCTCTTTCAAATTCCTTGGGGGCCTGACTGAATCCAGCCTCACTCCTGTTCCCCTGAACTGCCAAGGTTTTCACCTGCAGCTGACGGGACTGATTCCCTCCTGCAGGCAAGAGGAGCTGAGTGCTGGTTTGGCTGCCTGTCCCAGGGAAATCAGGGCCCTGATGTGGGTGTCAGGTGGGCAGGAGGGGTGGCAGCTCAGCACTGGGTTGGCACCAGCCTGGCGAGTGGGATTTGGCTCCAGGCAGGGTCAAGCAGCTGCGCTTCTGTGCAGGAGTTTTGCTCTGGAGCCGTGTTTCGGCCACCTTCCTCTCCCCTCCCCCTGCCTGCATCTGGAGGTTCGACACAGGAACCCAGATAGCATCATCCTGAAACCAGAATAGAAGCTTTGGAGGAGACTCGAGCATGTTTGTGCGGTTTTTATCTCGGTTTGGAGATAAAGAGGTGCTAAACAATGCTAAGCTGGTGAGTTGGAGTCCCTCACGGTGTGCAGTGGGGCTGAGGACTCGCTGGCACCTGCCCTTGCTGCCTGCTGTCCTGCCAAGGACGTCCCTGTGTGGGTGCTGCATCCCTCCTGGGTGCCACATTCCCCTGCCAGCTCTGCCCCCACCCCGCAGTAAAGCAGGGGTGATGGCCAGCGCTGTGCCAGTGGCTTTGCCAGAGAGGAAGAGCAACATTAACATGAATACTGGCACTGTGTTTTAGGGAAGGGGGCTTTGCAAAAGAGAAGGAAGTCAGTCCTGCTGATCCAGAAACCACACAGAAGGAAACTAAAAGTCCTTGGTGTCAGCATGGAGGATATGTTAAAAAAACAATTAACTCACACAAGGCAGCAAGAAAGGAAACAGGAAGGCAAGAACTGCAGTTAAACAGGCGGGTTCAAAAGGTGATTCCAGCTAAATCCATGTCCTTAAGGGATGAGATTCAGCCCTGGTCATGGGCGGGGAAGTGACTTGGTCTTTGTCAGTGAAGGACTTGGTATTGTCAAGGTGAGGCTCGGAGACCTCGGCTGCAGTTGCTCTTTATTTGCAATTGCTTTTGTAGCTCTTTGCAGCGGGTGGAGGGTCACAGCTGTGCTGGGGGTGCTGGGGCAGTGCACCCACGTGTCTCGGGTCCTCACCTCTCAACGCAGCTGCTTCTCACGGTAAAAGCTGCAGCTTTGTGGCAGAAGTGATGCAGCAGAGCAAGGGGCTGCTCTTGCCACCTCCAAAGCATCATTGCCACCTCGAGAGCATCATTGCTTCCTCCCTCCCTTGGCCCGGTCCCCCACCCAGCACGGGCAGTGAAGGGCTCAGCTGAGGCTCGGCGTGGTGGGTGTAATCCACTTCCCATTGCAGGGTGAGCTCAGGGGCTGCTTTTCAGCACAGCAGCATTTCCTCGCCTGGGCTCTGGTGTCGTGCAGACAGGATGAGTTGTTGGTGGACAAGAAGATGGACATGACCCAGCTATCAGCTCTGGCAGCCTGGAAAGCCAATGCTGTGCCCAGCTGATCCCATGGCGTGGGCAGCATGCGAGGAGCCAGGATTGTGCCCCTCTGCCCCACTCTGGTGAGATACCCCTGCGGTGCTGCCTCCAGCTCTGGGGTTCCCAGAGAAGGAAGAGTACAAATCTGGAGTGAGTCCAGAGACCATGTGGGAGCTGGATCCCCTCTGCTCTGGAGACAGGCTGGGAGAGCTGGGGCTGTTCTGCCTGTAGAGGAGTCTGGGGAGACCCTAGAGCTCCTTCCAGTGCTTAAAGAGGCTCCAAGAGAGCTGGAGAGGGACTCTGGGCAAGGACCTGGAGTGACGGAACAAGGCTTCCCACTGCCAGAGGGCAGGGTTAGATGGGATACTGGGAAGAAATTTTTCCCTGTGAGTGGGTGACAGAGTGGTGGGATGACATGAGCTTTAAGAATCCATCCAATCCAGACCATTCTGTGGTTCTGTAACACCCTGTACCTTGTACCCCACCACTGGTTGTGTGCCAAAGCTCCCTTGCAATGACCTTTTTCCCAAAGAGAAGCTGCAAGACTGGGACGTGTTATTGCTGTAATTTCTGTATGTGGATAAACCTGATAACCCCCCAAAATGTGTTGGAGCTTGGGGCAGTGAATTCTGTCGTGTCAGGTGCCTTGTTCCTTGGGGGTGGATAGTAGTGGGGGAGGACCCTCCCTTTACTCTCAGCCAGCCCCCCTTGACTTGATGGAACCTGTTAAGGAAAAATGCATCTTGGGGAGCATTCTGCAGATCTTGGGTAGAAGATGGGTTGATCCCACAGTGAGAGCATTGTGTGTCTGGGTGGAGCAGTTACTGGGTTGGGCTGTGATCTGCCCTACCTGTCACCTGCATTTCTCTCTTCAAATAGAGACTTTCTGTGCCTCTGTAGGATGAGCTGCATCTTCGCAGGGCAGCATTTTTCTTTTTTTCCCAGCCTCCAAATGTCCTTTGAAGCTCCTTTTGCAGGTTTCCTTGCAGCCAAGGATGTTCCCATTGCGCCGGACCTGTTTTGGGGATGGAGATCAGGAAAACATCCCTTGAACTGGTGCCATGTTGAACCAATCCCAATTTTGCTGTCACCTGTGCCGCTGGCTCTGCTGTGTGTTCCTGCACAAGCAAGAGTGGATTGGGGAGCGTGGTGCTGCACGCTTGGAAAAGCAGAGAGCTCCAAAGGAAAATACATTTTTGGAAAGGATGCATTTATTTGCCTTTATTTGTCTTCCTAAAGCTTTCAGATTAATCTTTTTGATCTTCCCTCTGCAGCTGCGTGGCCAAGGTTTGGTTTCTTTCAGCTGACATTGTGCTGTGAGAGCACACGGCGTTGTAAGGCGGGTGTTAAGGAAGGGCAGCTGAATTCCTTCGCTGTGGAGAGGGGCGGTGTGTTGAGCTAACTTTAGTAAGGAGCGACTAAAAAGGGATGCAATAAAAGTATATTAAAAATAGCAAATGGCTGTAGAAAGTGGATGTGAGACTCTCAGTGTCCCTGCTCGTGCCGAGAGAGATGTGGGGCCGTTCAGTAGGAATGGAAAACTGACGAGTTATGGAGCAGTGCAGAGCACCCCGCTGCTTGTGCAAAGCAAAGGTGAAACCACTTTGAAGTAGGTGAAATAGATCAGAAATTTGTACAGTAGATAAAAAAATCCAGAAATAAAGACTTGAAAGAGATATCAGCTCCGCTGTGTCCCCAGCTCTTGGAGCTGGGGATTCAGCCCCCCAAATTCCTTGTTTTGTAAAAACATCTCCCAGCTGAGATTCCTCTGTGCTTTTTCTTTCTTCCCCCATTTGCAAAATGCTAACTCTGCTCTCTCGCCTGTCTCTCCAATTTGGAGCAATTTACTGGAAGCCGGGGATGAATTACTCAGCACAGAGTTAACCAGCACCTGCTCGGAGTTAATTGGCATGTGTGCTAATTGCTGTGATAGTCACACTTGTGTGAGCGAGCGGGAGCATAGGGAGGGGGAAGCGGGCACTGGCGGCTGCCTCCACCCCAGAGCTTCTCACTGCCTCCCCGGGCAATGCTGAATTCCCTGATCCTTGTTGAGATTCCTGGGAGTGGAAGAGGGTCGGGGTGGCTTTTTTCCTGTGCACCACCCATCATTTGGTTTCCAGTGGATTTGTAGTCCCTTCCCATGCTCTTGGACCCTCCTTGTCGGGGTGCAGTAGCTGGGATGTTTGGAGGTGTCCTTGGAAAACGAGGCTCAGGAGAAAAAAAAGAGGAAGCTGCTGTCTGAGAAGAAGGAGATGATGATTCAGTGAGTGGGGTTATTGTATATAAAATCATTTGAGACCCCAAAAGTTGGAAGTTATTTAGGAGCTCAGCTCCTTGTAGCAGTCATGTGCTCTGGGTGCTTGGCTACGTAGGCGTTCAGGTGCTTAAATTCCACTCGATCACAGAGGAGGGTCACGGGTGATCTCGGTGCCTCAGGCTGGGCAGTCAGGGGGCCAAAGCAATTTGGTGGTGAAGGAGAGGGAGCTCCAGGGGCAGAGGAGATCCTCCTGGATTGGGGCTGAGCCGCAGCAGCAGTGTCAGCAAGAGGGACAGGAGAGATGAGGGCAGCTCTCCAGGTTTCTTGCTCTTCCAGCTGCTGTTCAGAAAGTCAAACCAGTGGTCAGACTTTCTGAAACAGCCACCTGGGCAGGAAATGTGAAAATACCTGGGTTTAAAAATATGGTGGGGGAAAAAAACAACCTAAAAACAAATAAACTCACCCCAGAACCCCAATTCCATGGAGAAAAGAGGGAGGGGTTTGAAATCCCCTCTTGTCAGGTGCATTCGGAGGGCAGCAAACATGCTGTGCTCTTCTCCATCCCTCCTCTTCACCCCATCCAAGAGCTGCCCTCCCTGTGGGGTGTTTTCCTTCTCACTTAGGGTAGAGGGGTCAAGAGCATCACATGTCAGCTCCTTTTCTCCCTATGATGACGAGCCAAAATCTGTTAAGTCACCATCTTCCTGTGGAAAACTTTATCCAGCGGCATGAACAAACCCTGAGGCTGGGACAATGGTCCCCATCCAGCCAAGGTGCTGAGGATGCAGAGTCAGGATTCAGAGCAGCAGGAGGAACCTGGTTTGGTGGTTGAGAAAGGGGATTTGGTTTGAAACACTTGGGGTGTGTTTGTGGCCTGGGGAGAGGAATGTGGTTTGAATCCCACTGTTCCCATGCAAGAAACACCAGCTCGTGTGGAGCTGAGGGCAGGGATGAGCAGCACTGGGCTTTTTTCCTCATCCCTACAAACATCCCATCTCTTCTAGCACTGTGGAGCTTTTGGCCGCCATAGCATCCTGTGAACAAGTCCCACAACGAAATTGTGTTAAAATGTGTTTCCTTTCACTCAGTTTTAATTTACTGCCCGTTGTTCTCCAGTGTTTATTGTTGCTTCTGGAGAGTTCCTCTCTGGTTTGGACAGTAAATCCGCTGTCTTTCAGAGGGTTTCTCTGTCCAAGAGCTGCAGCACACGGAAAGAATTAGCATCTTGCCCTGGGTCTGGTTGCAGAGCTGTTGCTACTTTGTGCTGCCACTGGTGGTTTTGAAGATGCTGAAGGTGAATATTTTTCAGCCAGTTTTGAGAAGTGGCAACCCCGAAGGGAAAAGCGTCAGAGCAAACCTGACTAAAAGTTCCTCCTCTTCCAAAGTTTCTTCATGTATGCAAAATCCTCGCCTTGGTTCTGAGCCTTTGGGCTGTGGCTTCTCTCCTGTGTGGGCTCACGGTGAGGGAAATACCAAGCAGACTCTTCAGGTGAATGAAATAAAAAAAATCCTTATTTTCCTTTTGGACCTTGGAGGGATACTCACGTGGCACAAGCTGGAGCAGTGATGCTCTGAAATTGGTGATGCTGTGGAACTGCTGATGTCCCAGAACTGGTGATGCTCTGGAACTGGCAGTGCTCTGGAACTGGTGATGCTCTGGGACCTATCCTTTTGGAGCTTCCCGTGGTGGGATGGGGAGCAGCAGCCAAAGGACATGCCTCTGGCACTGGCTCACTGTTCCCTGTGGTGACAGTGCTCCTCACAGCTGGATGGCTGCTCCTATTTGCTGCTGAGAGGGAAACACGTGCCTATTTTGGTAAATAATGATTCAATAATTAATTGCCATCCCTGTATGGTCTGTCCTTGCAAAGAGTCCTGCTGGTGAGATTTGTGTATAAAAAACCCAGGTTTTGCTGCCCTTTGCCTCTCTGGTTTTCTTCCTGGCCTGCCCGTACCTCATCCTCCCTGGAGAGCAAATCCTGGATCTCAGGATGGAGAAAAGACTCCCCATTGTCCTTGGGGCTCCTCAAACTTGCGCTGAAACCACAGAACATGATGCATGATGAATAACTTTACCCAATAAAAAGGCAGAGAAAAAGATTAAGTGACTCACATGACTCAGTGAACCCAACCCCATGGGAGTGCAACCATTAGGGTTTGTTTGTTGTTGGAGCATGGTGAGGGGACCAAGGTCTTCAGTGGGTCTGGAGGCGCTCTGGGGTGGGAGAGGAGCAGGAGGAGCTTGATCAGGTTGGCTGTGGCTGCTGCTTTGAATTTGGGATGATGGTTTGATAGAAAAAACTTCTGGGTTTTTTTTTTATGCTTTTTGTAACAAGATCGAGGGCTGGGGACTGCCAAGTTGAGGCAGATAGGAAGCTATTTTGGGACTGGTTTTTCCCTCTGCCTGGGTCTTGGCACAGGGCACCTTGCTTTAAATGCAATGTTATCACTGCTGTTATCCAGCTGCTCAGAGAGGGAGCAGGGAGAAAGACATACCTGTGGAAAATGAAGTGGCTGAAGTTCCCTCTTTGTCCCCTTGCTGCAGTGCAGCACGTGCTAGGAAATGGGGTGAGATGGGCTGGGGGGCTGTGCCAGGAGGTGCTCTGGTACATCTGGACGCAGCCCCTGGTGCTGGGGGATGCAGATTCCTGTGGGGAGGCCGCAGAAGGAGCCCCTGAGACCTGCAGCACTCGTCCCTTTGGGGAGAGTTTTGGGCACAAGATACCCCCGAGTCAGTTTTGTGCCCCAGATCCATGGAAACACCCAGTGTCCAGCTGTGGCTGAGCCCAGTGGAAGGAAGGTATCTCAGCTGCCTTCGGAGTCCTCCTTCCCCATAAGGATTAGGTTTCTGTGCCTTTTTATAAGGTTTCTTTCAAGTAATCAAATAAAGACATTTTAAAATTCCAAATTGAAGATTAGTGCAGAAACTGGAGACGGATTTAAATTGCCCGAGCTAATCACCAGCCACTCGACTGCTTATGACTTTATTAAGAGAAGAAAAAAGTCTGGAGTGTCACGGAGGAATAGTGATTCACGGGCACATCGCTGCCGTCTCCTCCGCCTCTCCTAGCGTCGCAGTGCCCGGCCCACACGTGTCCTGTGGCAGGATGTTCCTGGCCTCCATCCTCGGGCTTCTCTGAGACCAGTTTGGATAAATCCCTCTGCAGCTCTCGGGGCCCCAGAGCTGGGTGGGAGGAAACACCAGAGACCCCCTTGGCCTCGGGGGTGGGATCTGCGCTGGCGGTAGGAGGATGCTGGTGGGGTGCTGCTCCTGGATGGGGTTTGGGAACAGAGTGTCTCACTCCTGTCTTTCTCACTGTGCAGGTTTCTGAGCAGCTGCTGACATCTCAGCCCCGCTGGATCTGGCCACGTACGACGGTACCATGAACTGAGCACGGAGCCACACAAAACTTTTTTTTTTTGTTTTGGCTTTTTTGGGTTTGTTTTCCTTCCGAGAAAAAAAAGCCCCACACCCTTTAATGAAAGTGTTTTAAAGTGGGGTTACTTCTCCCCTCCCCTGAGCCGAAGTTGTCCCAGGTGCAGTGAGGATTTCCAGAGAAGATGGGGAGAAAAAAGATCCAGATCCAGCGGATCACGGATGAGCGCAATCGGCAGGTCAGTGCTGTCTGTCCCCGCTCCCTCACCTCACCCTTTTCCTCCCGTTGGGTATTTTAAATGTCATGTTTCAAAATGACCCATTTCCATCCCATTTTGGGCCACCAATCCATAAAACAAGCAGATGGGTGAGACTTGGTGCTGAGGCCGGATCCAGGCAGATCCAGGACCCCGTTGTGCTGCCCCCATCCAGACGTGTCTCTTCGCCTTGGAGCTCCTTGAGCCGTTTCCATCTAAGTGCTTTTCCAGAAGAAAGTATCTTCTCCACTTAGTTAGTTCCCCCTTTTTTTTATTTTTGTGTTGCAGAAATATATTTCAGTTGACATTTTCCATGTGGTTTTTCCAATAAAAAACAGCCACAACCAGTATCCATTTTACTGAACGCAAACAACTCAAATTATTCCTTTTTTTTTCCTCAACTGTAAACTTAAATGACTCCAGGGCTTTTTTCCTTGGGCTCTCTTGAAGCCAAGCCTGAGACACACACGCATGTGCATGTGTGTAGGAATGCGTTCATGTATCTCAGAGGAGAAACAAAACCCAGCAAATTTTTCCTAAATTTCTGTGTTTCTGAAACTTGAGTGGTGGAGCAGCAGCACTTTGCCAGCTCAGGTTTGCTCTAGGATGACCCTGCCCATGTATTTCCCATAACCACAAGACTTCCAGGCAAGTCCCTTTGCTTTCTGTGCTCCTGGAGTTTGGCTCAGCAGATTTAAGCCTCTGTCTTTAGTCCACCTACTACTGCACCCCAGCATGACCTGCCACACTTCTTTCCTGCCACTTTCACTCCAAAAAAACAGTAAAAAAGCATGTGGATATATTCCTAATCCTTAAAGAGTGGCAAAGAACAGAACTGGATGAACCACTTCATTGCTCAGCAGCAAAACAATAGAAAATGGCAGGTTTTCCTCATTATAGCTTCACTCGGTGGTGGGGGCCAGGATGGGTATCAGATAGTTTTTGCTGATGTCCCTGTTGCTCCTGGGGCTGTTTATATGCATCACGAGGAGGAAAGAGGGCCCTAGGGGTTATTGAAGGATTTGGAGTGTGTTTTACGGGGCAGTGCTGCAGAGAGGAGCGAGAGATCTCCAGTGACTGGAGCCTTGCTGGAAGTTCAAACAAATAGAAAATAATTGGTGATGCTGGAGGTGGATAGCACAGCCTGGCCCTGCTGGATAGACCTTCAGGAAAGGAAAGAGGCACTTCTCTGCAGAGGAAGCAGCTGAGTGATGGAAATGTTTCTGAGGGATGAGTTGCTCTTTGGCACTGGCTGGAGATAAAGACCCTTGCTGAGGTCTCACAGTGTTGGGTGGGATTTGGGGGCAGGAGTCACTTTGCACGGCCGGGTATCATGGCTTTAGCACATCTTTGATGTCAGGTTCCCCAAAGCCCAGTTCCCTGGGCTGGGGGACACTGGTTTTCCCCTGGCAGTAGCTGGTTCTTCCAAAACTCAGCACGGGAGCGTTGCTCCTCGCCCCAGTGCAGCACATCTTGCTTTGCTTCCCAGAAACCAGCCCAATCAAATCGGGTGTCAGCAAAGCAGCAGTTGTTTAATTGGTCACCAGCACAGCTTTGCAATCAATTTTCGCTGCTCCCTTTCTTTGGGAAAAAAGGACATACCGGGAAGATGGGACATTTAATGAAAAAGGACTGCTCCAGGCAGTGAGATCTGCTCTATCCTCTGTGGTAGGAGCTGTAAAGAGGGTGAGAACCCTCTTGCTCCACTCTCCTGGGCATGCTGTACATGTGCAATGCCAGGATCCACTCGCCAGAGTCAGAAATGTCCCATATTGCTTTATCTCATACAATCATGGAATGATTGGGGTTGGAATGGATCTTAAAAATCCATCTCGTCGCACCCTGCTACCATGGGCAGGGACACCTTCCACTATCCCAGGTTGCTCCAAGCGCCATCCAACCTGGCCTTGGACTCTTCCAGGGATGGGGCAGCCACAGCTTCCCTGGGCAGCCTGTGCCAGGGCCTCCCCACCCTCACAGGAAAAGTTTCCTTCTAATATCCCATCTAAATCTCCCCTTTTTCAGTTTAAAACCATGCTCCTTGTCCCATCACTATCTGCTCATGGAAAAAGTCCTTCTCTCTCTGTTTGATCAGCCCTTTTAAGTGCTGGAAGGCTGCAGTGAGGTCTCCCTGGAGCCACCTCTGNGGACATACCGGGAAGATGGGACATTTAATGAAAAAGGACTGCTCCAGGCAGTGAGATCTGCTCTATCCTCTGTGGTAGGAGCTGTAAAGAGGGTGAGAACCCTCTTGCTCCACTCTCCTGGGCATGCTGTACATGTGCAATGCCAGGATCCACTCGCCAGAGTCAGAAATGTCCCATATTGCTTTATCTCATACAATCATGGAATGATTGGGGTTGGAATGGATCTTAAAAATCCATCTCGTCGCACCCTGCTACCATGGGCAGGGACACCTTCCACTATCCCAGGTTGCTCCAAGCGCCATCCAACCTGGCCTTGGACTCTTCCAGGGATGGGGCAGCCACAGCTTCCCTGGGCAGCCTGTGCCAGGGCCTCCCCACCCTCACAGGAAAAGTTTCCTTCTAATATCCCATCTAAATCTCCCCTTTTTCAGTTTAAAACCATGCTCCTTGTCCCATCACTATCTGCCCCTGGATAAAGTCCTTCTCTCTCTGTTTGATCAGCCCTTTTAAGTGCTGGAAGGCTGCAGTGAGGTCTCCCTGGAGCCACCTCTGGCATCTCACTCTCCTTCCCTCCCTGTCCCGCTGTTGCCACAGATCAGCGATGAGGAGCATCAGTGCGTGCTCGCTGCTGTGGCTGCAGGCTGTCGGCTAAGCTGGCTTAAACTCAGCGTCCGGGAGCATCCTCAGCCCACCCCTGTCCCCACGGCAGCCCCCCTGCACCGGCTGGGGGCAGAGGGCACGGTCAGCTCTCCCGGGAGCAGAGCAGCCCAGCGCTGATGAATTATGGATGGAATGCGGGGCCGGCTGCACTGGGTGTGCCCTTGGTGTGCCCGGGTGGCTCCAATGGCACCTGCTGGGAGAGTGTTGGAACCCAGGGGGTTCCTATGACGCCTTTGGCTGACCCAAAACCTGGTCAGGGGGCTTTTCAGCCTTGCCAGAGGTGTCAGAGACCTTGGAATGATACTGAAAATGCCTGTGGCTCCGATTCTAGTCCATGGAACAGGTTGTCAACTTTGTATGAAGAATTTCAAGTCACGAAAGCTTAGATAGAAAAATAGTAGTAGTTATAAGTAAAAAGAAAAGAATTTGAGAGCCCTGTACAGGGGGGTTGGAGATCTGTACAGGGGGGTCTGAGGCACAAGATGGAGAATTTTTACACGTGGCATTTTGTTCTTCTTCATAACCTCCATCTTCTTGATGATGCTGGCACTTTTGGATTGGTTTGACACAGATCTGGACATTGTGGTGTGAGGGGCACGGATTGGTAGTTAATTACAAACATTAAATACGTAGTTATTAGTATAAAAGATTAGAGCTAACCTGGGGCAAGCACAGTGTGTCTCTGGACACGTTCTGTGTCAACCCTGGCAGGGCAGAGAAATCTACTTTTGATAAGGAACCGATAAACTGCCTTGAGAACACAAACAAATGACTCTGGACTACTCCTTCAGCAGCACGGGCTGGAAACCTGGAACTTTTCTATACATCGTGAGGTCTCCCGGGGCTGAGGAGATCCTTGCAGGAGAGGAGTGGGAATAGTGCAGGGATGCCCTGGAGAATGAGGGGTTCACCAGTGCTGGTGCAAGGAGGTGGAGGCAGAGCTGCTTTCCACACCCGCGTTTCCACTTGTGCTGCCAAGTTCGTCTCAAGCAGTGGCTTGGGGCTGCTGAGGCATCACGATCCTCAGGGAGAGCTGAGACTGAACAGGGGCTCTCCAGAGCCTTTGCTGCAAGGTGAAGCACTTTCCCTGCATCTCACACTGAGCTTTTGGCATCAGCTGACCCTGCTCGTGTCCCAGGTTTTGTCTTCCATGAGGGCACAGAGCACGAGCCCATATGGAGTCTCCAGCAGGGTCTGGAGCTGCTGGAGTGGGTCCAGAGGAAGGCACGGAGATACTCTGAGGGTTGGAGCACCTCTACTCTGGAGCCAGGCTGGGAGAGCTGGGGGTGTTCTGCCTGGAGAAGGCTCTGTAGAGATCTAAAGGGGCTCCAGGAGAGCTGTAGAGGGTCTTGGACAAGGACCTGGAGTGACAGGACAAGGGGGGAATGGTTTTAACCTGAAAAGAGGGAGATTTAGATTAGCTAACAGGAGAAAATTCTTGCCTGTGAGGGTGGAGAGGCCCACAGGTTGCCCAGAGAAGCTGTGGCTGCCTCTGGATCCCTGAAGTGTGCAAGGTCACGTTGGACGGGGCTTGGAGTAACCTGGTCTACTTGAAGATGCCCCTGCCCATGGCAGGGGGCTGGGACAGGATCTCTTCCAACCCAAACCATTGTGTGATTCTGTGAATTACAGCAGCAGCCAAAACCAGGGGAGGAGAGCAAGTAAGAGTCACTAATGTCATTAGAGGAATTACTGGAGAGGATTTGCCACAACAGATCAGGCCATCAGTCCTTCAGGGCCAGGCTGCTGACTCTGGCAACTGCCAATATGGTTTGCATCAGGGGAAAGGCAAAAAATCCCCTGCTAGTGTGGGGCAGTAATTCCTTCCTGACCCCTTTGGTGATCGGCTTATGCCCTGAAGCATGAGATTTGATTACCCTCTTAGACTTACAAGGTTAATTCTTCTAGATGAGGCTTGTGCACGGCGTCAGGGGAAGGTTTGAGGTTTCTGTCCCGGGTCATGAGTGGATGCACAAGGCAGTGTTAGGTGGTGTTTTTATGTGATATGGTGGCTAAATGGCAAATCCTTGCTTTCCTCTGCAGGGTGCAAGGGTGTCAATAGAGAGGGGTGCTCTTGTGCCCTGCCTGCAGAGGGAATATCCCCTCATCTCTAGAGGGATAATTTGGTGGTTTGTGTTCTGCTCAGCTCTGCCCAGGTTGCTGGCTGCTTTGGGGAAGATGACCCCACACTCTTCACTACTCAAGGGCAAAACCCAAACCATGCTTGTCACTGATCTTCAGGGCCAAGAGCTGCCCCATTGTTTGGTCCCCACATCTTGACCTCACTCCACTGTCTCCAGTCTTGGTGGCTGAGGCTGTCATGATGCTTGGCAAGGTGTGTTTTGGCAAAGTGTCCCCAGCACCAGTGGCTGCAGGAGCCACCACCCTTGGCTGTTCCCTCTGTTCTGGTGGAGATGCTGCATGTTTTCTTCCTCAAACTGCTTGGTGGGTGAGTCAGAGCCTGGAGGCCACCCTCGCAGGGACAGCGAGGCAGGGACAGTGAGACAGGGACAGTGAGACAGGGACAGCGAGGCAGGGACAGTGAGGCAGGGACAGCGAGACAGGGACAGTGAGACAGGTCACAGGTTGTGCTGGAGAAGGGTGCAGAGAGACAGGGCGTGGTTTTAGTGCCTGTCCTGCCACGGCTGCAGGACCAGAACTGCAGCTGGGTCCCACCTGGAGTCACAGTGTGGCCACAGTTGTTGCGGTGGCACTGCCGGCTCCTGGTCTTGGGAGCACCTGGCAGCCCGCCACTTTTTGGGGTTTGAGTGGCTGAGAAGTCCGGAATGCTGCTGGGGAGGGGGAGTTATTGGTGACACGGGCACTGACCCTCCAGTAATTTAATTTGCACCAGAGTGCGCCGGGCAACGTGAGTGGCCTGGGCGCAGCCCTGCCGTGGTCAAAGCAGGCGCACGTGGCGGCCGCAGCAGCACAGGGTACCAGCCCTACACTTTCCAGGGGATGAGGAGATTAGAGCTGAATCTTGTTACTGCTTAATCATCTCTGGGAGATGGCTGGGAGGGGCAGCAGCTCCCTTTGCTGAGGGTGCCCAGAGCTGCCCCTGCTCTGCCCTCCCACCACATGCAAGAATGCGGTTTTGTCTCAAGGGGTGCAGGAAGCTGAGGGTGCATACTGGGTGCTGCTGGTAGCTCCATACTGAGCTCTTTGGACTGTGCCTGTGATGCCATTGACAGGCTGAGGAAAGGCTGCAGCCTCATTCACTCTCCTCCCTCAGCTCTGTGAATTGAAGCTGTTCAGTTGCAAAATTGATGCTGTGGTGGAGGTCCAGAGTGGAGTTGAGCCTTCCCGTGTGGAGAGGGAGCAGGTCTTAGTACCCAAGGGCATCTCAGCTCATCTCCAGCCCTTCCCCTGGAGGTTGCTTTGCCCCCAGAGCAATCCTTAGCACAAAGTGGTGATCTCCTCCCTCTTATTTTCTTCTTCTGCTTTTGATTTGCTGAGAGGGCATTGGCCAAGCTTTGCGCCTTCCCCGTCAGTGTGCCGCGTGTTCTGGGGGGCAGGAGACCCTCAGCAGCTGTCTGCACTGCAGCCGGGACAGGGAGCCCCAAACCAGCTCCCTCTCCACCAGCTGGGTCCTGTTAGGAGTGTGGTGGTGAGAGCTGAGCGTGGGCTGGGAATTGCAGCCCAACGTCTGCCCGGCAGCTGGAGCTGGTGTTGGAGCCAGCACCCAGCCCCAGTCCTGGCCCCAGCCCCCAGCCAGCTCTCCAGGATCAGTCCTGCAGGAGCTGCCTTGTCAGCTGACAGCTCTGGTTACAGCTCAAGGCAGGGCAGGCTGGGGAGACAGGGACCCCAGTTGGGCAGGCGGTGAGGAAAAACACCCCAGCGAGGTTACACAAAGGGACAGCAAGATGGAAGTGGTAGCTGGGCGGGCCTGTGGCACAGCAGGGCTCATGGTGCCCTTGGGGAAGCATAGCCTACCAAGATAAGTGGGGGCTGGTGAGCAGGAGAGTGGGTCGTGGATGGAGTGGGCACCCCTGGGCAGTTTTTGGGGTGCTAAGTCCCAGCTATGTGGCCCCGGGGCTCGGCACTTGCAGCGCAGCTGCAGCAAGCGAGGACAAGATCTCCATCGCTTGAATATTCCACTTAAAAACCTGCAGCCCCCGGACAGATGGCAGCTCTGCTGGGGATTTTGCTGAAATTTATTTTCTCTTGATTTGGCAATATGTGATTTCCAACGCTGATAATCATCTTTGTGCTTGTGAAGTGTCTGCCTTTGGAGGATCCCAAAATAGGCAGCAATAGGAACCATTTGGAAGGGGGAGGCGAGAGAGGAGAGCTTGGGGTTGAGTCCAACTGGGGAAATTGAGACTGAATATTCCCTCTGCATTCCCCTTCCTTTTGCTTTTCCTCCAGTGGTCATTCCATTTTTCTCTGGGAGCTGTTGGGTCTGTGGCAGCACGGACACAGCTTCTCACCACGGCTGTCCTTGCTTTCAGGTGACCTTCACCAAGCGCAAGTTCGGCTTGATGAAGAAAGCCTATGAGCTGAGTGTGCTGTGCGATTGTGAGATTGCCCTCATCATCTTCAATCACTCCAACAAGCTGTTCCAGTATGCCAGCACCGACATGGACAAGGTGCTGCTCAAGTACACCGAGTACAACGAGCCCCATGAGAGCCGGACCAACGCAGACATCATCGAGGTGAGGCCACCCCTCTGCTTCCCGGCTTAGAGCCCGGGCTGGGTCTGGTACCGCACTGGATGCAGGAGGCTGGTGCAGGGTGGGGATGGAGCAAGCAGATCTCCCACACTCAGTGCCAGATGGATTTTGCATGGTTTTGGTTCAGCTTACAAAAATACTCCCTTCTGGGTGGTAGAGTTGAAGCTGTCTCCAGTTTTGAGTTGACCTACTGCCTTGAAACATGAGGTGCGGATTTGCTTTGTGGGACTCCTCTGTGGAATCCAGGCAAACCATGAGATGGATTTAGAGGCAGCTCCTGGGGCTGCTGCACTGGAGTGCCTGGTGCAGCTGGTGACATTGTTCTGAAATGCCAGGTACAACTGGTGACATTGCCCCAGCCTGATGTTCAGAGAAGCACAGTGGGGTTGTGGGAGGGCACCCGTGGCCGAATGGACGAGGAATTCGGGTGGGATGGACCTTGTGCCTCTGGTGCAGTGCCTGCTCAAAGCACGGCCAAGTTCATGGGTTGGTGGGTTTGCCCAAGGTTTGTCTGGCCGCATTTTGTGGGTCTCCAGGGATGGCCCAACCATGTCCAGTCTGACCATCTCCAGCACTGCCGCTGGCACCGTGCCCAAACTGTGCTCACTTCAAGGCTACTCTCCTCCCCCCTGCTGGCATCGCAGGAGATGCTCAGCTGCCATGTGCTGGTGGTGCCCCCACGCTGGCCCTCTCCACAGCTTTGTCCTCGTCCCTGGTGCTGGCAGAGCGTCGCTGGGCCAGAGCACGGGGCACATTTGGCTCGCAGGAGAGTGCCAGTGCTGCCTCAGTCATCGGTCACGTCCTCTCCCTCAGCAGTAGCTGCGCAGATGGAGCTGTGGGGTCCTCAGTGTGGGGGCAGCTGCCATCAAACCTGGACAGACAGGCACATGAAGGGCTTAGCTTTGTAATTAGTGGCATTATGGGCATCAATTAATGCCCTCAGAGCCACTGGTCGCAGAGTGGAGCAGCACGGCCTACACTGCTGGAGGAATTGGGCTTCTGCTTCTACCTTTGAATCCCTTTGGTGCCACTTGGCCAGTGTGCTCAGGCTTTGATTTCATGGAGGAGAAGGGAAAAAACAGCCTGCCTCCACCTCCCAAAATCTTGTTTGTTTTTTTTTTTTCTTCTTTATGCTCTGTAAAATGTGTCTTTTTAGAGATCTGGACTTGAGGTTTTCATCCCATGGCTGAACTATGGCCAAGCATCTCGCAGCATCTGCCTTCCCTTGCTAGGGTTTGGAGACTCTTCTGCCGCAGCACAGTTTTGTAAGGGCCTTCAAAATGGTTCAAAAATGTCCTTTTTGGCCTATTTGAGCCAGGTAATGCCCCTTCACTGTGCAAATGCTGGTGGTTCCCTGCTGCGCTCGGCGGCGCAGCCTCTCCGGGATGCTCAAACTGCGGCGCTCGCAGCATCGAACAGATTTGTCTTGGCCTAAAAATACCGTAAACATTTTGGGCAGCGTTCTCTGTTCCCTTATGGTCCAAGATGCAAACACTCCCAAGCCGACAAGTTACACACAGTCCTTGGCACCCAAAGAAACACTGTGTTTGCACCACATGAAAAGCTGGATCTGCATCCAAAGCCAAGGAGAGGAACATCGGGAGCGGAAGGATATTGGTGGATGGCAAGAAAAAGAGCCCAAACACGCCAGGCTCGGCATGTCTTGCTGGCAGAGCTGTCCTGGAGCAAAATCTGCTGGGGTGCAGGCAGGTTTGGAGGCTGCTCAAGCATCTCTCCTCACCCTTGTCTCGTCTGGGACCAGGCCTGGGCTGCTCTAAGATTTTTACTGTTTTCTGAATCCATACCCCCAGGAGAATGTTCCTGCTCTTGGGCTGATTTCCATTTCCCCTCGCCCAGGTCAGGTTCCAACAGACCAGCTGTGTCCCCACTGCAACAAATCCAATTTATCTCATGTTTCTTGGTGGCTCCCATTTGAACTTGACTCATGAAGAGTGTCTTCTCATTCTTCCCCACACTGAGCATTTAGAGACCTTGAAAACCCAGGCTGGGAATTTGCCACCAAATATAATTTTAAGTGGATTTTAAGGGGCTGCTGCATCAACCCGCCTTCCCTGTGATGCCCGCGGCCCCTTCCAGCTGAGGGATTTGGCCCTGAGTGGCTCTGGCAGCATCTCAGGAAGGATGAGGAGCAGCCAGGACCTGGAGGAATTGATGTAGAAGCCTCTTGATTTTGTTTTTCTGGTGGAAGGAGAATGAGCAGTGGCTCCAGAGGGCTAAGCCAAGCACTGCCAGGCTGGAGGCTCCTGGGGCCAAAAGCACTGGTACCACAGCTCAAGGCAGAATGAGTTGCTCTGTCTAAATTACGTTTTAAATCAACGTGGGATCTCCTGGTTTTTGGTCATGGGGAGGTGCATCTGAGGGCAGGACTGTGGGCACCACATCCCGTGCTGCACAGGAATGTCCTTGAGGGGTTTTATCCGCTGGATATTTAGTGAGAGGCAGAGCTGCTCCGTGCTGAGCATACACAGCCCTAGTTCAAGAGGGGTTCCACACCCCAGCTGCCTTTTGGGGACCATTCCCTACGGGGACACCCCCGTGTTTCAGCTGTGCCAGGGCTCAGCAGCAGCTGTCACTAGTGGGATTCAGCCACACAACCCCCGCGGCTTCTCTGTGCCCGGCAAATTCCTGGTTATTGCAGGCTTTTAAGTCTGAGAAAATCTCTCTAATGCAGAGAGGGGGGTTTCCTTAATCAGGCGGGGGACAGCTGAGCCCCCAGACAGGCACGCTGGGTGCCACGTGCACGCCCAGCCTGGGATCACGCCGGCTTTGGTCCTCGCTGTCGCTTCTTGTTTCCTCACAGCCTGGCTGACATGCCAGTTCCTGATAACGGACTTGGACAGAGCAGAGCTCGCCGGGCACCAGGATGCTCCACAGCCAATTAAAGGCACACAGCCGTTTCTGCCCTTTCCTTGGCTGAATGTCCTGGAGGGGCTGATTTTCCCCTAATTCTCCTTCCTGGGGTTGTCATTCCCCAGGATGTGTTAAATCAGACGTTTTGCAGGATGCTGAGGATGTGGCAAAATGCAGAGGCAGCTGCCAGTGTCATGTCTTCATCCTCATTTTCATCCTTATCCTCATCCAGACTTCCCCAAAGCCCAGAGTGATTGAGTCTCCCTCCTCTAAGGGAAGTCAACCACATCCTGGTTGAGCATCGTTTCCTCTCACATGTTCTGCATTTCCTGCTGCTCTCTTACCCTCTTCGGGTTGGAAATCTGCTCCCATGTGAGCTGGAATCATGGAAGTGAGAATATTGCCTGGAAAAGCAGGATGTGCAGTGGGTCCTGATAGAATGAAGGAACCTGAGCGTGGCAGGGAGAGGTGCAGGTGATGACTGAGGTGGATTTTTGCTATGGGAAGTTCTCACCCTGGTTTTCTCTAAAGATCTTCTGCTGCAAAAAAATTGCTTTTAAATCTTTTCCATATGAAAAATTCTTGTGTTCTGCTGGCTGCAGACCAGTGACAGAAAGGTTTCCTGAAAAACCTCTTTGCATCTTTTGTTTTTTCCCTGGCAAAATTAAAGAGGAGGAATGAGGAGGAAATTTCTTTTCTAAAAGACCTTGCAGAGATCCCAAAACCAGGAATCTTTGGGTTTGATTCTCTCTCCAGCAGAATTGTTTTCCTTTTACATCATCTTGACAAAAAGCTAAAAATGTGGGACACACATTTTTTTTGTAAAAAAACCCCAAAAGAACCAGCAGCCAACGCCCGTATGGCTGGAAATGGCATTTTGTTGTCCCAAACCTCTCGTTGAGCAGCAGATTGCTGCAAGCCACGCTGCCTTGGCTCGTGTCCTGCTGCGACTCCGGCCCGGTCACTCCCCGCCGCCGGTGCTTCCCGTCCCACTGTGCTGCAGATCAGCCCCGTGCTCAGCCCTGCCAGCTCTGGAGCTTGTCCCCATCCCCTTCCCTGCAGCTCCAGAGTCCCTCACGGTGTCACAGGTTACAATATCAGCCCCAAGGTCACAATCCCAGTTTGGGGGTCACAGTCCCAGCTCACAGGTTTGCAATTGCAGCTCACGCTGCTGCCTGGAGTATCTGGGAAGGATTTTTTTCCCCGTGCACAACTGGCTTGACACTTCCTGGGGCTGCTGGCTGCAGGAGCAGGGATGGCAGCACCACAGCTGCCCCCCACAGCTGAGGACCCGCCCTGCGAGGAACTGAGGGTCTCATAGACAGTGAAGTTATGACTGATTTTACAGAGCTGGTGGCTGGGGAGAGCAAAGCCACCAAGGCAAAGCTGGGACACCAAACGTGTTAGGCGCTCGGAGAAGGACCTTTGGAAAGATGAAGGGGTGATGCTGTGAGCTGTTTCAGGGTCTGCGTGAGCAGAGCTGCACCCACCCCGTTCAACTGCTTTCCTTGACAGACTTGTTGAGAGATCAACCCCCAGGATGATTTCGTGTGGACTTAGAAATGGCAAAATGCTGCGACTGGTGGTGGCAGCCTCTCGCTCATTCCTGTGCTTGGTTCAGGCGTCAAATAAGGGCAGAGCTGAGGGAGCTGCCTAAAAACCTCCCTGTGGTAGCATTCTGCAGGTTTTAGAATGTTGTTGCTTGGCTGAAACCTCTTGAAAAATCCTATTTTGGGGTTCCCTCCTTTGAGGGTCCTGGAGATGGTCGTGGCTCATCCATCCCCACAACTTCTGAACCTGCCAACAGCTGTTGCTGGAGGAGAGGAGTTTTCAGGGATGTGAGGGATTCCCTCCTGATTCCCAGGCAGGGATGGGAGGGTAGAGATGAGGGGTCCAGCTCCTGTCCCTGCAAAGGGAATTGTGCCAAGAGGGGCACAGCCCCCTGCTAGACACCAGAGAGTCTCTTCAGTGCCTCAAGGAAACCCGGCTTCATTGCTTCACTGCTCATGGAACAACTTTTTCCGTTTTGCCTATGAAAGAGAAAAAGGAAAAACTTTTTTTTTTTTTAGAGAAAAGCTCAACTTTCCATCTTTCGGCTGTGTCGGCAAAACAAAAGGTTTTGGAAAAAATAATCCACAAAAAGCAGTTTCAAAAAAAAAAAAAATAGGCAAAGCTGTTCCTTCCCCACCAGCAGCACTTCTTCCTCTTTTGGGCCATTCTGAGAACAAACAAGGACACATACAAAAATAGAAAAATAATAGGGAAAAGTCCTCAGGAAACTGCAGAAAAAGCCCATGGCATCTCTTCTTCATGGCAGTGGCTGATTCCCACTGCCTTTCTCTATAGAGAGTCAACACAGGAATTAGGTATACCAGGAATTATTAAGTGTTATTAGGTATAATATTGATATTAGGTATAAGAATTATTCACAATCAATGTTATTAGGTAATTAGTTAAAAATTATTAGGTATCAGGAATTACTGGTGACACCAAACAGGACGTCAGATGCCACCGTGGTCAGGAGTGAGTCGGGTCCTCTTGTGGAGCTGTATGTGAACAAGGATGTTTCCCCTCTGCAACTGAATCCAGTAACGAGGGTAAAAATGGCACCTGGGAAGGCCCAGGAAGGAGTAATTTCAATGGAAAATATTGTGAAAAGCTTCAGCTGGATGGAGAACAGGCTGTGGTGGGTGTGGTGCCCATTGCTTGGCCGTGGCTACCTGGCACAAGTGTCCACCGAGCCCAATCCCGCCCGCAGCATTCCCAACCCTTCTGGAGACATCCTGGGTGTGATTTGCTCCAGCAGCACTTCCCCCAGAAGCCCTGTGTTTCCTGGAGCTCACAGGTAGTTGAAGAGCCACTCCCAAACACGCTTTGGCCTCAGAATGGAGATGTTTGTTGTTGTTTAGGAAGACAGAGAATTGTCAAGACTTTTGTTTTCCCTGCTGAATTTGGCATGAAAAGGGATCAAGACTTCCAGGAAATTCTGTAGCTTTGACTTCTAAAAAAAAAAAAGAATTGGCAAGTGCTGGTTCCATCATAACACCTAATTGCTTTTGGTATGTTGGAAATAGAGGGATTCAAAGTGGCTCTCAGTTGGCTGCTGAATATGAGTGAGGGACTTTGGGGTGTCACTGTGCCCTGCGGTCACTGGGCTCCTAATGAGGAGTGGTTGTGTCACCTCATTACCTCGATGTAGCAGTGCCCAGGACCTTTCCTGTTTTGTGAGCCCAGTCCTGGCGTGGGGTTTGCTGCCTAGTGTTGTCACCATCGCCCCCTGTGTCACCCCCAGCAGGGCTCGCAGCTGTCACCATGCCACATGTCCTGTCATGTGATGCTCTTCCTGTGGCACCTTTGCCTTGGACAAATGCCACTTGTCTGGTTTTGTCAGGAAATTCTGACAAATTTGACAATTTGCCTATAATGTTGGGGTTTCTTTTCCTATTTGGCTGTTTGTAAGCAAGTTTTCCCTGTTTTTTGCAGGACAGCAAAGAGCATTAAGGTTTTTTTCCCCTTCGTGATGTTGTGGCACCTGAAAGTGACGAAGATGCCTGAGTTCATGCAGGGCCAAATTCAGTCCTGGTGTAAACAGAACCTTTGAAAACAAGGAAGTTTCTCTCCGTCGCTCCCCGTGCTGTAATTCCTAAATTAGAGACACCCTGGCATCAAAACCCAGGGGCTGTATCCTGACTTTTTAATCCCGTTGAGGTCAGCAACATCTTGGGGTGATGGTGTTGATCTGTACAGGGGCAGGTCCTGGTCCATCCTGGCCGGGGGATGTTCTTGGGGGGACCTGCCCACGTTCCCCATCTCCACTCCCCGTCTCAGACTGTTCCGGTTGTGTTTTCAGACGTTAAGAAAGAAAGGTTTTAACGGCTGTGACAGCCCAGAGCCCGACGGCGACGACTCCATAGACCAGAGCCCCTTGATGGAGGATAAATACCGCAAAGGCAGCGAGGATCTGGATATCCTGTTCAAGCGATATGGTGTAAGTACCTGCTCGTGCCTGGAAAACCTTCATTATATGTTCTTCTCTGTTTTGTTTCTCTTCTGTTCGACTTCCCCTCAACCTCGTCCCCCACTCCCTCCCCGACACCCCCGTGTCCCCCCACACGTAACAGGCGCTGAACAAGAAGCACAGGGAGTGCGAGAGCCCGGAAGGGGATGAAGTGTTTGCGCTGACCCCGCAGACGGAAGAGAAATATAAAAAGATTGATGAGGAGTTTGATAAAATGATGCAGAGTTACCGGCTCGCAGTGAGTAGCTGGTGGCCTGCAGCACCCTGGTCCCCTCCCCGGTGCCTCCAGGTGTTGGGGGGGTGGATTTTGCATGGCTTTGCTTCGGAGCCGTGCCATGCCTTGGGAGCCAATGCCAACAGCAGCCCTGAATGCACCTGGCTCTTGAGGGCCCTTCCTGTTTCCCATCCTTGGGAAAATCATTCTACTAGCTCTGGCATTCCTCTCCCTCCTTGGCTCTGGCCAGGCAGTGCAGGAGGGTATTGCTTGTCTCCTCTCTTCTATTGAAAGTACTGGATTAGGGCCTCCTTTTTCACCCTCTTTTCCTCAAAAAACCAGATTTTTGTCTGGGTTAAGATCCCAGCATTCACGTGAGCTGGTGGCGGATGCCAGCCCCTCACATCCTTGCGAAGCTCAGCCTGGTTTGGGCTGTTCTACATTAATTCCCCCCAAATCCACCGAGCCCTCAGGGCAGCTGGTGGCCGTGGCAGAAATCCAGGGAGGTTTTAGCCTGTGATCCCGGAGCTGTCACTGGCACTGAGGTGGCATCAGGACAGGGATTTGTGTCAGGAGACGGGAGGAGGAGGGGGACATGTTTCAAATTAGTTGTTAGTTCAAGGGAGTAGAGACTATTGATGCAGGCAAGGCTCTTCGGGGGATTAGCCCTGAGTCGCTGCAGCTGTAATTAATGCTGCAGGAGCAGGGGGGAGGCTCCTTTTCCAGGGATGGATGCAGCACAGCAAAAATTACACACACAGCCCCACCCAAAATAATCTGCCCTTCTGTGCTTTGCAAGCCCCCACAAGTTAAAATTCTGGCTTTTCTCAAGAACTGGGCCTTGTGAAATCCCCAGGTTTTATTTTGCTGACTCAGTGCTGTGTTGCTCCACGAGCCTTGCGAGGATCCCAAAATCTGGATTTCCATCCCCTAGATCTCAGAGTGGAGGGGGTGGGAGGCTGCCGTGGCACCTGGGAGGGCTGAGGAAGTGGAGGAAAGTGGGGTGCAGGTGGTGATGATTTCTGGCAGCTCTGCTGTGACAATGAGCTCAGCCCCACGAGAGGGGTTCAGGGCAGGATTAGCTCTGTCAGGACATGGATCTGCCTCAGTCTCCTTGCTTTCACTAGAGGGGCACAGGTTCCCACTCTGCCAGGATGTGTGGGGTGGGAGTAGAGCCCCACCAGGACATGCACCCTTTCAGCACTTGGCACAAGCCCTGCCACTGATGGAAAATAGGCTCAAAAGCCACCTGAGCTTTGTCCTTAGTGCAGAACACCCTTGTGAGCAGGGGCTGCTCAGCATGAGAACGTGTTTGCTGCAAAGGGAGGGCCCCAAGTAGGCCCCCATCACCCAGAAAGGCCAATCCAAAGGGACAATCTGTGCCTAGAAGTCCTTTCAGCAGGTGGCATTGAAGTGCTGGGTGGCTCCTCATCAGGGCATAGCATCTGGCTCCCCACTAAACCTCCCTGGCAGCAAGGGGCTGAGCAGTGCAGGTGGAGCGTGTGCAGTTGAAGAAGATGCTTTTCCGTTTTAACTGCTGGGTTGGTTTTGTGTGTGACCAGAACTAACCCAGCGGGGTGGCTGGGGCAGCTTAACGACAGCCGCGTCTGCTAACGAAAGGCCTCAGCGGGGCTTCTGCCTCTGGTGTTCGCCCTTCTAACGAGAGCAGAAATCGTGGATTTTGGCTGATGTGTGCATCTTCTCCCCCAGACTTCGGACCAATGTGCGAACTGCCGTGCCCCTCGTTGTGCCCTCTCTGGGGCAGTGGGGAGCGGGCGGCCTGGCTGTGCCAGGGCAGTGTCAGCCTGACGCTCTCTGCGGGTGCAGTGGGGTGGAGCTGGGTTAAGGCAAACCTTGGCTCTCGGGCCGGTGTGTCCCGCTCGCAGCGCTGCCACGGCATTGCTCGTGCTGTGGTGTGGAGGAGCTTCAGCTCTTCCTCCCCAGGAACGTTGGACGCGTTGGCAGTGATTTATTACACAACGCTGCTCTGGTGTTCGTGCAACGCCCAAGAAACCTTCCTCCTTCTCCTCCTCTGATTCTGCTGCCGTGCAGGATGAGCTCCTGGGCTGAGCAGAGGGAGGGCTCCGTGTTCCAGCTCTCCCTGGTGGTGCAGGAACTGCTGAGCCTGTCCCTGTGAATGGCAGCCCCAGGAGCGGTGCCACAGCGCAGGCTCAGAGCTGCTGTCCTCGTGGCTTGGCTGCGGCCGCGGGATATCTCTGAAGGACAGGATGCCCTTGGGAGGCAGGTGGGAAGAGTTCAGGCAGCGAGGCGTGGGTGAGCACTGTCCTACTCCTTCCTCCCATCCCCCTCTCTCTCACCTAAGGAGCAGGACCTATCCAGGAGCAGATTTCTGGAGGAGAGGGGGCTGCAAGGCAGCGGGGAGATGCACCAGCTGCAGTGGGGAGACCTCAGCTCCCTCTTCCCTCGCTGGTGCAGCCTGTGGGGTTCTGCCTCAGGCAGCCCTGTGATGGTTCCATTCAGTGCTGGACTACTCTCCCTCTCTATCCGGGAGCAAATTAAAGTGGGACTTTAGCAAAGCCCGTGCTAAAGCCTCTAAGCAGGTGCCAGCTCCTGTTAATGAAGAGCAAATCAGTGACATAAGACAAACGGTTGAGATAATCGCAGCAGGTCTGGCTCCCGTGGAACGCTGGTAGGTGAAGCTGGTCCTCAACCTGCAGCCAGGGATGGGGCTCCAGCAATGCTCCTGCATCGCTGGGGTCAGCTCCTCCTTCCTGGCAGCTCCCAGATGAGACAGGATGGACACCAGAGTCACCCAGGGGCTCTGTGGAGCAAAATGAGTCTTTCCTGGGTGCTTGGCCAACAGCAGCAGTGTCAGCCCAGAATGGGGATCCACTGCTGGCTTCCTGCTGACTGAGGAATGGCCTCACAGAATCCTGCTCGGGGTGAAGGGTTGTGCCAAGCTTGGCTGCTGTCAGTGCTGGTGAGGGCAGACCACCAGGCTCGTGTCCACCTTCATGCTCTGGGCTGCTCCCCAGGGCAGGCATTTCTCCTTCATGCCTATCCTGAAAACACAAGGGGTAAATAAATACAGCCTGGAAATGAGGCCAAAACAGTTGTTTGCAGAGCTCTGGTGTGTCTGAGAGGATAGCCCATTGCTCTTCCTGGTGTTCCCTGGTGGGGAACTGGGCTCTGGTGCATCCCCCTCGAGGTGCCAGTGTGGGTTTGAGCACAGCACTGCAGGTCAGCAGTGGAGGTTTGAGGAGACCTGACTGTCCCCCCTTGATCAGCAGCTGTGCTGTGCTGCAGGAACTCGGCTCCGGCTCCCCTTTACCCCCCGCTCTCTGTTCAGTCCACAGTGCCCGCTCCGAACTTCGCCATGCCCGTGACGGTGCCGGTGACCAACCAAAACACGCTGCAGTTCAGCAACCCGGGCAGCTCACTGGTGACCCAGTCCCTGGTGACCTCGTCGCTGACAGACCCCCGGCTCCTGTCGCCACAGCAGCCGGCGTTGCAGAGGAACACAGTGTCCCCAGGGCTGCCACAGCGGCCAGCCAGTGCAGGTGAGCAACCCTTTGCACCCTCAGCTCCTCATCCTTTCTGCCTGGCTGGGCTTGCAGCACCAAGCATGAGCATCTCTGAGGGAGAGGATACCCCTGCTGCTTCCATCCCCTGTCCAGGGATCCACATTCCAGCACCTGTGGGTGGCAGAACCATCCTGGAAGAGTTCTTGCCCCTCGGTGTGTGCTCCTGTCCTCCTGCCGGACACCGATGCCCCCTGTTAGTGCCTTGGCCCCAAACTGAGGGCAACCTCCCCACCTTACCTAGGTCTCTTTGAGAGCTGGATCCCTGCAGGGATCTGTTTCGGGTTGGGCAGTGCAAGATGAGTCACCCGGCACCATTCCCAGGCTTGGGGGTGGCTGCTGGCATCCTGCTCGCCGGTGGCACTCCGGTGACATGGGTCTGGCTGCCTAAAAAGGGCTGTTCTGAGTCGGGCCATGCTGGTTGCAGTTGGCCGTGGGCGATTGCTCATGTGGCTCTGCTGACAGATTGGAGGAGCAGTCATTTCCAGCGGGGACCGGCAATGGGTGGCAGAGGATAGGGTGGAGGAGAGGAGTTGTCACCCACGTCCCCTGCAGTGGCACGTGGAGGGGGGGGACAGGGATGACGTGTGACCGCAGCCCGGCTCTCCCACGGTATGATCATAAATAATAATAGTGTGCAGAAAGCCCCTTCTGCTAGTTTGGATGTCACAGATGGTCTGTAAAAGCTGCCTGGGCTGCAAGTGGCAGAGCTGGGGCCAGTGACCTCCCCAGACGTCTGGGCCCTCAGCTGTGGCCCCTGGGCCTTTGAGAGCTCCAGAGAACTTTGCAGAGGGGATGAATTTGGAGAGAAGGGCTGGGAGATGCCTCCAGAAGCAGGTTGTGTGGTGGGTCAGGGTGATCAGGAGGAGTGGCCTGGCTGGGATGCAGCAGGAGCTTGTTTGCTCACTGCAGAGTCTCCAAGGTGCCTTGGAATACTCAGGTATCAGGATGAGGCCCCAGACCTGCAGGACAGGTCATTCTGCTCTAGGACTGGTCCCAGGGAGAAGAATCTCACTCCAGGCAGGGTGGCAGAGCCCTCCTTGGGCACAGGCAGCCCTTGCTCTGGCTGCAGGGATCTCCTGCCCTCTTGTAGGCCCCTCAGCTGAGAGCAGAAGAGGCTTCCTGGTAAAACAGACCCCTCTAGGGGCTCGCCGTTTCCAGCTCACTCACTGCTCGTTTGAGGGGGATCATTTTGCGGTTGTGAGCACAGAGGTGTTCCAAGTCCGGCCATCTGTGTCTCATTCACTTGCTGCCTGGGACACGGAAGAAATCCTGTTTATAGGAGCCAGGGCTTTGCATGTTAGAAAAACTCCTTTTTTTTCCCTAATTTTTTTTAGCATTGCAGCAGGGCTGGTTGTGTTGTTTCCAAAGCAAATGCACAGCAAGCGCTGGGTGGGTGCCTTGACAGTGCCTGGTGCTGTTGGCTTGGGGATGGTGTGGGAGAAGGGCAGCCAAAGGAGGTGTACGGTGCTGGGGCAGGGTTGGCATCACTCACCCAAGGAGGTGAGCCCTCTTTGCCTTGCATGGGCACCAGTGCCTGGGGTGCAAGTGGGGGTCCCACAGCTGGGCACGGCCACAAAATCCTGGTGGAGTCCCTTCTCTGGGACTTGGGAGGCACTGGGACCTCTGGTTTTGCATCCCCATCCCTTGAGGGGAGGGTACTGTGGTGTCGCATTTGCTGCATTTAGTGGGTCACTTCACCCTTTCTCAGGCTGTACAATTTTTGGGACCACTGCCGTTCCCAATCCTGCTCCCATATGGGGAGCAACTGAGCTTCCCTGCACGGCAGCAGCTCAGTCCTCCCACCCTCCTCCAGCTTTCCAGGGCTCGCTGCAAGCCCAAAGCTGCGAGCCACAGGCTGGATAAAGGTTTGTGTCTCAGGTTTCCCCCCTGTGGGTCGAGGTGGGCTGGGCAGTGCTTAGAGGTGGGGTTTGGCATGGAAAGCCCCTCGTTTGCCAGCCCAGGGCTCTGGGTTGACTGCGGTCGCAGCTCCGGAGCCTCCGCGCCGGCCGTTGGCTGCGATCGCCGCCTGCGGCGTGGTCAGGCAGCCCCGGCTGGGGAATAGGTGGCTTTCAGAAATAACTTCATAACAAGGCAGAAAAAAGATCAAGTCTTCTTCCAGGCGAGGCAAAATGTTCTGGTTTTTGGGAATAAAAAGGTCTAGTTTTTCCCATCCTGGTGGGAAGCATCGGCGCTTTGCTGCAAGTGTTGGGACCATAGGAGTCTGGATCGCTGTGGCATCCTGGCAGTGTGGGATGGTTTCCATTCGGTGTGAACATTACAGGGGAGATTGTGTTTCCCCTCATGCTGTTGGGGGCTCTCTCCCCCCTGGTAGCACCGGCCCCGTGTCCCCCAAAGCGGGACTTGGAATAAAATAGCTGCAGTGTTTTCCAAGCTGCCTCTTTTGGAACGGGCTCCTGTGCACCTGGCTCCTTCCCAAAGGAAACGGATCTGCCTGGATAACGTTTCCCAACCTGATCACCAGGAATGCTGCTCGTTTTGCCCAGGACTTTCTCCCCAGGAAGGCAGTCCTGCTTTTTTTCCTCTGCCTTCCTCCTCTCTGCTCCCTGCCTTCCTGCTCCCCAAAAGCAGGGATGCTCACCATGTTTCTGCATGGATGGTGATCCCATCTCTCTGCTTGCTTTGCAGGGGCGATGCTCGGGGGAGACCTGAACAACACGAACGGAGCCTGCCCAAGCCCCGTGGGTAAGTAAGGAGCCTTTCAGCCCCATGCTCCTGGCTCCATGTGACACTCCTGCCCTCGGTTTCCCCACAGGGAATCACATAGGATTTTGCTTTGCTGGTCCGTAAGGAAGCGCTGCGGAAGATTTTGCTGCTCTTGGCAGTGGGAGGGGTTGGCATGTGGAGCTCCAGGCCAGCGCCTTTGTTGGGGGTGCTGGTTTCAGTGCAGACCTCAGTGACCAAGGAGTCTCCATCTACCCAGGATCTCAGGGAGAGCTGCAGATCAGGGAGTTGACCCCCAAAAACCAGGATTTGGGTAGCTCTCGGTTTCGCTCCTGGTGCTGCAGCCAATTCTCCACTGTCCTCGGGTGATCAGTTAACACCCAGTTCCTCCTCACGCTTGCGCCCTATAAAGGAACTTCACTGCAAGGAAAAAAAGCTCATTAAGGGCCTTTTCCACTGTGGGAGCCTCAGTGCTAATGAGGCTCAGGCCTCATGGCTCAGCTCTTCAGCTGTAAAATGCACTAACAGTATCTCCATCCCCACATCTGCCTCTGCCGTCTGCAGGCTGAGGAGGTTGGGCCACTGCTGGTGTAGGCACAGCCCAAAAGGCAGCGACAGCCCTGGGTCCTGCTGGGAAGCAGCTGCTGCTATCGGCACTGGGCTTGGCAGTGGTCCCAGGCTTGGCAGGATAGATACCATCCGTCCCAGGGCAAAGGCAGCCTTGCTCCAGGAGCCTGACTCCTCACCCCTTCTGGGCCTTTTTGCAGTGGGTGTCCAGCTGACAGCACGGAGGAGGAATCTGGAATTCCACATTGCCCCAGTTAAAACCAAACTGGAGCCAGGTCCCACTGGTTTTCGGCTGGAGTTGGTCCAGTTGTGGTTCTGCAGCGCCGTGGCCGCCCAACCCCATCCCCTGCACTCTGGCTACTGCCCGGAATTGCCATTTCCCTGTGCTGGGCAGCAGCCGTGCTAGTGCCAGAGGAGGGATTTCTTTGCAGAGCAAAACCAGGCAGGGTGATTTGTGGGGCAGTGTCTCCCTGGGTTCTTGCAGCATTGCAGAGCTTTGCTGATCCTTGAGGGCAGAGGGAAAGGGCCATCATGCGGTGGCCCCAGGCACCTCTGCGGCCCCCGTTCCCCTGCAGCCGCCCCCATGTCAGCTGTCGGGAGCAGCCATGGCGGGTGCAGAGCTTGGCAGGGCCCGTGAATGTCAGCATTGACGTCACCGAAGCATTCCCTGCGTTCCTGCTGCCACTGCAGGAAACGGGTGTGAGGAGCAGGGACAGCCCGGCTGTGACCAGCCCTGGACCCCTGCTGTCCCCAGACCCGCCCCCCGTCCCTGGGGCTCCCCTCGTGGCTGCGGGAGGGGACTGTGGCTCTGGCTCTGGCACTGCACTTGCAGTTTTCAAATACCTGGTACATCTCTTCCTCCTCCTCCTCCTCCTCTTCCTTCTCCTCCCTTGCAGTCTCTGCAGCACTGAGTGATCACCTGCTGCCTCTGAGTCATCAGCTGCGGGTGCCTCTGGCCGGATCCTGCAGTGATATCGCTGTATCCCTGCATCCTGCCCACGCTCCGTGGCATGTGCCACCCTCAGGATGCAGCACCCAGTCCACCCCGCCTGGCCCGTGGGGGGATGCTGAGCCCTGACTGCCCCCACTCAAATTCACACCAGGGTGTTGCAGAGGCAGGCCAGAGTGCTTCTCTTTTAGACTCCTTTTTGGTGGGGGCCCTTGGCTCGGAGGTCCTGGTGGGAGTGTAGCCCTTTTCTGGCTCACAGGGGTGGCCGGATCCATGCTGGGTGGACATGGCAATGACAGCAGCAATGACAGCCCAAGGCCGTCATCTGTGGGGGTGAGTGGGAGCACTGGAACCCAAACCAGCTCCTCTCTGGCACAGGGAGCCACCCCAATCCGCGCCCCAGGTGATGCACAGATAACCTGGTGCGCCTCAAACAGGGAGTCGCCATGAGAGCCCCAGGTGCATCCATGCTGGTGGTGCCTTGGGAAGGAGAATATCAAAGGCTCTAACATTTCTTTCATCTTTTCCCCGGCCACCAGCACTGCAAGTAGCCAAGGTCGTCTGAGGAATTTCTGCACCTTTGTTGTTAATAAATCTAAAAGGCAGCGGCTTTGTGACTGGATTCCAGCAGCTCACGGTGCACAGAGGTGCCAGGGCCTGATGCACCAGGCACATGCCTTATGCACGGCTGCTCAGGGTGATTTGGGACTGGGAGGACACCTCGCTGGGGGCAGGAAGGCTGGTCCTCTCCCTCCATCAGTGACATGGGTGCCACAGTTGCCAGCCTGCAGCAGCCTGGCCACCATGGTGTCCGCGATGGGAGCTCCCAGGCTCCCTCTGGGGCAGCACCTCCCGTCCCCTGGACGATCTGTGGGATCAGACCCGTGGTTCCCTGGGAGCGTGGCCACCCCTGTGCCTGGCTGAGCCCACCCCCGCTGTGTCCAGCCCGGGACAGCTCTCGGGAGGCAGCGGCTGGCGCTCGGCCCCCACACGCTGCGGCTGCGGCGTCACTGCCACCAGCCGCCTGCTGAAATGCAGATGCAGCGCAATGGTAGATGTGATTAATAATGCAATCAGCGACCTATTTTTCCTGGTCTAACGTGCAATGAATATGAGGGCTGAATCCTGGTGATTGCTGAACATCTTTCTATCTTTGGGGCCTATTCATGAAAAAAAACCAACCCTCATCAGAACAGTAATCTGATCCAATTTATTCCTTTCCTGATGTTCATCAAATCTTTTCCTTTTTATTTTTTTTTCTTCCTTTCCTTTCTTCTTTTTTTTTCCCCTCTCTTTGCACATAAAATCTTTAAGTGGGGCAGCAGGAGGAGGAGAAGGAGGGAACCTTAGATCTTCAAAGGGGTAGTGGGAGCAGTGAACCGAGTCCTCACTCTGCCACAGCCCCTTTTCACTGCCCCAGTACCATAAAGAGACCTTAAAAGTGAATGTGCCAGTAATTACCCATCTTGGTGGGGCTGCGGTGCCCGGCCAAAGCATGGAAAGAGCCTGGCTGCAGATCAGGCTCTGAGATTTGCTGGGTGTTGCTGCAAGAACAAGGGGGAGTCCCTGCAGGCTGAGGAGCTGCCCTGAGCACTGTGGGCTCAGAGCTACAGCCTGTCCTGGCTTCACCCCGCAGGGTGAGCCTGCCAGGGGTGCAGGAGGGTTTTGGGGAGCCACAGGGAGGAGCACTCATGAAGCCCCACTGGAGCACCACTCACCATACAGATGTTCAGCACAGCTGTGCATTCACCATCGCCATGCATTCATCACCATGCATTCACCATTGCCCCGTGTTCACCATCACCATGCCTTCACCACCCTGCATTCACCACTGCCGTGCCTCCGGCCGTCGCTATGCCTTCACCTCTGTCGTCTCTGCCACCCTTGTTCCTGCAGGAAATGGCTACGTGAGTGCCAGAGCCTCTCCGGGTCTCCTTCCCGTGTCCAACGGCAGCAGCCTGGGCAAGATCATCCCGGCCAAGTCCCCGCCGCCACCTTCGCATGGCACGCAGCTCGCCGCCAACAGCCGCAAGCCGGACCTGCGCGTGATCACCTCGCAGAGCGGCAAGGGGCTGATGCATCACCTGGTGAGTGTCTGCAGCTCTGCTGGGGCACCAGGTGGGCGGGGAGGGGGTCCAAACAGGGGAATTCGGTACTCTAGTGGTGGGAGCTGGCTGGGGCCATGCTGGAGGGGAGATCCAAGAAGGAAGGCTTGGATTCCTGCCTGCACCATCCTGGATGGTGCAAACCCTGTGCCAGGCACCACTCCAACCTGTGTGTGCCCCATGGAGGCGAGGGTGTGGTGCCAGCGGGCACAGTCGCGGCGGGGGTAGGGTGCTGGAGTTAACAGTGCCTCTCGGTTCTCTCCCTGTTCTCCCACGGACAGACCGAGGACCACTTGGCTCTGGTGAGTTCCCCGCTGAGCATGCATGGCGGTGTGGTGGGACACGGGCTGCTTGTCCCCTTGGTCCTGCCCTGGCTTGGCGAGGCGTGGGGCACACAGAGGGGGTGGACACTGGCTCCCTGTGTTGGGAATGCGGCGGGATGTGGGCACCAGTGTTACATCCAGTCCTGCTGCAGAAAATAAATCCCAAGGAAAACATGCTTATAAGAAAACCAGGTTCCCTGTGGAAAAGAAGGAGCTGCAAAGCTCCTGATTCTTCACCAAGGCCAAAATTGCTGTGTTGGTCCCCCTGGGGAGGTCAGCTAGGGTCCCTTTGGGGAGTGTGGAGGTGGACTGGGCACTGCCACTGCCCTGGACCTGCCCGTGGGGCTTTGCTGGAGCCACCACAGCTACAGCACAGGAAGACCTGGCCCATTGCCAGCACACGAGAGACGGGGAGTAAATCAGGCTCTTCCCATATTAAAGATAGTATTTTAAGCCTGTGTAAATCCACTGGCTGGCTAGTGCACTCCCTAAACCTTCCTTGTGCACGGGGCAGTTTTCTGTGTTATTTTTATGGCTTTTTTTCCTCTCCCTGCCAGCAAAGTGAATGCCACCTTGTTTGTGGCAAGGATTCACTCTGCTCCGTTGCTATTCTGGTGCAGGGCAGATGGGCGACAGGTCAGCGCAGCAAGGGAAGGGCAAGAGCTGCTGCGGGATGCAGATCATGCAGCCAGGGAAAAGCTCTCCAAAAACACAGGAGAAAGCCAGTCCCTCTGGCAGCGAGCATGGAGACACTCTTGGCCAGTGCAAGGATGTGCCAGAGCTTTGGCAGACATGAGTTCTGCTGCTCTTTGTGTCCCTAAACCCTTCTTGCTTAGTGGCCCCCTTCCAGCAGCTCTGTGCCTCAGTTTCCCCATGTGTGGAGGGAGACCAGTCCCTCCCCACCTCCCCATCTGCTCATTCCTGATCTCACTGCCTGGAACATTCCTTGGCTACACACTGTAGCAGCATTAGGTAAAAATCCACCAGGGTGTCGATTTGAACTTTTAATTGTTGGTCTGAATTAACCTGTTGGGTTTTTGCCTGAAGTGAAAAACATCCTCACCCCACATCCTCGAGGTGGCAGCGAGGGGGTGGAGGGTGATGAAATGTGGGCAGGTGGGAGAGGGACCTTGGCACCGTGGATCAGGAAGGGCACTGCAGAGTGTTGTCCCTGCAGATCCCTCCTGGCTGGTGCAGATGCTCCCCTGCTCCGCTAACCTTCTCCCCAGATTTGCTCCCTCCATGTTGTTCAACCTACGCACCAGATCCTCTCTCTGAATGGGAGCTCCCACCTCTTTCCAGGCAGCTGCGGGATGAGTCAGCGGCCCCTCTGCTGTGTCCCCGCTGCCCGCAGCCCAGCCCTGCCACCCTCGGCAGCCCAGCCCTGCCACCCTCGGCGCTGCTCCTGCAGCTCTGAGCATGCTCTCCTCCCCTGGAGGGTTCAGGGAGGCATCCCCCTGTTTCTGGCATGCCAGGGGCAGCAGGGTCCATTCACCAGATCCATTCCCGGGAGCATGCTGCATGGTGTGTTACCAACTGGAATGGCAACCGGGAGTGTCGTCTGTGGGCACGGGGTGTGAGTGGCACGATGTGGGGGGCAGCTTGCACACCTCCTCCCTGCATGGACTGTGGTGAAAACCGGGATGCTTCCCCCAGCGCAGCTGGGGCTGACATCCCCACGCTTGCCTTGTGGTGTCAAGGAGGTTCCTGGGGCTGGCACACCCTGCCCAGCCGGTGTCCCACCAGCCCAGCCCTGTGGCACAGCCGCACTCATCCCTGTGCCCGTGCTCTCCCAGGAAAACCGCAGAGCCCTGGGGAGAGGGGCAGAAGGGATGGGGCTGTGGGGGCTGCATCCCACTGGGCTGGCTCAGTGCAGGAAGGACAGGGACAGGGCTGTGTCTTGCCTCCTGTGCAGATATTTCTTGCCATGTCCTTAATCTACAGCAGTGGGCACGGCCAAGGGTGACTGCCAGCAGGGTGTGTGCCAGGAAAACCCGCTCCTACAGCCCCCCCAGCTTTAGCAATTAGAGCCCTGGTAATCGCCTTCCCGGGCCACAGGAGGGACCTGCGGGCCGGGCAGTGTGTGGGCGCAGGGTGAGCAAATCCTGCACAGCCAGGTGCTGTTACCCTCTGGATATCAACCTCCACCAGGAGGTGAGCAGGGCAGGGTTTTAGCTTCCAGCCTTGTTCCCGGAGAGTCTCCCTGGCCACAGGGAAGCATTGCAGAGTCTGTTCCCAGCCGTGCAAGGCCCTGGGAGCCCTCAGTTCCACAGGAAGGCTGCTCGCTGTGTCCCAGCCAGCCTCGTGCCAGGCATGATTTAAGCTGGGCACTGCCCCAGTCTTCACAGGGTGACGTGTGCTGGGGTGCTTCGGATTAGAGTCAAGCCTCTTGAGTCCGATTTAAATCAGATCAGCAGAGACAGCCCAGATTATCTGCCCTGTAAACAGGGCTGAATCTGACCTATAGATCTGCCCACGTAACTGCCTGGAAAACCATGGGGGGAGGTTGATGTGCTCTGGTCCAAGGGCAGAATTTTTCCACAGTGGACTTGCTAATACCTGAGTCACCAAAACCTTGTGAGGGCACTGTGCTGGCAGGTTGTGAAGCACTGGACTTTGAGTTAAGGGATCCCAGAGTCCCTTTTAAAATGCTGAGGCCAATGCTTACCATCCTCAGCTTCCCTTGAAGCAGGGTCTTGTTCTTGGCCACCAGAGCTGCAGGGAGGAGATGTCAGCTCTGTGCTGCTGTCTTGGTTTGCTTTGGTCCCTTTGTCACCCCTTGGAAGCTCAGCAAGCCTCACAGGCAACCTCTGGAAAGCAGTGAGGAATTGTCTGAGGCATCCTGCTGATATCCCCCCTCCATACACACAGGGACATGGCTGGTGCTGGTGAGTGAGGCCCAGCCCTGGGCAGGAAGGGGACTCAAGGACACCTGCAGATGAGTGTCGCAAGGTCCAGAGTGTCAGTAGCTGGTGTGGTTTGTACTTTGCTTTTTTGCAGTTTGGAATAGCGAGAGGATCAGTCCTGCTTGTCCTACAGTCTTCATGCTCAGCCCCAGTGCACGCCCAGAGAGTTTGGGGGGGCCACAACCTACGGAAACAGCCAAGTCAAACCATCTGGGCTTTAACTCATTCCCTGTTTGCTTCTGCAGCAAAACACACAGCGGTTGGGTGTCTCTCAAGCAACTCACTCGCTGACCACACCAGTTGTTTCCGTGGCGACTCCGAGTTTGCTGACGCAGGGGCTGCCCTTCTCGGCCATGCCCACAGCGTACAACACAGGTAAGACATGACCAGGGCAGAGCTCTCAGTGGGTCAGTTAACAAGAGAGGGAAATGTGCTGCTGCAGGCACGTGCCTGGTGCGCCCCGAGCAGCTGCAGCGATGCTCATGGAACTCGCCGCTGCAAAACGCGGTTGAGTCCAAGGGTTCCACAGGATTAAAATCGAGGGGAAACTCTTTGTATAAGTGATGAGAACTCATAGTCATAGCCAGAAGGGCTGTGAGCGCTGATGTAGCCCATTGCACTGTGCAACTGAATGCTAATTACAGCTATGCCCATACCCGGGCTCCTAGAGCTCAGGGGATGGCGTAATAGTGACAACAAGCATAGGCCCCCCAAAAGTTTGGGAAGAATGCAAACCAGCCTGCTCATAGGCACATCTGATTTGGGCTGGTGGATTGAAATCAGCCTGAGGCGACAGTGACAGTGCACTTGCCCAAGCAGAAGGGTTATTCATCTGCCACCTGTCAGACCTCCACCAAGACTTTGAGGATTTGCTGGCTGCCTGTGTAACTTGTTCAGGCTCAGAGAAAAGTTTGCAAAAATTTAAAAAGCTGCTTGTCTGGAAGAACCCAGAACTGGCATGTTGGGAACTCCCTCTCCTAATTAGTAGGTGTAGCCGTAAAGATGCCGGTTGTGCGTGATGAGGCTCCTCTCCCTGCGTGACCATGCGGTTTACCAGCCAAGCTGGGCACAGCCAGAGTCTCCAAAATAGGTTTTAATTGAGCCTTGTCCTGCCGCTCAGGGCGGAGGGGTCTGAATTTTGGCTCTCTGTAGTTATTTTTTCTCACAGCTGACCATGGGTAGAGCCGTGTTCCTGTCCAAGTGCCAGTGGCATCTGTGCTGAGGTGTTCGCTGGGGGCGTGAGCGTGGGGGGCACTGCTGCAGGGTGCAAACTCTGAACCTGGCAGTTCTACCAGAGTGCCCTGTTAATTGGATAGCAGTTGTCTTAATCTGTGATTGTCTTGATTTGTCTGAACCACAAGGAGCTTGAGGGGGTTCAGCCTGGAGAAAAGGAGGCTCGGGGGGATTTTCTCACCCTCCACTACTCTCTGGCAGGAGGGGGCAGCCAGGTGGAGGTCGGGCTCTGCTCCCAGGTAGCAAAGGGCAGGACAAGAGGAGATGGGCCCAGGGGAGGTTTAGGTGGGATATTAGAGAAAATTTCTATGTGGAAAAGGTGTTCAGGCTTTGGAACAGACTGTCTGGGGTAGTGGTGGTGTCACCATGCCTGGAGGGATTCAACAGATATGTGGCTGTGACACCTGGGGACATGGGTTAGTGGTGGCCTTGGTGGCAGTGCTGGGGGTACAATTGGACTTGATGGTCTTGGACAGCCTTTCCAACCTAAATAATTCTATGATTCTGTGTCGCTGCGGAGGTGATCGTTGCATAGGTGGTGGAGGGGTGCAGTTGCCCTGAGCAGGCTCCCAGCCTAGAGCATTGCTACTTGTTCTTCCCAGGACCCACCTGTTAATTGGGTGGATATTGCCTGGATTTCAGGCTCTGTTATGCTGAGCTGCCCTCTGGCCAGAGTTTTGTGCGCTTTCCTGTGCTGGATGGATTCAGGCCAACCTCACCATTCCCAGCTCTGTGAGCCGGGGCGGCTCCAGCTCAAGCCCTGGTGGGGGCTGCAGGGACAGCCACTGTCACCAGTGAGTGTCAGGAGCTCCCAAACCAGAGCAGCCGGTGCAGGGGGTGGAGGATGGTGTGGAACAGGGAACCTGCTGCCCGGATCATGGGTGGGGTGTGCTGGGGATCCACCAGTGGTGCTGGCAGCACTTCAGCACCAGCACAGGCGAAACCACAAGACACCCAAAATCAGAGAAAGGGGGAGGAGAGGGTGTGAGGAGGGTTTGATGGGTGTCTGTGTCAGGCTGACATGGCTGACCAAGGTCTGACCATCTCCTGAAGGAGCAGCACTTTATCCCTGGCTTTCTCCACCAGCATTCACACCCTTTGTCAAATCCCCACCTGGTATAGGGTTCCCCACTGGGATTTTCGATGCTCCTGAGGTTCTGAATGGGAAAAGCATTGCTCTGCATGTGGTGGGGAGAGGATCCCGGGGAGTGGGGTGCCCGTGGAGGGGGTGGGAAGTGTGGCTGCTGTGGGAGGGGGGGTCCCAGGGTTGTG
>VXBU01010835.1:350476-364156 GCA_013400315.1 Bombycilla garrulus | reverse complement strand
GGGAGGCGGGGATGCCCTGGGTCAGACACGGCGTTGGCTTCATGTCGCAGTGAAAGGGGTTTGGGGGCTCTTTGTCGGGGTCTTTATTTTGTTGGGGGTTTGGGGTTATTTTATTATTATATTCTATTTTTTTTTGTCAGGGTCATTATCCTTTATTTCCCCCCAGACTGTAGTATCTGGTAAACTCCTAATTTTCAAAAGACAACGAGAAGAATGACAATCTAAGAAACCAACACCCTCCTTTGTGCTTCTATAAATATGTTTCTGATCTAATTTTATTTCTCGTGCTCATCTGTACTGTTGACAGTTACAATTGTGTATAATTTTTTTTTTTTAAATTTGGAATTTTTGCGTTGTATAGGGTTTAGTTTTAAAATATATATATTTTCCATTTTTTAAAAAGGGGTGTTGCAAAAAAAAATTGCACGATTTAAATGACAATAGTTAAAATGCTGCAGTTTTTAGAGATGTGGAAGCAAAATGGAGCTTATTTATTCTCAAAGGCTATAAAGGTGTAAAATGCATGAAGAAAAAAAACATTTACAAAAAAAAAAAAAAGACAAAAAAAGTGTAACCTGAACAAAGTGTAGCGTTAAAGATTTTAAAGGATGACAACAACAAGAAAAAAAGAAAAAAAACAAAAAAACAGCTAATATATTGTGTTTGGGCTAGTTTGCTTTTGTTTTTAATTGTTCCTTTTTTGGAGAATGAAATACATTTGTGTATATTTTCATATAAGAAGTATGCACTGAGATGTTTCCAAACTGATATATTCCTTTCTAAACGTGTGGTTACTTACCAAAGTCTGTTTCTGATCTTTACCTTCTAAACTCTCTGTGGATCCTCCAGCCGGCACCTGACCACAGGTAAGCCGGGGCGGGGGCAGCGGCATCGCCCCCTGCGCTCCCCTCCCCGCGGGTGCCAGGGGGTGCCCGGCGCCGGGCGGCTGAGCCGGGGGGGGCTGGCAGATCTGGGGGGCTGTGACCCCCGGCCCGGGAAGGCTGGTCTTTCCCAGGGCTTGGCAGAGCTGGTTTTTGGGGTGTTTGTGCCGGAGGCGCGGGCCGGGGCTGGCTGGGGTGGGCTGGTGCCGGGGAGCAGCGCTGTGGGGGCAGAGGCAGAGCCAGGGCTTCATCCCCTGCGGGGGCACGGAGGCAGCTGCCGGGATGGCCGAGGTTTGCTGCGGAGAGGAGGAGGAGGAGGATGGAGGAAGGAGGAAGGAAGGAGGTCACAGGGTGTGGCTCAGGTGACGCTGCTGCCGGCAGCTGTAGGAGCGAGGATGGGGTGGGAAGTCACCTGCCCACCCCTAGAGGAGATTTGGGAATGGACCACGACCCTAAATGATGGATAGAACCTAAAATACTGGGAAGGGTTGTTGGGACGCAGTGAGGACGGTGATGGATCGATGGGGATGGTGCTGCCCGCTCTGGGCGCTGTGGAGGTGATCAGCTGGGTGATCAGCAAGGGGACAGGGTGACTCTGTGCTCAAGGGATTGTTTTGGGGGCTAGCGAGGAGCCCGGCTGTGCTGGATGTTTGGATGAGGGGGTTGGTGCTGGCAGGAGTCTGGCGGTGGGTTGTGGTGATGTGAGGGGCACCTGAGCCCCCACAGGGGTTGTGGTTGTGGCAGGGAGTCCCTTGGGGTCCCCTGGGGAAGGGATTGGTTGCTGTTGTGTGTTTGAGGCCGCTGCCAGGGTCGGGGCTGAGGGCAATGGAAGTGTTAAATCCAGAGCTGGTGGCAACAAGCCACGTGTGGACCTGGGGGAAAGTGGGGCGAAGAGGAAGAACGTTTCCTTTTCCTTCCCCCTTCTTCACTTCCCTCTTCCTCTCCAGAATAATTTCAGCAAACCAAGGAAAAAGTAAATTTACAAAAAACCCCACTTTTTCCTTGAAAATTTCACCTCCTACACGTTTTTCTTCCCTTGTGTTGCTTGGTTGGGGGATTCCCCCCATCAATTTGGGTGCGAATTGGGATGTTTGTCACTAGTTTTGGGGAAAAGGTTGTGAACTGCTGCTGCCAGCCCGGACTTCAGCTGGGGATGAGGGGCACTTGGTGCTCTGGGGGTCCTCTCCACCCTCCTAGGGAGAGCATCCCTCAGGTGGGGAAGGAGCATCTTGCCAACGACTCCTTAGCTGTGCCATCCTGGGTGCCACATCCTGCCTCCCATCCCTCCAGCTGAGGGCACAATTTGGGGATGTTTTGGGGATTTTCACCACCCAAACTGGTGAAAATTCATCCCCATCCGCTGCTCCCTGGGCTGTGGGAGAGTCTCTAACAGTGGGCTTCAGCTGAAGGTTTGCTCTGGTTTCCCTTTCCGATGTTCATCCTTTTTTTCCACCTTCCCCTCTCACTTCACTTTTCTCTCTCTTTTTTTTTTTTTTTCTTCCTCTTTTCCTTCTTCTGTTTCTTTTCCAGAAAAAAAACCCAACCAGACCCATAAACCAAGTATTATGTTTTCACTACCTCCATCCGTCAACCTTCCTTATCCAATGCAGGAAGCCACGCTCGGGATGTAAGAGGGCCTTTCCCCCTTTATTTTTCCCTTTAGCCTGGCGACTTTATCCCCCTTCTGCCCTTCTGTCCCTCTGCCCCTCCTCTCTTTGGTCTCTCACCTGTAGTATTTTACCTGGCTACTGTAACTGTAAATAGCGAGTTTCAATCTGTTAGCAATGGTAACAGTACAGAAAACTGGTTTTGGGTTTTTTTTTTTTTTTTTTTGTTGTATTGATATGAAATGAGATTATATTTTTGTCAGAGTATATTGTAATAATACTGACTTTGGACATGGCCGAGTTGTACAGCGATTTCTTGTTTAACCGTCTTGGCTCTTCCCCTGCACCCCCTCCCCGGGCCTCCCTGCTCCCCAGGTTTCCGTGTCCCAGACCCTGCCAGGCTCCTGGACAGGAGCAGCCACTTGGCAATGGTTTCGTAGCAGGGCTGCTTTTCCACAGGGTTCCCAGCACGCCGGCATGTCCCCCGTGGGTCCGGAGAGGTCAGCAATCCCCCGAGTGTCTTGTAGTGAGCCTTGGAAATGGGGAGGTCCCAGGTGTGCAGGGGTGCTCTGGATCTCTGCGACAGTCCGGGAAGGAATCAGAGGCCTTGGAGCAGTGAACAGGGCCGTTCCAGCTCCCCTCTTCTCCCTAGCGAGGGGAAATCCCAGTTACTTCCCAGTTTCTTCCTCCCGAGTTCCGTTCTCTGGAGCGATGCCTGTTTGAAATGTGCTTTACTTAAGCCAGAAGAGGGTGGTGTGGCTCAGGCTGCGCCAGGACCGTCTCCAAACAGGCTGGGATGGTTTTCCGGGAACTGAGGGCTTTGCAATGTCCCCAGGCCAATCGTCACTGGGTGGGGATGGGCGGCTGCTGCCTCCCCCCGTCCCCCGCATCAACCACAGGCCACGGGGAACCCCCGGTGTTGTGCTGGGGGACAGGGAGGGATTTCTTCACTTCAGATGAGTTTTCAGAGCGAGATTTTCGTGCTGGTGCCACTGAGATGTAGAGACTGGTCCAGCTCCTCACTCTCCGGGTGTGAACAGCCGTAGGAACATCCTCTCCCCGGGGAAACGCTCTCGTGAGACCATGCTGGGATGTCCCTGTGGACTCCTGGCATCTCCGAGGCTGAGGTGTGAAGCAGCCCACCTTGGGCCATGACTTCCCTCCTCCCCACGGCTCTTTCCAAGCATTTGCAGGCAAATCAGATGCTGAAAAGGTGGGGACCATCGTGGCCGAGCTGCTGCTCCCGCTTCCTGTCCCCCATGGCTGCCGGGTTGGGTCCTCATTCCCCCCTTTGCTCCCCTGGCTCCCTGTAGCTCAGTCAAGCAGGTAGGTGTTAGCAAACTCTGGGGTGTCTGCAAAAACCTTTGTAAAATAGAATAGACCCTTTAAATGATGCACTAAAAGAAAAAAAAGTCATAAATGCCCCCCCGTCAGCTTCTCTGTGTGATGGCTCGTTGGATGTCCCCACTCAGCCCGTCTGTACCGGCACAGGCAGCTCTGCATCCTCCCCCCAGGGTGCTGCACAGGTAGAAACAAAACAGGACATGCACTTCCCCAGAGGAGTTTTNAAACTGTATCTATTATATATATATATAAATATATATATATATATTTTTAACCTCTTTTTTTTCCTGATGCTCCTCCACCCGTGTGTGTGGGTGTGTGTGTGTGTGCGAGTCAAGGGATTCGGCGCCCGTGGGTGGCAGCTCGGGGCAGCCGTGGGGCAGCCGCGCTCATCCCGCGGCCGGGGCGCAGGGACCGGGGCGTTCCCCTCCCCGTGTCCGGCTCTCCGGCCGATGCAGTGGGAGCCCAGCAGCAGCAGCGGGAGGGAGGGAGGATTTATGTCGAGAGCTTGTAATGTTTTAGCCGGGATCTTTGACTAATTCCATCTTTCTCTGGAGTGTTTGCACCCTCGGCGTCTGGCCTGACTGAGAACCTCCCGTGCCCTGGGGACGCCATCCCCACTCCTTGTCCCCATTCTCTCCCGTCCTTGCTCCCTTGACAATCAGTGGCTCCTTCCCAGGGACTGCAGCACGTGGTTGAGACGTCTATTTAGTTTTTTCAATATTCCTTTTTTTGTGCTGTATGGTGATGCGTTATTGTATATTCCACAATAAGAAAAAATATATAAAAAAATGATGATGATAATAATAATTACCATGAGAAATTCTTATGAGTTTTGTTTGGAAACTCTTTCACTATATTTGTTGTAAAGAGGTTTACTATTAAAAAGAAAAAAAAATACACGTTTCTGATAATTTTCCATGCCTCTGGCTCTTTCTTTCCTGCTCTCTGCATGGCAGGGTGCAGCAGGGTGTCACTCTGGGCTCCAGCTCCAGGTCCTGGTGAGGTGGGGATGCTCTGGTGTCACCTGGTCTCAGTGGCTGCGGGTGACACTGCTGTCCCCAGCACTCTAGGCAGGAACTCACGTGGGTGCGCGGCAGTGGGACACACCTGGAGCAGCTGCAGGGGTGCAGGAGCAGGAGTGACCCCGCTGTCCTGCTCAGGGGCTCCCAGGCTCCTGTCCCTGTCCCGTGTCTGTGAAGGATCCAGCCAGGCTGAGGACCAGGATGCCCCTGGCTCGGAGGAGAGGCTGCCCCAAGGCAGAGTGATGGCTGTCCTGGGATGGCCTGAGACGCCCTGGGATGCTCTTGGCTCCCCTGGGATACTCCTGGTTGGGATGGTGATTCCCACCACCCAGTTTCTGGTGCTTCCCTGCAGTCCGTGGGCTGGGATGGACGCCCCAAGATAACCCAAGACACCCCGTGCTGTGGCTCCCACAGACCCTCCCAGCCTCCTTACAGGTCAGGCACTGCCTTCCCAACCCAAAGCTTTTCCTGGTGGGGGTTGGACCATCCCCTGATGGCCAAGGAGAGCCACGTGGGCCGGACTTCGGACCGGGGCCTCCCTCCAGCTGGAGGTGGGACTTCCAGTGAGGATGTCAAGTGATCTGAGGACATGTCTTTGCGGTGGGGTCCCTGTTGCACAGCCTGGCTGGGTACCTCTGGATTCAGGATATGCCCGGGAATGCTGTGAGGCTGGTGCCTGCAGGAAGGGCAGCAGAGCCCATCCTGGGGCCCTCATCCCAAGTCCTGGATTCAGTTTTGGGCTCCTCATGACATGAAAGACACTGAGAAGCTGGAACGTGTCCAGAGAAGGGAATGGAGCTGGGGAAGGGGCTGGAGCACTAGGAGTGCCTGAAAGAGCTGGGGGTGCTCAGCCTGGAGAAAAGGAGGTTCAAGGGGGGACCTTCTGGCTCTGACCGACTCGCTGACAGGAGGGTGCAGCCAGGTGAGGGTCAGGCTCTGCTCCTAGAGAACAAGGGACAGGACCAGAGGAAATGGACTCTGGCTGCACCAGAGAAGTTTTAGGTGGGATATTCGGAAAATTCTTAAAATTCTTCATGGAGAGGGTGGTCAGGCACTGGCACAACCTTCCCAGCGCTGTGGTGGTGTCACCATTCCTGAAGGGGTTTAACACACGTTTGGATGTGGCACCTGGGGACTTGGATTAGTGGTGGCCTTGGCAGTGCTGGGGGATCAGTTGGACTCGATGACCTCAGAGAGGCCTTAAATATTCCATGATTCTATGATTTCAACTGAACCAGGCCTAGAGGTTACTCCCAGCAAAAATCCCCTGTTCACCCCAAAACTGATGAAGATCCCCTTCCCCCCGGGCTCAGCGCCCATGCTTTATTTCCTTTGACGCTCTCAAAGCCGAGCTGCTCCCGATGTCCCCGCCTGCTCCGGGTTCGGAGGAGCGGGGGGCGCGTTGGAGGGGGTGCCCGCGTTTCGTCGTAGCGGCCGCCAGGTGGCGGCAGAGGGCAGCGCGCCGCGGCACTGATTGACAGCTGTCAATCACCCCGGCCGTGGTGGCTGGAAATGGGGGCTGCAGGGGGTGCGAGGCTTTGGGCCATCCCAGGGCTGCAGCGCGGGGCGCTTCGGGTCCCCGTGGGCCATCTCCATTTCTCTTTGTCTGCTGTGCTGCGTGTCCGGGAAGTTCCTCAGCCTGGATTGAATTCCTTGGGAATGAGTAAAACCACGGAGACTGCTCGATATGAACTGACCACGTGCATGGGCAGCCCAGCAAGCCCGCGCTGTGCCGGGCACACCCACAGCACTGAGAGGGGAATCTTGGTCTCTGTTCTGCTGAGATGCTCCTGCAGAGCAGCCTCCAGCTCAGAGCTTCCAGCACAGGAGGGATGTGGAGCTGCAGGAGCGAGTCTAGAGGAGGCCATGGAGATGATCGAGGGCTCTGGAGCCCCTCTGTTCTGGAGGCAGGCAGAGAGAGCTGGGAATGTTCAGCTTTGAGAAGAGAAGGCTCCAGGGAAACCTTAGCGACTCTTCCAAGGCCTAAAGGGGCTCTGTATTTTGGACAAGGGCTTGAAGGGACCAAACGTGGGGGATGGCTTCTCACTGCCAGAGGGAGGGGTTAGATGGGACATTGGGAAGGAATTCTTGGCTGCGGGGATGGTGAGGTGCTGGCACAGGTTGTCCAGAGAAGCTGTGGCTGCCCCGTTCCTGGAAGTGTTCAAGACCATATTGGACACGTCAGCTTGGAGCAACCCGGGATCGTGGAAGGTGTCCCTGCCCACGGCAGGGGTGGCACAATGTGAGCTTTATGTTCCCTCACAACCCAAACCATCCCCTGACTCTTTGCTGACCAAGACAATGACAGCAGCCTGCAAGATTTCCCACCTGTGCAAGTGAGGCAAGGACCTGGACCATCCCTGCCTTCCCTTCTGAGGCTGGATTTGGAGAAACTAGGCCAAGGTTGACATTCCCTCAGATTAGTTTCCCAGTCATGTGAAAAGATGATTTGAAGAGTGAGATCAAAACCATCCAACTCAGAGGGGCTTCTCCTTGCAGGGCTTTGTATTAACGTCTTCTGCTGGCTGAATTCTGCCAGCCAGCCCCAAAATACCCCACAAAAGATTTTTGCTGAAAACACTGTTTCACGCAATCTGCTTTTTCCAAGGAGCGGGCTGGGAGCTGCGGGAGCTCTCGCTCTTCCCTGGCCAGCTGGAGCTGGGAATGGCAACACTGAGGGTTTATCAAAAGGCACTTTCAGGAATGGTGGATGATTCTGTTTGTCTCACGCTCCCTTTGTGCCAGAGGTGCTCTCTGGCTGCCCTGGGAAGTGGCTCTGCTTGCCAGGGATATGGCAGCTAGGGGAAAAGGGAGGAAAGAAGGAGAAAACCCTTTGCCCTGCTCACTCAGCTGGCAATCTTGAAAGGATCTGGAGTTTTTCTCACCTGTATTTCCAAGTTTCAACAATGGAGGAGGGTGGAAGCTGAAGTTTGGTTCCTCCCTATGTATGGGGTGACCCTTGGTTAGAGACTCTTCCAGCTCCAGTCCAACCACTCCTGGCAGCCACAAACTATTCTCTGTGTGATCAAAGAACAATAGAAAAATAGGAAAAGAGTAGTAAAAGAATAGTGAAAAAGTAGTAAAAGAATAAAGCCCAAATTAATATTTTTTATTTTTTGAGATGTGGTCACAGCTCAAGAGAAGGAACCTGGAGTCAGTAGTTTGAGGGAATAGAGTTCATTCCAATCTCTTTTTGACTGTATTTGGTGTGAGGAGGACGCCTGCGAGGGCACCTTTCCAGAGCACAAAGTTTCTGTCTGTGGAATCCCATTCCTCTGCACTGGTGTGCGCACTTGCACCCTGAGACAGCCCAAAAGCTCCCGGCTGCTCCAGGGTGTTTATTTTACACCCACCCTACTCAGACTTTGAAGTAGATTTAAGCAACAACAACAAAATTATAGACCCAGTATAAATCTTTAATCAGAACATGTTTCCCCCTCCGAGCCTGCACTGCTGTGCACAATCAGAACGCAAATCAAAAGAAAGCGGAGTAAATTATTCATTGGGAATCTATTCCTGCTCTCCCTACATGGGAGACTCGGAGGCAGAGTTCGGGGTGCGTGGCTGTCTCGGGACTGCTCCTGTTCACTCCAGTCAGCTGAGCTGCGGCCGCAGCGCCGAGGGACGGGCAAACCCAGCTCCTGATTTCTCTCTGCCATCCGTGGAGGGTGTTCCATGGACGGGGTGACCCAGGGATGGGAGCTCCACTGCTGCCTCCTCCAGCCCTTCCCACAGGACAGCTTCTCCCACCCAGCCCGTGGGACAGTGTTTGCGTGGCTACACCTCCCCTCACACCAAAAACTTGTCTGCATGGATTTACCCTGGGGAAATGAGTCCCCTGAGGCAATTCAGCATCTCACGAGTTCTTCCCATCCCTCCCTCATCCCGTGCATTGCACCCACCTACACCGGCTATTTATGGAATGCCCAGCAGACACCGAACCACACCTGCCCACTGAGCTGCTGTTTGCCACTGATGGGACACGGAGATGTTGGGAGGAACTAAATGTTTAGGCAGAGTTACCAAAGCTGCTTGGAGAATGGGCTTTTGAAGGTGCCATATTATTATTATTATTATCACTGTATTTATCCAAGGAATGCCTGGGCCCATCACTACTGTGTGTCTGACACAGCGCATTGTTCTTGGCTGTTAGTGGAATCAAACCACTTTTTCTTTTTTCTTTTTTTTTTAATTTTATTTCAGAGTCACGCTCCATGGCACAAACTGTAAAAACACATTATAAAATGGCCAAAACAGACAGGTCGAGACCTTTCTGCTAACAATCCTCCACCCCATCCTTGAAATCTAAAGTAGTGAAGGATTTTGCAGAAAATAATGGATCATTTTCCCATTTACCCATGATTCAAGGATTAATAACTAATCCCATCAAAGGACATCTGCTTAGATTGTTCCTTGTCAGTGAAAGTAAATAGAGCCTTTTAGTCTTTAGACCTAAACTCCTCTGAGGTTATTATGCAGAGGAACCTCCTACAAGCGGTCGCTTTCTCTGTCGCTCCTGCTGTGACTAACCCTGGAGGGAGAAAGCAAACTTTGCAAGTCCCTGGACATAAAGGTTATTTGCTAGAATGGAGGAGACTTTTATGAGAGGCCGGGTAAGCTGAGACCCTCACCCTCCCCTAAGGCTTGGCTCGGGCAGGGGGCTGCAGCCCGCCAAACCCTTTGAGCCGCTTTGTCCTGCCTCTGTGGCACATTCCCCGGTTCGGGGCGGGAGTGCCGGGGCTTTGCTCTCCTGAAAGCTTCTCCCCTCCTTACGTGCTGCTTCAGATCAGCTCTTCTGGGGTTAAATGGGAAAACGAGGAACGGTTTGGGGGTTTGGGTGTGGGTCCAAAATCCCCAGGGTTGGCAGGAAAAGTCTGGGGGGGTGGATGTGGGAGGGGTGAACGGGGTTGGGGCTCCATCGGTCCATGGGGCTGGCAGAGGAACAGGGACCTTGGGGGAAGCAGGGAGGGGGTGACACAGGACTTGAGGGAAAAAGACCTCGGAAACAATGAGCTACTTGTCAAACAATGGCCTGTCAGAGCACGACTTGGGTTTTCATTAGTGGGGCTCCCAAAGCTGCTTTCTGGGGGGATGGAGACATTCCCAAGGGGGTTCTGGCCAGGAGTGCCTAAGCCAAAATGTGAGAAAATTGCCCCAAATGGGAGGAGCCCTATCTCTTCTTCTGCACGGCAGCTGCTCTCTGTAAATATTGATGACTGGCACTGCCCAAGGCAGAAAGGCCCCCAGAGGGGAGATCCCTCTGTCACCAGGGTCACCCAGGGAGAGCCTGGTGCACGGCACAGCAGATCCCAGGTCCCTGTTCTCTCCTTCTGCTGGGGTGGAAATAACCACTGGCGCCCGTGCCAGGCCGTTGGAGGGATGCATGTTGTAAGCATTTGAGAACATCTAAAATTAGACTTTGTCTTTTTTCCCCCTACCAGAACATGGCTGAGTGTCTCATCCACCAACACCAGCTGCGGATTTTTTTGCTCTCGCTTTGGAAAAAGCTTCCTCAGAGATACAGACAAAAAAGAAACGCTGCTCCACCCTCTCCCTGGCGCACACAAAATATGAGAGTAATTACAAACTGGGGCTGTGGGCCCCAAACCCAGACCCCGCTCTGGGCTATGGAGGGAAATCTTTCAAAATCCAAATGGAAACCAGCCCCATCAGCCTTTTGCCATGTGGGGAAGCTGGTCCTGCTGTGCTCAGCCCTCCCAGCCCTCCGGACCCGCAGCCCCGGTGCTGCCGTAATCCAGACTCGGCTCCAAGCTCCGGCGAAGGGAACAATTGCAGGCAGAGCCAGTGGGAGTTCAAAAGGAGCAATACTGAATTAAACGATAGCAATTTCCCTTATTTTCTGCCGCTTAAAGGTGCACGCTGGGAATGTTTAAATATCCTTGTTATCCCCCTTCAATACCTAGGGAACATTTTTTTAACGAGCTGGGCTGTAATCAGGCCGTGTTCGTGCCAAGCATCCCTTACAACAGCCATTCTCCAAAAGAGCTGTCCAGATCGAAGCCCTTTGAGGCAGAAGAAAAGGCACCTGCTGGACAGAGGGCTCCAGGCAGCTGAGCTGGGGTAGGTGCTGGGGGGACACTTCACCCAATTTTACCAAGACAAAACAGAGCTCCCTGCCAGTACAGAAAGAGGGAATTTTGGTATTCAGTTTATTTTCAGGGTTTGTGGGTTTTTCCTGGTTTGTTTTTTTTTTTTTTTTCATGTTGGTTTGGAGGTGAGCTGAAGCTGAGGATAACATCACATCTGAGGCCAAGATGGTCTGGTATAAATGAATTTGTGTGTTTTCAGACTTCAGCCCCCTTCTCCTCTGATACTATTGGGTTACGGGGGTGCCTTTGAAAGCATCGGGCTTCTGTTCAGCCTTTGGGATGAACTATTAAAATACCCTGAATTACTAAAACCTCCACCTGAGGCAAGAAGCACCTGCTGGGGAGACCCAGGAGGAAACCATAGGGCAAGAAGGGTTTGTCTCACTGTGAGGTTCTTAGTCAAGGATGGAGCAAAGGGTATTCACACCCAGGACAGAGGTTGTGGCTGCACAGGACAGAGGCTGTGAACAGGCAGGAGCTGCCTGAACACTGCTGGAATAGCCCTGCAGGCCTGGGGATGGCTTCGGAGCTTCTCTGCCACAGTCCATCAGTGTGCACCCACTTCCTTCAAAATGCAGCTTTTGTTGGCATTTTCTTTGTCTGGGAGACGCTGAAGCGGTGGCACCACATGGCCCAGGCAGCAGCAAAAGTGTCCAGAAAAATGTGATCCATGGAGAGCAGGCTGGCACCAAGACAAAGACATTTATTTAGAAACAACCCAGCCCCAGACCCTTTCCCCTTCCCCTGAACCTACCGGCCACTAATCTGCTCAGGCAGCTGCACCCCAGATTTTGAGGTGACTGGGACTGTCGGGAGAATCTCAAACAAAAACCTGTATCTGAATGTCCCAGGGCAGCAGCCACACACACATCAAAGGCAGGCCGGTCGTGTGGACACTGTCTACAGAAAATTACCCGCGGCTTGTCTAAAGTCACGTGTCTGCGTGGACATCTCAGTGCAAATACTTCAAAAGCCAAAAATCCTCTTTGACCCATACGTGGCATTTCTTATCGGGCTCATACATCTCCCACACAGAGCCTCTCTGACCAGGCAGGCAAAAAGGGGGGAATTTCCTTTAAATACCCCATCAGAGGAGCTGCAGGCTGCTCCACACTGGGGCCCTACAGGCTCCCTGCACCCCGAGCTTCCTCGGAGGAGCTCACCAGCACCTGCAGTGAGAACAGGGAGCACCCACTGCTTTTCCCCAGATGGGGAAGGGCTGCAGGCAGGGCATTCTGCAGAGGGTATTTTACCAGAGGGGCATGAAGAGCATCTCCCTGCTGGTGCCCTTCGTGAAGGGAGCAGGAGCTGCTGGGGTGGATGGAGTTGGTGTCTGTGTGCGGCTGGACAGAAATCCCACTGTGCTGTCACCCTGCCTGCACCTTTCACGTGCCACACGTGTCCCCAGAGCGCCGCATGCACGGGGCATGCACGGACAAGGTGCACGTGGATGAGGTGCTCACAGACAGGGCACACACGAGGAGGGTGCACCTGGCTCGGGCACGCCCAGGTTTAGGGGTAGGGCATGCCTGGATAGGGCACGCCCAGGTTTAGGCACAGCCCAGGGGCTTCTGATCGGTTTTGGAGGTGCTGCTGCTGAATTTGCTCCCCCGCTCCCACTCTGATGTGCGTGGCCTCTCCCCGGTCTCATCGTGGCCGGGTGCTGCGGTCGGGTCGGGGCTGGGGGGGACAGAGCTGCACCCACAGCACCGCGCTGCCTTCAGAGATTCACCGGGATAAACCCCGGGGCGGCTGCACGGCCGGGGGACATTCCTTCTGTCTCCCCTCCTGCGCTGCAATCAGACCCTTCTGGGGGGAATTACGGGTTTGTTTTGCGTTTCCTGGAGGGTTTTTTTTTTCAATTTTTAATGGGTGCAGGGGCCGCGCGGCTCCGTGCGGGCAAGGGGGGTGCGGCCCCTCTGTATGCGGGGGTCCCTCGCGTCCCTGCCTGCCTGCCTCCCCCGGGACCCGCACCACCGAAAATCCCGGCTCTCCGAGGTGAAAATCCTCCTGGATCATCTGAGACCGACCGCCCCCTCCGTCACAGCCCGGGATTTGCCTTCCAGCAGAAACTTTCTTCAAAAATAAGTTTAAAACGCCCGTTTTGCGACACTAACGCCCCTTTTCGCGCCCTGTGGCAGCGCCTGGTGCTGGAAAAATAAATGTGAGATGAGACGGGTACAAAGCTCCTGAGCTGGAGGCAAAGGCTGCGTGCCTTCCACTGGAGGAGCCAGCATTGCCGAGAGAATTCAGAAAAAAACGGGATAAATTTCTCTACCGGTTTGCTCCAACTGCTCCTCTTTAAAGTTCAGTATCAGGGAAAATAAAGAGGTGCTTTAAGACCCAAAAAATGAACGTCTGTCCTGGCGGGAGGCAAAGCTTCCCACTTTCTTTAATTGCTACTTTGGGATAAGGAGGGGAAAAATAATAATCCCCTCCTTTTTTTTAATTTTTTTTTTTTTTAGCATAATCTGGTGGGCGAAGCTGCCGTCCTCGCTGGTGGATGGGGAAGTGATGCCAGAGGCTCTCGGGTCTGTAGTGAGGATTTCTGCAGGGAAAAGGGTTCATCTCGTTGGTCGTTGATAGCTGCGGATTTGCCAAGAGAGGGGGAGCAGAAAGGGAATTTCAATCTTTTAAATTTCCTTTCCATACAGTTTTTCTTGCCCTTCCAAATTCACGGGAGGTTTGCAGGAACGTCGGCTGAAATCCCGAA
>VXBU01010835.1:301583-331258 GCA_013400315.1 Bombycilla garrulus | reverse complement strand
AAAAAAAAAAAAAGAGGAATCTTGGTGTGTTTTGTGACTTTATTCTCAGCAGAAGAGCCAGGGGCTCCAAGGCCCAGTGAGAGGGTTCGATGTGTGCAGCCAAACCCTTGCGGCTGCCAGGACCCTTTGCTGCACCACTGGAGGGTTTCACCTTCTGCCAAGTGTGGCCTGCTTCTCTTCTCTCCCTTCCATTCCCCTCCTTTTCTTATCTATCCTTTCCTTTATTTTCTTACCTAATATTTATTTTATTTTATTTTTCAATTTATCTTTCTAATTTTCCTTTTTCTTCATTTTCCTTTTTATCTTTCTTTTTCATGGTTCATTTTCCTTTCATTTTATTTTTCCTTTCGTTGTTGTTGTTGTTTTTCTATTTTTTTTTTTTTGTCTTTGTTTTCTTTTCCCATTTTCATTTCCATTTTCTCTCCCAATTTCGCGCTTAAGCCTGCTTTGTCTTGTCTCCTGCCGGAACGTTTAACGAAGGGGCAGCGGCTCCCACGCCAGTAGGGTTTTTATTGTTGTTGTTGGTATTTTCCTGTTGCTTTGTTCCACCCTCCCCACCTCGGTGCCCATCGAGGGGTGCGGGTCGGGGTGCCCGCGATGGATGGGGAAGCACAAAGCCCCGAGGAAGACACGAGGGCTCTTGTTACCCGAGCCCGTGCAGGAAAGAGTTAACCCATTAGAAATTCCGAGCCCTTCTTCCGATAGTTAAACCTGATTTGCATGCATTTGCATAATGAATGTCATTTGCATTCTTGGAGGTTGGCTACTTCTGTGGGAAAAGTCAAAGCGGGATTGTGGGGAGGGTGAAGGGGGGTCGGTGAAGAAAGAAGGGAAGATTTTTTTTCCCCGCACCCCCGCGCATCCCTGCCCCTCGCCATCCTCACCTAAACGCTCTTTTTCTTCCCCTTCTTTCCCCTCATTTTTCCCCCCTTGAGGCCTTTCTGCCTCTCCCTTCCGCAGGACGCACAAAGCCAACCATCGGTGGCTAGGCCATGGCGAGGCGAGGTGCATCCTCTCCCGCTTCCCCCCCTTCCCCTCCTTTAATTTCTGTCTCTAATTCCATCTTGGCTCCGGTTCCCGGCGCCCTCGCGCGCGGGGCGCTGCGGCCCTGTCCCTCCCCTCCCCGTGGGTGCATGCGTGCTGAGGGGGAAGGCAAGGTGGGAGCCACCATTTTAGGCAGCTGATGTGTAAAATGGCCGATCCCCCTTCCCCTGGCCCAGCCACGCGGGCGGGAGCGTTCCGGCAGCTTCGACCGTATGGGACGGACCCGCTCGCGGTGCTCTGGGTGCCACGGCCTCACCACGGGGCTCTGGGCCTCGAGGGGCTCATCCCAACCTCACCGTGGGCATTTGGGATTTCCCTTTTCCCGCCGTCTCCGGGGCGTCGCGGCCACGAAACCCCCCAGCCAACCCGCACCCCAATATCACCCTCTTTTCGTCTCGTCTCCAGGTTTTGCGTGTGGGAATGGCTCCAAAGGCAGCTCTGTCATCTTTTTTTAACATAATTTTTAGAAAATCATTGTTCAAAACACCCTCCATGCCTCCTGGGGACATTGTGTGGCTTGAGGCTTGGCTGCAGAATTTTTTCCTAGATGCACTAGATGACGTTTCATTCTTTGTGTACTGTGATAACATTAGCAAAACAGCTGTTTAATTATTTTTTTTACCCCTCCTCCCTCTTTTGGACTAGAAAAATTCAATAGCCTCATTTTTTCTGTTGCTGAAACCATTTAATGGCTTTTTAAGAAAGGGGAAAAGAATAAATGCGAAACAAGAGTGACTTCATCCCCTCCTGTGCGCAATGGGCTGAGGCAGGAGAGGCTTCGCCTGGTCCAGGTGATCTGTGGGCACAAAGTTATTGTGCTCAAGTTAATCTGAGAGAGGGGAAAAATCTCTTCACACAACTGGTGGGGTGGGAAGCGATTAATTTTACTACAGCACTTGAAATATATTGGGACATTTTGTCTGAAGACCCATTGCAAGAGGTTTGTGGTTTAGGTGAAAATCTTGGTGTTCCATGAGGCCGCATTTGTTGTTCTTTTTAATTTCTCCCCATCCCTCTGTTGCCATGAGACCTGGAAACTTAAAAGCCTAAATATGCTAAGTGAGTTTAACCCTGGTGTGACGGGAATTTTGAAAGCAGATTAAAACCAACTCAAAATTTATCCCTAGAAGAAAAAATAAATCACATTTTTTGCTTGCAGGCTGATGCCAGAGCCCCAGACACGCCTGGATGGGGGCAGCCCCAATGGGGAACTCCTACCTGGTCCCTGGTGGGGTCTGGGAGGTGGGAAAGGACTCGGGAAGGGGTGACTGTCACCGTTGTAGCCCTTTAGCTGGAGCTGTGAAGGGTGTGCGGCCACGCGCTCCACTCTGCCTGCCAAACGTGCTTAGTCAGGAATGGGAAATACTTCCCTAAAACTTGCAAAAATGCGCTAAGGCTCTTAGCTCTTGGGCTAAGCTGCAGCTACTTAGTCCATTTCTCACTGCTTTTATTTATAAACTTCAGTCTGTGCTGGGAGACTTTTTTTGCTTCCTTTTTTCTGGTTCTTTCTCTGGATGTGGCACAGGAATGTGTCAGAAGCGGAGCTGGAAGGAGAGGATGGGTCTGGGCATTGCTGCTCCCACCAGTGCCACTCACTGGCTTTGCACCACTGAATTTTCACAGGATCAGATTGTCTCTGATTTCTATAGTGTTAGAGATGATTTATGGGACTAATGGACAGGAGAACGAGCTCTTTCTCTGGCCCGTCCTCGGTTAAGCCACGTCAGTTCCGCACTGGGTGTCTAAATCCATGTGTAGCCTGTGAGTAGCCATAGCTGGAGGCAGAGTTTATACAGATGGAAAGTGCATAAAGTGAATATTAATATATTATTTAAATATAAACCAATTCTGTAAGGACACTCCAAAGCATCCTAAAAGTCGGGGCTGCTCAGTTTTGGTATTTTCAAGCAGGGATGAACAGTGCTGGAGCTTTGCCACTCGATTCCTGCTGCATTGAGGGTGGCAGTCACACACACTGCATCCCGTCAGGCTCTTCCTTTGATCCAAGACTCTTCCCTCAACGAGGCTCCTGCTGGTGCTGGTCTCCCCGTACCTAGCCTCAGTGAAGTGCTCAGGATGGCCAGGATAAATCCCCCAGCCTCAGGGTGCTCTGGGCTGGGGTTTGGCTTTGCGCCTCGGTGGAGCCTGGGCAGGGAGGGAGACCTGGAGAACACAGCTCTCCAGAAGACAAAGAAAGAATAAAGAAGGTGGTTTTCTGACTTAGGGTTTTTGGTCCTGCTTGTAGCTTTTGAGTCATTTGAGTTGGTTTTGCTCCATGACTGCAGTGAGGTGCTGGCTGGCATCACACCTGGCAGGGACAGTGGAGAGCTTTCCCCCTTTTCAAACTGCCCCAGAGCAGACCCTGGCTCCTCTTGCTCCCTAAAAGGCTGAGGCCCCACTGAGACATCTCAGCCCACTTTCAAAGATGCTGAAAGTTTTCCAAGTGAATCGCTTTTCCTCATTCCCCTTTCGTGTCAGAAGTGTGGCTGTAATCTCCCTGTCCTGGTGTAATCCAGCCAAGGATCACGGGTCTGACATTTAACAAGTTGCCATCCTCTTTTCTTTCTCTTGCCAGGCTGGACGTGGGTTCACCCTACATGATGCTCATTTTCTGGCTGATGAATTTTAGGTCTCTGGCCCTGGTGAGAGCTCACTGGGAATATCCTGGTAAGTGGATTTTTTAAAATTTTTAACTTTTTCTAGAAGACTTTCCCTAAGCTCTTACACTGGGTCTGGCACCCTCAGGCTGCTGGGATGGGCTGAGTGTCTCCATAGCAAGTGCTTGGGGACTGGTGAGAGCTCATGGTGACCACGTGGTGGGGAAAAAAAGAGCTAAAATCTCTGTGGTCACCGGCACCTTCCTTGCTTTGGCCCAAAGTCTCAAACATCTGGATTTTTTTTCTGTGTTTAACATCTTTTTTTGTGGATTTGTTAACTCATAATGCCCAAGCCCTGGGAGAGGTGTCTGTCTCATCCACAGGAACAAAGGGCTCCTTTGGGGCTCTTTGACGAGGGGGGGTTGCCTGTTAAATGGAAAGGGGATAATAAAGATAATTTTACTGTGCTTGGTTTTAGCTCAGATTGACTCATTATTACATGAATCAGGAGTGGGGGTTATATGGAAAACCATGAGGCGCGAGGAGCTGCCAGCAGGACATTGTCTTGAGGGACCCTCAGCAGAAGCCCCTCACCACGGCTGACACCACTTCAGCCTCCTCCTCTCCCTGCTCCTGCTGGCAGACCCTGGCCTGGAGCAGGATGCGGATCCTGATTTACAGCAGCGTCCATCCAGACTGATCAGGGCTGCTGACCAGGACTGCTGACCAGCACCAGGCCTCGACGTGGGGACACAGCACCAACTCGAGCACAGACAGGTTGCAGAGGACACCGGGACATCCCCATCCTGCCACTGCACATCGCCCTGTGGGCCACTCGCTGGTGAGCCTGGGGATGTGGTACCATGGTGGGTCACACTGGGGTGCGGGGAAGCTGCATCCCTTGAGGGGTGGGGATGGCAGCAGAGCCCACACCAGTGGGCAGCTGGCCTGAGGTGGAGGTGATGGGTAGGAGGAGAGGTGCTGGGAAGGGACAGTGCGTTTATTATCGAGGCGCAGCTGAAGCGGGTCCTTTGCCAGTGGTCAAGTCTGAATCACAAACTCCGCATTGTTTCTGAGTGTGTTCAGCACATTTCCCTTCTCCCCCTCCCTTTCCCTTTCCTCTCCTCTCGCCCTTGCACAAAGCTGTCATTGTGCCGGGGACTTGGTGATGGCAGCTCTGTTATTTGGTCAGGGAAAAAAAAAAAAGGAGAAAAAAAAAGAAAAAAAAGAAAAAAAAAAGAAAGAAGTGGGCAGGGGGGACCCAACAAGGTGAAGAGGTTTAAATCAGCTTAGCCCAAATGCCAATTAAAAACCAAAGAGGATTAGGCTTGTGATCAGCAGAATAGACTGTCATTGTACCCGGGAGGAGGTTCCCCCTTCCCAGGCCCGACGCAGCGGTGCCGCAGGTTTCTCTGGGATTGGCACCGCTCTGCTCCCTCGGCAGAACGGAGCAGGGCAGGGGCTGCCCCTGACCCCGGGGCTGGCTGTGCACCCACCAAAGCACTTGGCAAGGCAGAGACAGGTTCCTGGTGCAAAGACCTTTTCTCAGACTTTTAAAGTGTGCGCAAGATCTCCTGTCTCGCCTGGAGTTCAGCTGAGCAAGGAGAGGTTTCAACCTCTCTGCTAAGGGGAAAGTCTGCCCTGAAATCGGCTCTTGGGCTGGAGCATCCCTTGGCCGGGGGCTGGTGCAGGGTCCCTGGGGTGAGATCCTGTCTGGGGGCCTGAGCAGACGCTGTCCCCATCTTGCCAAACCCCCACGCGTATCTCAGTTCCCGGTGATGGCTGAGGGCTCTCTCCAGCTATAGGACCCTTGGTCAGACCTTTGCTCCAAAGCAGCTGGCGCCGTGACCGTGGTGACAAAGTGCCAGGACCATCACACGAGTTCTACTCCAGCCAGTGGACACCCTGAGAAGACTAGTTCTTCTCTGCTCCATGGCCTGGAGATGTGATGTCAGTGCTCTTTGCCTGATTTAGTCCTCTTCACTGCCTGAGTTAGTTCTCTACACTGCACACTAACTTGCTGCTTCCATGGTTTGAAGTCTAAGGTAGCCAGAACCCATGGTCCTTGTAGCCCCCTCACCTGTGAGAGGAACCCAGGCGGGGTGAGATGTGTCAGGGTGATTGCTTGGACTCAGAGTCATGTGGCTCACCCAGTTCTCTCCCAGTCTGCTGGTAAACTGGTGAAACTCCAGGGACAGGAGGATGTTCTGCACCTTCTGCACCTTCATGGTAACGGGAATCAGACTGTGGCTGCAGCCATTTCATTCCTGACTGTACTGGCAGAGCAGTGAAGGCAAATCCCCTGCAGCCAGAATGAAAAGGTGTTGCCAGAGCAGGAGGGTCCTCATGTCACGCTGGCTACATAAAATGTGTCCTCACTTAGGCAGAAAATGTAATTCTAGACTAACTTTGAGGGTATTTTGTAAAGGAAAGTTATCAAGTGTAGGAACATCAGCAACATGAGCACCTCCATGTCTGAGTGGGAGTGGGCAGCCTGAGACCCCCCTCTTTTAGCCTGATGCTGCCTGGCAGTTGAGGGGTGCAATGAGACCTGCACACCTGTCCTGCCTCTTCTCAGTGTCTCTGCAAGGTGGATCCTTTCTGCTAATGGGGACCATCTCCTGGCTGAGGTGACCTTGCAGCTCGGTGGATCCCACTGCCCTGCTTTGCATGGAAGTCCAGGGGTGGCCGTGGTGCAGCCTGGTCCAGCTCCAGCTGTCTCCTGGAAGACATTGAGCTGAGACCTTGCTGCTGTCGGCTCTAGATGCAAAATGCTCCCAGCCTTGAGACAGGGAGAAGAAAAAGGGAGAAAAGGGGAGAAAGGGCCTTTTCCCTCAAGAGTAGAAGGACAAACCATCCTGTTTCTGGGCCCAGGAGCTGCGTCTCTCCAATCCTGCACACAGTCAGCACTGGCTGAAGGACCACAGTCGTGGTGCAGCTCTGCAACTCCGGTGCTGAGGTGGCGGTGCTCGGGGGAGGCAGAAAACAGAAAAGCTATGGAGCAAAGGAAATACGCTTTGAGGGGACAGGGAAAGGATGAAGGGGATGCTGTGGGCTGGGAGGTGCAATGCCTCCACCTCCCTCCATCGGAAACCCCTCGTGCCGCCGCCGTCCCCGTGCCCGGGGATGCCCAGCGGTGTCCAGCGAGCGCCCGGGCTGTGGGAGCGGGGGAGAGGGCAGGATCCGTTGCTTTTTGTTGCTGCCGTGTAATTTATGATATGAGAGAGAGCCATTGTCTGGACCCATCCTGTATTTTTCCGAGGGCTTTGCCTCTCTTCCCAGACCCCCGCTGTGCTCCCGCTACTGTACGGTTGCTATGGGGCTGCTCCCCGTGCCGCGGCTATGCGGGGCAGTGCCGGGGAGGGCTGCCCGCCGCGGCCGGACCCATCTGGAGCCCCGAGCCCGCTGCCGCAGCACAGCCGCCCGGCGGCCCCGCTGACGTGCCGAGGGCCTGGGAATGGGGCTTTCGGCCCATCCAAGTTCACGGCCACCGGAGGCATTCAGCTGCCGGAGGGGCGGAGGGGAGGGGGTGGCAGCGGGATCTGGGTCGTTTGGCTCCATTCTCCCTTCCTTTTCAGCGCCGGCAATGTCCTCGGTGCATACAGATCCCCCGTCCCTTTCTCCTCCTGACAAGTGCGCACATAAATAAATTACCCCACCGGGCGAGTGTGGAACAATCTGTCCCCTAAATTCTATTCATCGCCAGACAGGACTCATTATTCCCCCGATTAAAGCCGCTGGAGTAGCTTGCAAGGGTTACAGTTACTCTGTCAAACTGTAAATAAGACACTAAAAATAAAGGGCGCTGGCGAGAGAAGGGGGAAAGGGAAGCCAGACTAATGCCTGCTGCTAGGGAAACCGAATGAATCCCTAATGACGCCTGTGTACAAACTGCAAATAATGAAGGAAAAGTGACAAACAGACCTCAGCCAGGCTGCGGCGAGGTCTTCGCTCTGTGATGGCAGTGGGGACCAACTCACACCTTCCTCCAGGGAGAGCCAGCAGGAGAGCAGGAACCCCTCCCACACCCCTCTGAGCAGAGCATTTTAAGTCCTTGTCCTTCTACAGGAAGGTTTTGGTCTTTTGGGTGTGTTCATTTTTCAGGCACGGAGCCCACCTCTGCCTGAACCCACATTTTGAGCTGTAGGGAAAAAGGTGCATTGCCTGTGGCCTCAGGGCAGCGTGCAAAGCAGCAGCCCCCAAAGTTTAGTTTGTGATCTGCTGTTAGAACAGCTCGGAGCTCTGACCTGGGTCAGGGCTAGGACCAGGGGGGGTTAAATCCATCCTTCTGCCTGGAGGCCTGAGGGATGCAGCCCAAGATCCTTCCCACCTGCAGCAGGTCATCACTCTCATGGCTGAAATGGAGATGGCAGGGCTGAGTCCCAGAACTGAGCAGTCTGGGTCTGCTCCTCGCTGCTGCCCGTGCCATGCTAGATCACAGGGCAGGATGTGTCCAGTCCTAGAAAGCCTCTTTGGATAAAATACAGTTATTTCCTGGCTGGTCTCTTGCCAGCCAGCAAAGATAGGGACGTTTGCCTTGCAGCAGATCCTTTTTCTCCTTTGATATCTTAGAGCTGAAGAAATGAGGCAAAAAATCAGCTATAGGCTTGTCGTGGGTGTTTCTCAGTTCCAGAGGGACTAAAATGTGAGAGTTTTATTTCAGGTCCTGCTTGAACTATTCCCACCACCCGCAATGGGTGAAATGCTGGAATTCTCTGTGTTGCTCAGGGAAATCTTTTGATTCACACCCCCCAAGCATGTAAAAGATGGAGCAGAGACAGCTCTGAGCTGTGCCCCTCCAGGTGGATTCCTGCTCTCCAAAGGAGAGCACCGAGCAGGGAAGGTCCTGGTTGGGCTGTGCAGTCCTTGGGACCCAGAGCAGACCTGGCTGTGACCACGCTGTGACCAGGCTGTGACCAGGCCGGACAGTGAGCCCTCATCCCCCAGATCTGTGTGGATGCCTCAGTGCACTCCCATCCTCCCACAGAGCCGAGCAGTGCTGGGTCTTTCTGGAGCCTGATCTGCACCAAGGAAGGGCACAGGCAGGAGCAGGGGGAGGAGCAGATGCTGATGGTCCCTGCCCTGTGCACGCTGTTCAGCACAGCACCCACCTGTTCTTGCACCAGCAGCAGAATTGCAAGGGGCCTCATGCAGGCAGAGGGGTTTTTAGACACATGCTCTGCTTGGGGCTTCTACAAGGCTCAGACATCTTAAAAGAGATTTTTCAGGCCAGCCGAGTTAGTCTGGAGCCCAGTTGCATTTCCCAGTCAGGTCAAACCTAGGCTTAGCAGATTTCTTTCCCTTCTGACTTAGGGGAAACAAACCCTTTTCACCCACAATTCCTAGCTGTGAGGTCTCATGTCTCCAAAGCAGCATTCCTGGGACATTCCTGACGCCATGGTATGTGCAGAATTTCAAAGAGAGGCACGTGGCTCCACATCTCCATGTGCTCTCCCAGCTGGACTCTATTACTTGGAAGAAACTCCAGGATGGAGCAGGAGATTGGTTATTGCCATTGGTGATGGTGGTGCCTGTGCAGCTCCCACAGACCCAGGTGGGTGTGTGCAGGCAGTGATGAAGGAAGAGCTGTGCTCCTGTCCCTCCCCTGTAACATTTACCAGCTTCGCTGGAAAAAGAGCAATTTGAAAAAAGCCTCACAACCAGCCAGACCTGAGCAAGTCAAACCCACAGCTGGGTTGTTTTGTGCTCCCCAGCCATGGAGATGGGCAGCTCCTCACCATACCTGCTCCCTGGAGTTTGCCTTCAGAAGAGCTTTGGGCTTAGGGAACCTCATGGTATCCTGGGAGAGGGCTTTGATCCCACAGGTTTTGCTCCCCAACCGGGAAAGTCTTTGCTTCTTTGCTTGAAGACTCGGGTGCTGGGAGCAGGACTGGGGCCAGGGATACAATTGGGAATAATCAGATCCACTTGACACCACACCAGGAAGACAAAAAAAACCTTACTTGCCTTTCCCTGCCAGAACCTCTTGGGTCACATTTTCCAAGGTTTCTCTCAACCTGTAAAGCTAGGATTATTGCTGCTTTTTAATGGAATCTGTGATTCCCCTCAACGAGAATCACCCAGTGCCAGAAACTCAAGCTTCACCATGGTGTTTGAGGACACTGGGTGCTGTTTGCCCTCGAGAAAAGCACATCCTGACCAGATTTGCCCTACGGCCACCTGGAGAGATGAGGACAATCAGGGAGTGCTCCATTTTAGATATCTTCATACAAGTTCTGAGAAGGTCCTGTGCCTCCTTTGATTTCCTCAAGACTCCTGGCTGTGCTTTTTCACCTCTCCATGGATGTCACCTGGATGTGTCCATGAACCAGAAGCTGGCAGCTCACTCTTGGACCTTCAAAGATGGCTCAGCCAAGTCCGAAGGGCCGTGTCTCAGTCACACCACTGTCAGTTCCCTTTTCAAGGATTAGGATGAGGCAAATACCTTCCGACTGGTTTAATCCTCAATACCTGATTCTGCAGGAGTCTGCTGGCACACATGTAGCGCACACACATTTCAGTAATAGCCAGGTAACTCACAGGGCTAAATCACTCTGGGTTTTTTTTCATTATAACCTCCTTTTAAAGCACGTTTAAATGCTTCCCCGCAGGCTCTTGCGAGGGCTGTTAAGGGCTTCATTTGAATAAATAAGGGCATAGGTAGAGGAGGAACATCACCACAGCCCCCTGGAAACCCAGCACCAGCCATGGCAGCAGTGGGCTGGCGAGTGGCAAAGGACCTCAATGTTATATATTCCATAAAGTAGAGTAATTAAGTATTACTAGTTTTGATGACTTCAAACAGAGTGACTCCAGGAAATAAGCCCCTTCTTTATAATTAGTGGGATTTCCTCTGCATCAAACGGAGAGATTGATTCTTTAATCTGCTCACATGCTTTTGATTTGGTCTTTCAGCTGCTTGTACCAACTGCTTCTACTCCCTGCTCTTGCCGATAAAACCTTGCAAAGGAGATTTTAGGAAGGCATGACCTGAGTTGAGGTTCAGGATTTTCTTTGTGTGTGGCTGTTTTGTGTATTCCTAATTTGCCAGAGATGATGAACATGATGATAACAATAATAAAAAATAACACAGACATGAGTTTTAAACATCCACCTATGTTTAGGTCAAATAATTGGGGTTTGGGGTTTTGTTTATTGTCTTCTCAGCACACCTCTTAGCTCTGGCTCATGCTCTTTAACACCTGAAAAAATAATTTTGACTTTCTGTCTGCAGGTGAGCTGACCCATCTGGGGTTGACTGCAAAACATTGCTCTTGTAAGAGCACACACCTAACCCCAGGGTCTGGCCGGTCTGTGGACGTTCCAAGGTAAGTGCTGGATCTGTGCAGGGTGTCTTTAGAGTATTTCAGGCATTGGATTTAGTACTAAACACAGGAACTTGGGAAGCTTTGTCTGAAATCAAGCAGATTGTGGTTGCCCCATCCCTGGAAGCGTCCAAGGCCAGGATGGACAGGGCTTGGAGCAGTCTGGCTCATGGCAGGGGGTGGGATGAGATGAGCTTTAAGGTCCCTTCCAACCCAAACCATTCCATGATTCTGTGGAAATCCCAGCGAATGTTGCTGTTTTCCAAATGAAAACTTCAGGAGGGAGTGGGAAGTTGTCCCCTGCAAGTGCAAGAAGCTGGAGGTGAGCAACCAGCTCCTTCCTGGACATATCCATGGGGTCAGTGGCACTGTATCAGTCATGTGGGAAATGTGGTTTGGGGTCTGTGTTGGTTTCAGGCATGGACTAAACCTCCCAATGTGCTGCTCCCACCTCCAATGCAGCTCAGATCTTGAATCATCCCAGCAAACAGCCCCTGGCTGGATTTCCTTCTGGTGTAGGAGATTCTTCTGAGGAGAGAAAAAAGGGAGGAAACTGGGACTATGCTGCTTTCCATCCACCTTTTGATCCTGTTGGAAATGTGCAGGATGAGCAAGAGAGAGGCTTGTGGTCCTCATGCGCATCCCAGAGGGTGAAAATGGGAGGACAACGGCTCTGTTTTGGCAGCTGTAGGGCAGGGACTTGGCATCGCTGTCGGTGCAACACCCACAAACCAGGTGGGAAGGACAAACAGGGCTGTGAGCACCCCTGTCCGATGGCACCAGGCTGCAGGGAGGAGCTGTGGGGAGGGGATGGATCATCCTGGGCTCACCTGAGCCGGAGCAGGAGCAGCAATGCTGCGAGCAGTGGTTGGTATGCCCTGCACAAGCCTCCCCGCGTCTGGAGCGGTGTCGAACACAGATCATATAATTAGGGACCCGGTGAATACGTAACTGTACATTATGCAAATAGTGATCAAAATCACTGTTTTCAGCAGAAATGCCTGAAGATCAAGACAGAAGCTTCATGCAACCTTAATTTAATCTGGTCCTGCAGGAGTGGGGAGGTCTGATGGATGACCCAACCTTGTGCCTGCCTGTGTTTAGCAAGGCTGGGGTGGGAGGCGGGGGGAGGAGTGCTGGAGCATGCTAAGCAAGGGGGAAATGGCACTGAAATCATGTTAGCAAACAGGGGAAAATGGCAGAAAATGCTGATGTTTACAGTGATTTTTCTTACAATTTCAGGTGAAGAACATAAGGCTGGAAGAATAGGAAAAATTTAGAAAAAAAAGAGAAGAAAAGAAAGAAAAAGAGTCTCCAACCCCAGGAAATCTGTGTTAATTGCTTATGAATGTCTCTGTCTAAAAAATTATCGAATTGATGTTGTCGTGCTTTTTTTTGACAGCCTGTCTGTTACATTTTTTTAAAATATTCATGCACCGAAATCTAATTACTAGGCAAATTTAATGATAATGAAATGAAGGCACTTTAGCAGAAAGCATAGGGCCTTGTTAATGTTCTCTCAGCCTCTGTCTTGTTCATATTTTTAAAATTATTTTTTTTACAACTGTCTTTCTTGCATATGAAAAAAAAAAGATTGCTGAAAATAAAACTCAGATTGCCGATAATGTTTGTGGTGGCTCTGTTTGTAATGATGGGGAATTTGCAAGGTGATTAAAGGTGTTTTGCAAAAATCAAATGAGCCTAACCTAATCAGATAAGGCAGATGAAATATTATTATTAGAGGGGTAACATTAAGAGCATGCCTGGAGGCTTTAACAAAGATGAAGCGTCTTGTGCACTGTGCAGGACCAACAACAGCCTTGCCATGCTCTGAGCCCCTCCAGCGCCTTTCCAGGGCACAGGACTTGTCTGTGCTTGCCCTAAGCCAAGCTTGGATGGTTGGAGGATGCACGTGATGGTTGGAGGATGAATGTGATGGTTGGAGGATGCACGTGATGGTTGGAGGATGAATGTGATGGTTGCAGGATGAATGTGATGGTTGGAGGATGCACGTGATAGTTGGAGGATGAATGTGATGGTTGGAGGATGAATGTGATGGCTGGAGTACGGTTGTGATTGATGGGGAAAGGACAGAGCATGCACATGAGGGTGGAACATGTGTGTAACGGCTGGAGGAGGCTCGTGATGGCTGGAGAACATGAAATGGATGGAGCATGAACGTTACACACATGTGTAACAGCTGGAGGAGGCTCGTGATGGCTGGAGAACATGAAACAGATGGAGCATGAACCTGACCGAGCATGCACATGATGGATGGAGCACACATGTGATGGTTGGAGTACACACAGGGCAGGTGGAACATGCATGACGGCTGGAGCATGCACACAACAGACCTTGTGTGTGACAGCCCGTCCACATGCTCAGGCCCCTCCTGCACCCCTCTGGGTGATCACTGAGCGGAGTGCCACCAGCTGGGTGGCAGAAAAATGCCATGATCCCAACAGTGGGCCTGAGGAGATGCCACCTACGACCCACGAGCTATGAGGGCTTGGAGGGTCTCTGGCCATGCTGCAGGCTGTGGTGGGTGTCCATGCCGTGGTGGGTGTCCGAGGTGTGGTGAGTGTCCAGGCCGTGGTGGGTGTCCGTGCCATGGTGGGTGTCCATGCCATGGTGGGTGTCCACGCCATGGTGGGTGTCCACGCCATGGTGGGTGTCCAGGCTCTGGTGGGTGTCCATGCCATGGTGGGTGTCCATGCCAAGTGGGTGTCCATGTCATGTGGGTGTCCATGCCTTGTGGGTGTCCATGGTGTGGAGGGTGTCCAGGCCATAGTGAGTGTCCATGCCATGGTGGGTGTCCACGCCATGGTGGGTGTCCACGCCATGGTGGGTGTCCACGCCATGGTGGGTGTCCACGCCATGGTGGGTGTCCACGCCATGGTGGGTGTCCACGCCATGGTGGGTGTCCACGCCATGGTGGGTGTCCACGCCATGGTGGGTGTCCACGCCATGGTGGGTGTCCACGCCATGGTGGGTGTCCACGCCATGGTGGGTGTCCACGCCATGGTGGGTGTCCACGCCATGGTGGGTGTCCACGCCATGGTGGGTGTCCACGCCATGGTGGGTGTCCACGCCATGGTGGGTGTCCACGCCATGGTGGGTGTCCACGCCATGGTGGGTGTCCACGCCATGGTGGGTGTCCACGCCATGGTGGGTGTCCACGCCATGGTGGGTGTCCATGGTGTGGAGGGGGTCCAGGCCATAATGAGTGTCCATGGTGTGGTGGGTGTCCATGTTGTGATGGGTGTCCATGCCATGTGGGTGTCCATGTACAGCCTGTCCTGCACTGCAGCTTTGTCCCTGCTGTATCTAAAGGCTCTGGCTGGTGTTGAGGATGGTGTTAAAGGTTTTACTGAGGGCGCTGTTGACCCTGATAATTTCTGCAGGATTTCCGCTTCTGGAAGACCATCAGGAAACTTCTTTCTGTGGTTGCAGTGGCCTAGAGAGGGTGGCATGGGTGGAACGGGATGTGCCAGCTGGGCTGGTTCGCTGCCAGCTGCAGCCCTCTGTGGGGTGTCTGGAGGCCAAGCTCACACTGTTGGGCTCATCCCCCCAGGCCTCCCCAGCACGGCTCAAAGTGAGGAGTCTCTGTGGTCCTTGTTCCTGTAGGAATGAAGAATGTGGAAATTCAGGAGTGACCGTGAGTAGACAGAATTGGTTTTTCCTCCTCAGTGCTGCTCTGCATCCCGAGCTCACCAGTGCCAGCTCAGTGGGTTTGAAGAGCTGTAGCAGGTCTTGAGGGAGGACCATTACAGGTCAGGATGTATTTTGGATCTCTTTTGACTCTCAAACTCCCTGTTCCCTCAGCGAGGTCAAGGGTCCCAGCTTGGCCCTCCTGCCCTGCTGCCCAGATTTCTCCAAAGTGGCAAATCTCTTGGAATTAGGTCCCGATTGCCTAGTAGGACCATGTTCATTCCCTTAATCCTTCCTGCAGCCATTTCCTGCTGCTGCTCCAGCACTGAAAGACTTCCTGACACATCTCTGAGCTGCTGCAGTTGGCTGAAGAGGGATCCCAGCTCCTCAGAGTGAGGGGACGAGCACTGACTCCCTTTGTGCCTCTGGTTTCCACACCTTCTGCTGCAAAGGCTTGGGCCCTCGTAGGCCTGAGTGGAGGACAGGGAGAGCTCCCTGACTGCTCCCAAATCTGCTACACAGATTTGGGTCTGGATTTCCAGGCTTGCAGCAAGGAATCCTGCCTCTGCACTCAAGCTCTTTGCAAAAGATTTGGCTCCCTTCTCTCTCCTGTCCCCTTCATCAGAGCTGTGCTTCTACCTGCCCTGATGAGACGCTGTGGCAGGAGGAGTTCAGTGACATGGGGAGGGGTTGCAGACTCTGCTGTGGGGATCTCCAGCTCTGAGACCCCACAGATGCTTTTGCAACCTTTTTTGTGCTTCTCCACATGTACCTTGTCTCCTAAAGTGCTTCATGTGGTTTTTCTCTGACCTTCAGCTCATGTCATGGGGGAGAAGAGCAATCCCTGGGCTCACTACATAGAATCATGAAATGGTGTGGATTGGAAGGCGCCCTAAAACCCATCTCATTCTTCCACTGTTCCAAGTTGCTCCAAGCCTCATCCAGCCTGGCCTTGGACACTTCCAGGGATGGGACAGCCTTCTCTGGGCAACCTGTGCCAAGGCCTTACCACCCTCATTGTAAAAACTTCCTTCCTTATATAAAATATGAAAGTCTTCTGACATGTGGAAAGCTGTTTCATGCTCATCTGTCCTAAAAGAAACTCCAGTTCTGAGCGGACTCGGGAGAGCTCCCAGGCTTGCACACACACACACACACACACACACACACACACACACACACACACATGCACACACACAGCTCCTAAGCTGTATTTATCCTCCAAAGTGACAGTTTTCTATTAGAGAGCTGCAGCCCAGCACGATGATTATAATTGTCACTAATTTCTTTCTTTAGCAATCAGGTTTGTACCTTGACACTATGGCAGAAAATGAGGCAGATTCCCCCCCATTCTAGGCAAGGTTGGCTCTCAAAATGTTTATAGCTCCCTGATTTCTTTCAGGAAAGTTGCTGCTGCTCTACAGTGTCTCTGCAGAGATGCCAGGTTTTGGTTTATGGTTGGAGAGGGGCAATATTAATAACACAATGGGCAGGACTGGGAATGCCTCGTGCAAATCCTTCTGAAGGAGCAGTCAGAGCCACGAGCAGACAAATCCCAAGCCACACTATAGAAGGGTGGATTCGGGAATGGAAGGCTCTTCCTCGGCTTTGGTTTGGGCTGGAGCATCCCAGGACCAGCGGGGCTCTGTGCAGATGTTCCTTACCTGAGCACATGGAGCAGACCCTCACACTGGTGTCCTTGGCAAGGGGAACCTTTTGCTGGCCAGGCTTTTCCCACTAAACACGTTAAATGAGTGTAGATGGGATGGGATGGGATGGGATGGGATGGGATGGGATGGGATGGGATGGGATGGAACGGCAGGAAGGCAAGGTGGGATGAGTGAAAAGTGGAGCTCATGGGGGTTCAGAGAGGAGGGCAAGATGCATTGCTCCTGCATTTCTATCAGGGTCACGAGAGGAGAATTTGGCCCTCTTATTTATTTATTTTTTTAGCTAAAGCCTCTGAAGGGAGTGCTGCAGAGATTCCCAGGGGGTATTGATTGGCAGAGGTCCCATGATACCCTCAAAAATATCCCCTCCAAACAGAAATAACTCGGTAAAACAAAGCAATGGATTGTTCAGCCAACTAAAATTACCAGCATGTCAAATAAAATATGTACAGCATTAAAATAAAATTTGCATTGCAATAATGCTTTATTAAGCACATTAGGAGATTAAAAGAATCAACCCATTTGTTCCCATTCATGTTGCGTCAGGATTTGCATTTCTTTTTTCCCCACCTCCAGCTCACCCCTCTCCCCTTGCTTGTTTGGTGAGTGATTTTCTCAACGAACCCTGCAAAGCTGTGCCCCGAAAGAAGGTGTGTGTGGATATGCCGAGGGGTTTTTAAATCAAAGCACTTGACTTGGTGGTGTTTGTCTGCATGAGTGTGCAGCAGAGGAGGGGTGGGATGGAGAAGAAAAGGTTTGTCTGCTTCCATTGCAGCTAAAATGGTTAATTAAGACAATAGAGGCTCTATAACAATCGGGGCCGGGGCTGTGAATGCTTGTCTAGACTCTATAGTTCAGCTGCAACTTCTCTGTCGGAATTTTAACTTGGCCCAGCTCATTTCCCCTCCCCTCTTTCCCCGCCTCTCAGCTCATGTCCATAAGTTCTCTTTTCTCTTTTGTTTGTTTTTTTTTGTCCTTAATCAATCTTTTGAGAGATCGGGGCCGGATTGACAGCTCTGCATGTCTGAGGGCTTGTGTTTGCCGCGGCGCTGCCTTCCCAGCGCCAGGACGGGAGGAGTCATTGTTAGCGGAGGCGCTCTGCGCCCGCACGGCCCCGGGCTGGGACAGGAGAGGGGCTGAGCCCGGCTCTTGGGGCTCGCTGGAGGCGCATCTTGGCGTAAATGGGAGAGATTTTATCTTTACTGCCGGAAGCCTTGGAAAGGGCTGGGAAGGAATTGAGGAGACGCAGGTGCTCAGTGTTCCAGGGTCCTGGCACAGAGAGCGCTTCAGGGGTTTCATTTCTCTGGCTCTTGCAGCCCAGCTACCTCTGAGCTGGAGCTGCTCCTCTCTGGGGCAGGTGGGTGAGGCTGGGGAAGGCCAAGAACTGCCACTGGTTCTGCTGGGCAAAGTGTCCCCTGCCAACGAAGTCACCTGACTGCCCTTCACCGTGAGTTGGCATTGGATTTGCGGATATTGCGAGGAGCTGCTTTGGCCCCAGCAAACATCAGCCGTTCCCAGTCAGGGTCACAGCTTCCCCTTGGGCTGTTAAACCTCCTGAGAGGCCTCCAGGCTTTGGAGAGGAGCAATGTGAGGAGGGAGAAGTGAGAAGAGACCTCAAGTGACACCCAGATTTTCCACTTCCAACATTTTTTACCTGGCCTTTGGGAATTGCATGAAAATTATCCTCAAAACACCAAATAAAGGGCATGCCAGGGCTTCAGCTTGCAGCAGAGGGATCTGGTAAAATGTTTGGAGTCCATAAACGTGAGATCAGCCTAAAGCTTTGGTCCCCAGAGGGGAAAAGGGGTGGCTGTTAATTGGAGCAGATCCCCCAAAGCCCAGGGGTATTCCCCAGAGGGGAGGTGTGGGCACTGCTGTTGGGAAAAAAATCACGCCACATCAGGGTTTCTCTGTTTTGCCACATACGGGGCCTCAAACCTCTCTGTTCCACAGGGAGAGGCTCCTGAGGGGATGGAGAAGGCTGCCTGGTGTCTAGGTGGCTTTAAAGGCAGCCTGAAGTGGCTGCACTCAGATAATGGCATGCACAGCGGGAGGGAACCTCTCTGGAGAAGGACACAGGGATGCAGCCACACGCTTGAAATATGGACGAGATTATTCCAACTGCATACATGCAAATGAGGCCCGTCTGCAGACAGGAGAGACAAAAGGTCATTAGCTTCCCATGTAGAACCCTTCGTGCAGGGCCTAATTTACTGTCTTCCTCACCCTTTTCTACAGATCTTGCATTTTTAGACTTAAAATGGGGATATTTTGGCAGGTTTGATGGGTGTTGAGCAACTCGGGGTTTATTAGATATTGTAGTGCGCGCACCGAGTGGGAGGGACTTGCTGGAGTTCAGCTTTTCCTCAAAAGCAGATGTTTGAGGCTTGTTACATACTGCAGGTTGGCTTATGAATTGAGGCACTTCAGAGCCTCCCAGAAAATGAGATTCCCCGAGTTTTCCCCTAAAAGTGCAAATGTCCGCCTGACCAAAAGTTTGCTATCACCTCTTGTGGAATTTTTGACCCCCCAGATGATGCTTGATTTTTTTAGGTGAAGCTGGTGGAGAGGGGATTGTGTGGCCATTCCTGTGGAGCTGGTCATGGCTGCTAGATCTGGATGAGCTGAAAGCATCCTTGGGGCACCCTGCTGTCCCCAGAGCACCCATCCCTCCTCTGGGTGAGTTGCAATGGCTGCCTGTTATCACGGCTGAGCCTCACCCACGCTCAGAACATCTCTGTGCTCAGGAGATCCTGCCCTGGGCTGGGCAGAGGTGGGTGCCCCTGCTGCCCTTTCCCTGTGCAATTTGGGAAGAGTCCGATGTCACAGAGGCTCCTTTGCCACCTCCTCCAGGTGCTGATGGGACATTTGGGTGGATCCAGCCCCGTCTGCTCCAATAATGCTTGCACAGGGAGCTTCCCTCGATGCTTTTGGAGCTGCTGCCTGAGTTTCGGGCATTGAGGTCATGAGGAAGACTGACGGTATTTCCCTAAGCATCCTTAAACATTTCATTTTTTTGCCCTCTCTGCTCACCGGGAAGGTCCTGTGAGCGGGTGACGGTGGGAGATGTTGGGATGAGGTGGGGATTGGTGAGGGCAGGGCAGGGAGGGGGTTCCGTGGTGTGGTTTAGCTGGCAGAGGCACGAAGGTGCCGCGGGTGTGCGATCCCCGGGGCCATCCCGGGGTGAGGGACTGCGGGTGCCGATCTTGCGGCCGCGAGCAGAGCGGCTGCAGCCAGCCCTGCCTCCCCCAGCCCGGGATTGAGAGTTTATTCACGCACTAATCAAAGTGACATGATGGTCGTGGCAGACTAAAGCCATTCACTCCCCGAGCTGGCGAGGTCGGGAGGTCGCCCAAGTTCACAAGAATGAGGCTTTTGTGATGCAGATCGGCAGAGAGCGGCCAGACGAGCGTGGCAGGGTCCCCCCACGGTGACGTCGAGAGGGGCCGATGTGCCTGCATGGGCCCGGGTGGGGCTCCTGTGCCCCCTGGGGCAGCTGGGGCACGGGGGGACCCCGGGCTCTGCCCGGTGCCCGTTCACGGTGTGGGTGTTGCGGGCGTGGGTGCTCCTGCGGCACGGAGGGCGAGGTTAACAAACCCTTTGGGGCACAAGTGTCCTGGCAGCGAGTCTGGGCACGGGATGGGCCCTTGGGCAGCCACCCAGCACCCCCTGCCCACGTGTGGGTCTGAAGCCTTTGACTCTCTCTTCCAGCGCTGTTGCACCCGTGTCAGCTCGGTCCGGGCGATTCCTGCCGTCCTGGTGCTGCCACCCCTGTGTGGGGTGACGTGGAACCTCTTTCCACCTTGAGACCCTCAGGGTGTCTGTGGGGATCAGCTGAGCTGTCGGAGGCAAGAAACCCCGTGCTGTGCTCCTGAGGAGCCAAGCGAGCAGCTGCTGCTTGAGGCAGGGGAAGGGGAGATGCTGCTGTGCAGGAGGAATGAGGATGGAGGGCTCAGTCCTCAGATGAGAAACTGCCTTCCTGCACCAGCCTTTGAGCATCCCCTCCATCCACACCCTCCCCTCCCTTTGCCTCATGCACCGCCTGTGCAGGGCCATTTGGTAGCTTTACAGATGTGATGACAGTTTTGCACCTCTAAAGCTAAGCAAACCCCCAACCCAATTTTTATAATTGGCTCTTGACCAAAATGAGAGTTTCTTTGAGGGGGTTTTGAACAAAGCGCGCTGATGGAAGGGGCACCCCGAGCCACAAAAGGGCTCGGCTTTGATCCTTTCTGCTTTTATTGTCAGTGGAGGTAAAATAAATGGTTTAAAAATTAAATTGGTGCAAGGGTTTTTTTAAATTTAAGCAATTCTTTCACAGCAGATTTGAGGCAGCGACTGTGCTCAGGCACCTCTGTGGGCACTGGTGTAAGCAATGAGGAGTGAGGTCAGTTTAGGGTTGAGGGCTGTTCTGGCTAAAAACAAAGCCTAATCAATCTGAACAAAACTGATTCCTTTTTGGTGGAATGGAAAGCCTTGGGAGGAATTATCCAACAAAATTAAATCCTTGGGGCGGGGGTTGGGGGTGGAGTGGGACATGACGACATTGGAGGAGAATTTGTTAAAAAACATGAGCAAACTCTGCAATAAACAGAGAGGTTTTCCCTTTCTGGAAGTGAAAGCTCAGGTTATAACCCCAAAGTGCTGGGTTTGGGCTGACACAGCTGGACTTCTGACTTGTTGGTGTGAATGTGGGATGTCCTGGGGCTCACTGGGTCTTTGCTGTGGTGGAACAAGGGCTCGGTTGCACAGGGCAGGCTGAAGGTCTACCACAGATGCTGTCACAGGATCTTTGCTGGCCTCCCTGATAGAGAGATACGGGCGGTGGCAGGGCATGAAATCTGCTTGAATTGGTGACTCCCAGCTCACGCCGGCCGATGTGCCTGAAATGACTAAATTACCTCTGTGCTGCCCCAAGGCTCCCCTGGGCTGGGGAGGGTGGGCAAAGCTGCTCTGCACAGCCCAGAGAGGCTTTGGAGCCAGGGCCTTGCCTGTGTTGAGGGGGTGAGCTTGCTCAGCAGTTGGGGAAAATCGAGTTTATTCCTCTTCAAATCGTGCCTCACATATAATTTCATCTATATTTGAGGTGTGTTCCCTGGCAAATTTTTCTGCTGCTCAAGCTGGAAACTCCCTGTTCAGCCTGGTTCTGTAAGGACAGGGATGTGTGTGCACAAACACTTCTCTGCCTCCCAAAAACCTGTGTGGGGACCCATTGGCTGCAACTCCCTCTCTATCCTATGTCTGTCTGTAGGACGGGGGCGGAACGACGGAGAAGAGCAGGCTGGAGGAGTAGGGAGGGATTTACTCCCACATTTTCTCATATCTGCCTTTTAAAATTATTCTGAGGAGACTTTTGGTGCTTCCTTGGTGGCGTTTGGGGAGATGGAGCGCGAGGAGGCCTGATGGTGAGAGCTGGTGGGGTGAAGTGGCGCTTCCCAGGGCTGTGCCATGCCTGCGGAGCAGGGATGCAACTGCAAATACAGAATGAACTGGAGAGGGACCATCTCCCTCGGACAGAGAAAGGGAAGGCAGAGGCACAAAGGGGTGGGCTTTCTTCTCTTTTTTTCCCTGGTGGAATACAATGTGATGAATTCAGCGCGAGGGCCAGCGCCACCCTTTAATATACTTTCAGCTGAACAGGGGTTTCTATGGCAGCCGGGAGAACCAGGCGAGCCCTGAAAAGCTGTTTGTGCAGAGCTGTGCCAATGGCATTTGTGGTGAGGGGCACCGGTGCCAGACGGGTAACGCTGCGCAGCCACTCATCACACGCTGACAGCCCCCGGTCCCCCACCACCACCCCAACGTTTCTGGGGTTTTAATGCCCTCAGACAAAAGGGGTGGCAGCTTCAGCCTGGGATGTGCCTGGCATCGGACCGGCACCGGTGCCTGCGCCATTGTGGCGGTGAAAAATCCGCTGGGGGAGCAGGAGGCAGCGCTACCCCCAGGCAGGTGCTGGAGAGCAGCACGGAGAGGAGGAGCAGGGCACGGTGTCTGCCAGGGCTTGGCCATCCCTCCAGCTTTATCCTGTTTTATTCCCTGCGGTTGAAAGTGCTCTCCCAAAAGAGGATCAGCTGAAAGGGTTGGTGTGGATCCTTTCGCCAGTTGCGTGGCTTCTCCTGGCTTCTCCTGGCTCTGCCTGGCACTGAGTGTGTCAGTGGGAAGGACCAAGCACCTCCTTATCCCCACTGCTTTCTCCTGGCAGGATCTGAGAAGGTGGCAACAGTGGCACTTTGGGTGGAAGGGAGGGGGAGCCCCAGCTCTGCTCTCAGGGATGCAGCAGCCTGAGAACGGCTCCTGATCACCCATCTTGGCAAAATTTTGCCATAGATCTCTAGCATCTTGTGACATCCTCCTTCAGGGGAGTAGCTGGAGCACGCCCTGCTCAGCCACTGCCCCTCCAGCAGCTGCAGGTGGAGTTTCTGGTTCACCTTACCCAGGAGCACTTTGTTTTTCTCCAAAGCTTCCTATTTCATCAGCAGCTCCCTGGGCTCAAGGTTTGGAGCTTGTGCTCCCCGATGCAGCCAGAGACAGGAGTGACCTGCTGCTCTCGGGGTGAGCCCTGGGCTGTTTCGATTCAGGGCTGCTCCCACTGAAGGGAGGGCGTTTGGTGCAGCCCCCACACCTTCCTCTGGTGCTGCTCCCCATGATGTTGCATCGACTACCAGTGGTTCCAGATGGACCCTTCCCCCATTCCAGGGACCTTCTCGTGCTTGTCCTTACCAAAAGCTCCCTCTCCCTCACCAAAAAAATGTTCTCCAACTTGCTCCTTTCCTGTGGGCATTTCCATCCCTAATCTTTTGTTGTTGTTGAGAAAACATTTTGAATGAGATTTTTTCTGAGCGGGATTCCTATGGATTCAGGGCTGATCTCATTAAGACAGCCGGAAGGGGAAGAGGATGTTTTAAATTCATTTGCAATACTTGAAGTTTTTCTTTCCCTTCTCCTTCTCCCTTTCTCCCACTTCTGAGGAAGAACAAGAGATGAAACTTCAATGTTTTTCTCAGAGTGAAATTGCAAAGTAAATTACTTTAGACTCTATAATGCGAAATATTAAAATGGAAAGTGATTTTTTTTTTTTTACAAACTCAGTGTTCCTTCTTGAAAAGCCCAAAGCAAAATGTGTTGATCTCATTTCAGTGCATCTCCCCTCACAATTTCTCTTTCAAAACAAGCTCTTTGTAGGAATGGACTATGTTTAGGCATGACATCTTGCTTTTGATGAATTGTTATTTTCCATCAGAAAAATGTCCAGCCAGCTCCACCCACTAAGCCGTTGGTTGGTGATATCCCCAACAGATCCAGTCTGTGCACAACTGGGAAGGATTAAAGGATTGTTGCCATTCCTGCTCCAGTCTGGAGCTGGATCCCCCAGTCGACACCAGCAAAAGTCAAGATAGCGCTGGGGCCATTTCTGGGTGCTGGGGTTTGGCCAGGTTTGGGGTCTTTGTGTGCAAACCCAGATGTGTTCACCCTTGAACTCCAGGCTGTTTCTGACCAGTTCCTCATCTCACTGGAGCAGCCTGGAACACTCAGCTCACCCCAGGGGTACAGGATATGATGCTTCCCCCATGTGTCTGTCAGGGTCTGGGGAAGAACTGAGCAGCTCCAGGCTCAGGGAAGGTGATTCCTGAAGGTTTTTGTGCTCATTCTCTAATGGGCAGCTGAAGTTACCCAGGTCACCAAAAGAGCCACTCCCTGATGTCCCCACTGTGGTCTGAGAGCCCAGCAGTGCTCCAGGGTTTGGGGTGAAAGGTGTGGGATTGAGGCTGCGCTGTCTGGGCATTTCCTGCCTGTCTGGGCACCTTTGAGCACCTAAAGAGTGCAGAGAAGATTTGTTTTCTGCCCCAGCAGGAGATAACCTGGTGAGGTGTGTCCGCTCCCAGCCCTCTGAAAGAACCCAAACCAAAACTGGGCATGGAGGAGGTAAAAGCTGTAAATGAATCACCTCCAGAAAGCAAGGAGCAGTTCTCAGGAGGGAGGCCCAGCACCCTTTCAGTTCTTCTTGCCAAACGCTTGAATCAGAGCAGAGACAGGGTTATTTTTTAAAGGCATAATTGTCTGGTTTTTCCCCAAAAAAATCAGATGGGAAACAGATGGGACTGTGCCTTCCTCTGCCCCAATATTTGAGCCCTTTGGCTGACAACAGAAGGTTTATTTAAAAAGTGGGGAGCGGAGCAGCAGTGGTGGCTTTGTCCCGTCGAGGAGGATGGTGGCTGCTTGTCCCGTGGTGCACAATTCCCCCACCCTGCCTGCTGCTGGGCTCCCGCTCTGGGGGCTGGGAGGGGGCGCAGCTGCCCAGAGCATCCGGCAGGGCCGGAGGTGGCTCCGGGAGCCTCTGCTGGCACCGAGCCTGGAATTGCAGGGCAGCCCCACACCCTCACAGAGAGGAGGAAAATGAGGGAAAACCCCAAATGTCAGGAGAAAAGAAACCCCAAATTCCAAGCCAGCGTGGCAGTGGGCCGGACTGGCAGTGATGAGAGGACGCAGCGCCACGGGGCAGGATGGGCAGAGATGCTCTCATGGAGTGATGGGCTGGAGACCAGATCCTGCACTTGCTCGGTCTGCTCTGCACGCACCAGCTCTTGGGCTGTAGAATGGTGCTGGGAGAGAATTTAAAGGGTTAAAATGATCGCTATTTTATTGCTTAAAATCTTGGTGAAGTTTAAAGCAGGATTTGCTTGCAGGGTGCAATGTCTGGGTGGACGGTAGGGACATTTTGGCTCTGACAGGCACCGCCGAGGTGGGGGCTGCAGATCCTGTCCTTCCCTGTCCCTGTGCTCCATCAGCTGCTTTTGGAAGAGCTCAAACCTCCCTGAACTGCTCCTTCCCCTCTTCCCTAGGCAGAGTCACTAGGGATCTTCAGGGGCTGGGCAGTGTCACCGGGCTCTGACCTGGCTGAGGGATTGTCAATAAGAACTCAAACACTTCTAAATTTTTAATGGCTGGATTGATTTTAAAGGTCTTTTCCAACATCAAAAATTTGATAAAATACATTCATTTCCCTTGTTCTGGCTACATTAGTGAGGAGGGAGAACTCTGCTGCACAGAGAGCAGCTACAGCTGTGGGAGGGCTGGTTAGAGAATATTGCTGGAATTGCTGAAATAACTTATTCCAAGTGAGGCAGTAGATCCCTGCCTTCACCTGCAAAAAAATTCAGGAAAAAAGTGGCATGGAGGAGAAAGGGGTATGTCAGCTAAATTTTTTTAATGGAACACAAGAATTCTGTTAAACTTTTGTCAAGAAAATGAAAATCAATAGTTTCTTATATTTAGACTAGGAAAAACATCTTTAGTAAACCAGTTGTTTGTTTTTTTTTTCTCATATAATATCCACATAGTCCTAGATAGCATTTGGCACAAATATAGCAAAAACACCACAAAAAAAAAAAAAGATTTGAAAATATTTTGACCAGATCTAAATATAGCCAACTGCTGTGCAATTCCCTGTGCTCCCTAGGTAGGATAATAAAAAAATTTAATGCTTAGGTATTATGAAGTATTAATAAATCTTTGAGTTAAGCATCAGAGAGTTCAGCTGGTGTTGAGGCTTAAAATTGTGGCACAGAGCAGCGATGCCGTGTCATGGTAGCCCTGCTGCCGTATCTGCAGCGTGTGCTGCTGCTGCCACGGCTCTGATATCGAGTGACCCCTCATAAATATCCTATTCCAGTGTAAATGAGGAAAAACATTTATTAAGTCAAAAATTACCCATCTCCCCTAAATGAAAACAAATCCCTTTCCAACTGTGCTGGCATTTTTAAAGGGAATACTTGTCAGCAGCTCCACGTTGTATTAATGGGGTGGGGGGGTGGGGGTGGGATGTGGCGATTCAGCTGTGAAGAGAGTGTTTATTTTCCATTTATTTTCCGGACATTAATGGCACTAAAACACAGGCCACTCCCGCCACTGGGCTGGGAGACAAAAGGCTGTTGTGTGGCAGCAGGTAGAGCAAGTGGGGATAGGAAGGGTCTCCAGGGCTGGAACCATCCTGAGCATGGCCCCGCAAACGAGCTGGGTACCTCTGGAGGTGAAATCCTAAATCCTGCCCCATGGCCTCCATGCTGGGCTCGTGGATCAGCTCAGGCGAGAGACAGACACGTATAAATAGATTTGGGTTCCTCCTTTTTTAGGCTGTTTGTGTGGGGGGCTGTCGCATCCTGCTCCTCTCCTCCGAAACCTGTTCTGGGCGAGCGCTTTGTTAATTGGAACAATCTTATTTAAAGGAAGATGAATTAAAAAAAAAAAATCAGCAGCCAGCTGCCCCCTTAGACCCCCCCAGTAATTGTCATCGCTTCGGCACTGCCTGGCAGCTGCTGCCCCCTTTTCTCTGCGCCGCGTGCCAGGGCGCTGGTTTTCTGCTGGCACTGGGAAACGCTGGTGGCTTTAGCGGCAGGAGAATGGCTCCACTGGGGCTTCAGGGTGGCGATTTCCCTCCATCGGGCTTTTGGGATTTTCCGAGGGTCATCAGTGAAAGCTGCTCTGTTGTTTGGATCTAGCGGGACCTTGCTGCTTGGGCCTGTGTCACTGAGGGAAGGCAGATGCAGGGACACTCCCCGTGGTGCTGGTCCCCAGGGACGGGAACTCGCCTGCCTGCGAGGCTGGCTTGGCTCAGGGATATCCCCTAGGAGGTGACCCCCTGTCCCTGCCCGGTGGTGGCAGAGCCAAGGGAGCAGGGACGTGGATAGGCCCTGGGATTTGGGGGTCACCACACAATCCTCCATCCCACCCAGTGACCCCACACACGCCCTTCACTCAGCTGAGCATGGCACCTCCACAGGAATTCACACCTGTGTCTCAGCCCACAGCCCGTGAGCCAGGTATGGGGCAGGTCAGGGGAGTGAGCATGGACAGAGAGGCTCCTCCAACCTTCCCGCTGGTCTGTCATCTTTCCTGAGGATCTCAGGTCACAGCTGTTGTAGTGTCCCCTCTCCTCGGCCCCGCAGTGTCACCCTGCCTGTTTGCAGAAGTTCAATAGGATGATCTTAGAAGCCCTTGTGTGCTAAATCCCATAACTGCTGCTGGAACAGGAGCACTACGGGGATGGGGGAAACCTCTAGAGAATGTTAAACTGATCCCCTTGAAATATTCACTTAATATCCTGGTCAGAATTGTGTCTGGCTTTATCCATTCGCCAGGTGAGGTTTTGGTGCTGCCTTCCACCAGTCCTGCAGAGCTGCTGTGGTCAGAGAAATCAGAATCTCAGTTTGTTCATGGACACCTCCCTGCGATGCCATGCCAGAGCCAGGGCAGGCACTTTTATCCCAAGTGCCTCAGTGCTTAATGTCTCTGGCTCTAAAAAGTGCTGGTTTTGCTCATGTCACCTGCAAAGAGGGAAGGATCAGGCCTGGGCTGAAGGTGAAGCCATAGGGAAAAGTTGAATCAAAGTTATCAAGGTTAGAAAGAAATTAAAATCCCTTTAATTTTCAAATTGTTTACATATGATTAAAGGACATGTACGTGTGACATCTTCCTCTTCCAAATGAGAATAGATTTTTATTTCCTTTCTGGGGGGGAATTAGGGAAAAAAGGGTTCCACTGCACAGAAAATGAGGAACAATCCAAGGAAAGCAATAATGTGAGGGTGAGTGTTACTGTGGTTTCAGAGTCCTTATCGTCACCGGAGAGGGGGCTGACACACGCTGTCCTGGGGGGGCTGCACACAGCCTGGCAGCCTCCTCCCAAATCCCTGTTTGACACCAGGTGAAGCATTTTCCTTGGGATGCAGCACTTACAGAGAGGGAAAAGAGGGTTCAGGCAGAGGCAGGGAGTACGCACCTGAGTCTGGGCTTTTCTAAAAATTATTTTTAGGGGAAAATGTGGGGCTGGCTTTGGAGGGCACTAGTGACCCCTCAGCTGAGCTCTGCTAAGAGCAATGCTTGGCTTTGAAAATTACTTTTTTCAGCTTAAAAAAAGTTTAAACTTTCTGAATGAAGCATTAAAATCCATATTTAAATTCCTAGAAATTTTGGAGATGTTGTCTTTCTGGTGCTCCCCTAAATTTGCTGATTTTTCAGTTTTTCTTACTTCAAAAGCAAATATTCAACACAATTTAGATGGGGTCAAAGACTTCTCTGTAGTAAAACAGCCCTGCTGTGAGGGTGCTTTCCCTATCCCAGAGCTGGGAAACCCCTGGCATTGCAGGACCCAGATATCAAATTTATCTTTTTTCTCCCTCTCTAGAATCTGTGCGTTGGTGACAGTAGAAGATGGGTTTATACTGCAGCAGGGAGAGGGAAGAGAGGGCAAAGACCCTTTGCAGGGCTTGCAAGGGCTCCTGGAGAGCCACGGGGCTGGAAAAAGCCACGGAGCTGGGGGATGAAGAAGGGACCGTGGGCAGTGCGGGGGCACCTCCTGCCGCTGCTGGGAGGAGGGTTCTGCCGCAAAACTTCTATTGCTGCTGTTTGCAAGAGAAGAGCGAAAACAGGACGGTCCTGGCTCTTTCTGGGGAAGCAGCAGCAAAAGCTCCGTCCATTTCTATATTTATGAAGGTGTTTTCTACCCTGGAACACGCTGATTTTTGATTAAAGGTGAAAAATCGTTCACTCGAGGCCAATAGAACAAGTGAGGGAGAGATTTGAAATCCTCTGCCATGAGTGGAGGCAGCACTGGTGTCCAGTCCAGGAGGCACAACCCTCACACTTGCTTCAGTGGTGGATTATGCTGCTGAGAAACAACTTTTCATCAAATTTAGTAATCATTTCTATGATATAAAACAACCTAGTTAATGCCATATTTACAGTAAGACGAATCAAATAGTGACTGAATATACCAGCAAGCAAAATGGACAGATTTGAAGATTTTGTGAAAATAAAATAAAAACAATCTAGGTGCAGTGTTTTATAACAGAACTGAGCTGTTAAAAAAAAAAAGGAAAAAAAAGGTAGTAGTAGTAGTAGTAGTAGNAGTAATATTGCTGTAATGCTGCACCTCAGATTTAATCCTCATGATTATAAAAATAGGATCTGTGTTTAAGTATGATAAAAAAATAAGACCAAAATTAAAATCAATGAAATTCACAGAAGAAGATGAAATGGAAAGCTTAAACTCCACAAATCATGTGCTATCTATCTCCCAGGATTTCCAGCTGTAACTTGACAAAATGATGGTTCACAAGATGAATGCATTTTATTTTATTATTTTATTTTTAGAGTCCAAGTTTTTGGAGGGCTGCAGTTCGGACACAGCCCGGTGTGTGATGGAGGGAGCCGGGGCTGGAGGGACCTGCCGGCACCGCCGGCACCGCGCCCGCTCCGGCGGCAGCGGAGTCGCTCGGGGGGCTGCAGGTTCTGGGACACTTCGAAGCTGCTGCTGGTCCCTGCTCTGGTCTGGTTTGGGTAATCGGCTAAAATCTCCGTGTTTGCGGGGTTTATTTCAAATAAAAAAAAATT
>VXBU01010835.1:282916-301575 GCA_013400315.1 Bombycilla garrulus | reverse complement strand
GAAAAAAAAGAGAGAGAGAGAGAGAGAGAGAGAGGAGAAACACCAGTTTTCCACCGCCCAGCCCTTCAAACCTCTTTTTTTGTTCCGTGGTGTTTTTTCTTGCCGTTCTCCCAGCACTTCTCTCCCCACAAGCGATGGGGAGGCAGCGTGGGGGGGACCTGTGGGATGAGGGGCCCCGACGGGACTCTCCACACGGGGATTTCTGGAAAGGCTTCTGCAAACCAGCCCCGTGCCCGGGTTTTCTCAGTCCAAACCAAACAAAAAAACCACCCTCCATTCTCGCTGTGGATATTTGCAATTTATTTACGATTAGCCCCAAATTTACTAGAGACGACAGACTGAAGGGGGTGGCGGGGGGGGGAAGCAATTCAATTAATTTGTAATCTTGCATTTCATTAGAAAATGCAAGAATAATGATGGCGTCCAGCAGGCAGGGGGAAAAAAAATCATAAATGGAGATTTCCCCCTCCCAAATCAGATTATAAAATAAGCTTTTTTAAATTAAATTAGTTGATACGCAGTTGATCAGAGTAACCCTAGACTGTGAGCGAGGCAAAGGCAACAAATAGAAATAACAAAGGACACAAAACTTGTTTGCTCTTCCCTCTTTCGCCGCAACCTCCGGGGTTGTTGGGGATGTCCCGAAGGGGAGCAGAGCCGGGAATGCGGGGGATAAGCCGGGAATGGGGGTGCGGGGGTGCAGCCCGGCTCAACAGGGCAAGTAATTCATTTGCGAACAGTGTTCTGCCGGCAGCGCAAAGACCCGCGTTGGACTCGCAGGAGCTGAATTGTTTTGTCCCGGTTTAAACCCAAAATCGGCAGAAAAGGCGCATTTTCTGGGGGCAGCAGTGCTGGACCTCTCGCGCTCAAAGCGTGGATCCCGGTGGCCCCAGCCCGACCCGCAGTCCCTCCTTTTAAAATATTCATTGGCATGTCTTTTATTTTTTTTTCCCTCTGTCTCTTTTTAATTTTTCAAAAAAAATTTTGCAAAATTTTATTTTATTTTATTTTATTTATTCCCCACGGAGGAACCTCCCCACACTGTCCCAGGAGGGATTCGCTCCCCCGGCGCTGGGAAGGACTGAGTGCTGCTGCTCGGGGGGGGAAAGTTCCCAAAACCCCCCAATTCTCCCCAGTCCTTCCCAGTCCAACTTCAGCTTCGTTTTCTGCCTTTTCTTCTCGCAATTTTCCATCCCGTCAAACAGAAAAAACTACAAAAACAAAAACAACTCTTTAAATTGATTCAACCCATATTTTAATATTTTTCCTCTAAAAATCGTTGAAGTGGAATTATCTCCCCTAAAATCCTAGAGGGGAAGTTTGGGGGAATATCGTGTGTTTCTGGGTCTGCTCCCGGCTCTGTGCCGGAGGAAGTGTGAAATCTCTCCTGCCACACGCTCAGACAAAGCCGTCTTGTTACCCGGGATTTGTCGGGTCAAGCAGGATCCCGTTTTAAGCCAGTTACTAAATGTAAAGCTCCCACTTTGCCTCATAATTTAGCAAACGAAAAAACCCCAAATTTTCACTGAGGACATAAATGGCAGTGATCATTTGCCCCCAGAATTTAAAAAAAAATAGAGATTTTAGTCACTTTATTTTTACTGCCGCTAATGTTTGTTCATTTATAGAATGAACAGCATTTGAGAAATGTTTGAATGTACTAAAATTTCTGCATTTAATCAGAAATTATTTTGATAGAATACCATATTTGAAATTACAGTTTTAAATATCCACATTAAAAAAAATTCTTAACAAGGCTTTTACAGGGTCCTGTGCTGGTGGGAACCAATTTAGCTCCTTTGTGTAGCATCATCCCAGGGTATTTCTTATTATTCTTAGGAATTTGGATTGATTTTTTTATTGTGAACTAAACATTTTTTTAGTGTTCCCATTTTTTCTTTTTGCAAAATAAAAAAAAAAATAAACAACTAAATGAAAAAGTATCAAAATAGGAGTTTGTGTTTTGGAACTTTTTCCATGCATACATAGAAACAGGAGATCTCAGGTGAGTGGTTGAACAAAAGTTTTTAAATTCCTGTCAGTCCTGCTCAAAACCAGTTTTAATTGCAAAACAATCCTTGAGACTATCTGTTGCAAAATGTTAATCTGTTCTGAAGCTGGTTGAAATTTTCATACTGTAATTAAAGCAAAGGAATAAAAAGTGTGGGGAGTTTTTACTTTTTAAAGATAAATAGTGTTTTTCACTGTTCCTGCTCAGCAGCATCCAGCAGTTCGTGCAGCAAAGCCGCTCCAACACTGGAACCATAAGTCTCAAATACTTTTTCTCTCATTGAGACAAGAGGGAAAAAAAATGTTTAAAAAAGAAACTTTAAAAAGTTTTGAGAAATTTTCTTAGAAAAACACAAATATTCCCAGAGATTCAGCTGGGTCTTTTCTCCAGGTGCAAGCTGCCCAGAAGAAGAAAATTCAGCTCTTTTTATCACCCCCAAGTGCCCTGAAGGCCTTTGGAAGAGACAGATGACTTCGGAGGGGATGGGTGCCCATGGCAGGGCACGGCATTGGGCTGGAGGCTGCAGCCCCCTCCAGAGAGAAGCTTGGCTGCCTTCAGATCCAGAGGCATTTTAACCACATTTCAGGCCACTCTCCTGATGCTTCACAGTTTGTTCGATTTCACCCTGTGGAAGAGCTCTAAAAGCTCCTGCATGCTTCGGGCAAAGGATGGTGCCTGCAGTTGTGTCTGGGTATGTGTTTCACCGGGTACAGTGGGCTCCCTGCGTCCCTGGCACCGCTGAGGATGGTGTTACAAATCTCCCTGGCTTAGTGTAAGCATCCGCACTCTGCACATCAGCAAAGCTGAAAGATTCTTGACGTAGTTATTAAATTTTTTAATGTGGAAGGTGGAGGTGTCCTTAAAAGCCACCCTGCTCCCCCCTGCCTGCCTGGATCCCCCACCCTTGCGCGTGGTACCGGCGCCCAGTATTGTGCAGGGCTCTCCAGCCCCGCTCGGCCTTTTGTCAGCCCCCTTTTCTGTGTCAATCAGATGCCTTTTGTCAGGTCCCAGACATGTTGTGTCCACACGCACACAAATATCCCTGCGCAGAGCGTGGGGAACGCAGAGCACATTCAGATCATGCGCCGCACCCTCCCGCGCCCGGGCACACGCGCAGGGGGCACTCGCACCATAAACAGCTGCTGCTCCTGCGGAGGGCTGGGAACCGAGGTTCAGGGTGGCTGGAGTGGGAAAGGTGCAGGTGCCCATTCCCCAGCATGTCCACGCTTCTTTGGGCGGTGTCTGTCCTGCAGAATGGAGCAGGAGTCTGCTGGCACTTCTCGCCCTCACTATGAGCTTCCCTCCCCTGTTGCTTTTATCCATCCTTTAAGCTGCTTTTGTACAGTTTTACACCCATGTTTCTCAGGAAAGAGAAAACAGGGGATGACAAAACATCTCAGTGTCTGATTGGGTCCTCAAGCCATCTCTAGAAAATGCCTGCTTTACTGTTTTATGTGCTGTTTTTGTGAGATCTGGTGCAATTAATGACGCCAGGTGCCACATAACCACAACTTGGGGTCGGCGTGGGGGACACCCTGACCACCCATGTCTCTTCCCCACAACTCCTGAGCTCCTGCCCATCCTCAGCTGCCCGAGCCCTGAGCGCAGGGATTGTTTGCTGCAGCTCAGAGGGCAACTTTGGGCTAAACCCCACTGCTTTGGGCACTGACAGCACAAGGGTGGTGACTCACACAGAGGCAGCTCCTCCACTGCTGGATGGGCCCGGTTTCCACCTGTCACTGGTGGATTTGTGGTGGAGATAAGACCTCTGCCTGTCCCCACAGTGCTGCCATAACGCCAGGCCAGAGCAGGCCCGGACAGATCGCTCCATATCCTCAACCACTGTGCCCTCGATGGCGCCCACATCTGCACAGGCCTGGCAGGGGCAGTGAGGGCGGGAGGGAGGCAGGAGCACCCCCAGCGAGGGAGGGAGGGAGGAGCACCCCTGTCTGTGGGCCCCGAGTGCGGAAAAGCCACCACAGCAGCCGCCATCCCTGGGCATCAACAAAATGGCGTCAGGGGCTCCCAAATGGCGGTGCCGGGGCTGGCGGGGAAGGGGCCGGCGCGGTGCCAGGGCTGCTCCGAGGGCACAATGACTGGCACATAACGGCCCTGGCCACGGCCGCCCCTCGCCATGGCCGTGCCAGCTGTAGCCCCCCTCCCTCCGCCTTGGCACAGGCAGGCGGCCCCGCCATGGCCGCCTCTGAGGAGGATTAAGGCCGCAGTTGTGTCTCCCTCTTTCTTTCCCCCTCAGTGGCTGAGAACAGGAAACGTGAACCTATCTGAGACTAATTGACTTGCAAATTAATCGTTTGTCCCTGTGCCTGATAATTAGTGCTAACGATTTTTACACCCCCCCCCCTTTGCTGTCTCCTCCTCCTCTTTATTTTAAAGGGGGCTGTTTTCCCTTTCTTTTCCTTCCCCCCCGCTCCTCTTTTTATCCACCCTCGCTCCAGATCTTCCCTGAGGATCCCCAGCTGCCCCCGCCGTGGGGTGGGGATGGCACCGGGTTCGGGGTGCAGGGCCCTGGCAGGGCGGCTGCTCCCGCCCCAGCACCCACAGCTGCTGGTTTGCTTCCCACGCCTCGGTGCCAACCTCCACACCGAGGACAATGAGCGGGGCTGGGAGAAGGGGTCAGGACTTTGGGGGCTGCAGAGGGGCTGTGGAGCAGGGGAGCAGTGCTCAGGGAGGTGGCATTGCTTTGGAGGTGGCTGCAGCTGCGCCCATAGTTCCAAATTTCCCAAATAGCCAGTGCAAAAAAAAAAAATCACTTCATAAAAAAACCTACTTCAATAAGAAGCAAAGGTCTGGGGTTGTTTTCTCCAGCCTTCTCCCTTCCTCTTTTTTTTTCCATGGATATATATTGTTTTCACGAGTCAAAAAAGACGCTTCTCCTGGAGGAAGGCAGCTCAACAAAAATATTTGAGGCTGGGGATTGGAATCACTGGTGTTGTGGCTTTGTCCAAAAGTGTCACCTGAAGCAAGAGTGCTGCAGGGGATGGACAGTGCTGCAGCTGGAACATGAAGTTAGCGTGAGGGAGGGGGGAAAGTGAGTTTGTGGTCATTTTTGTGGTCTGAGGCATCTCGGTGCAACCCAATGGAGCTCATTTGTGCCACAGCCTGCAAAGAGCTCAGGGCTGACAGGAGAGGACATGTTCATATCATTGGTGGTATGTCAACAGGAAAGAAGTTTTGCTGAAATTGATGTATTTTACGGGAATATTTCCCTGTCAGCAGTAGAATAATCCCACCAATATGATATTCCAATGCGTTAATTGAGGATACCATAAAGTACCTTAGTACTTTCAGTAGAAGTAAACTTCTGCTGTGTGTTGCATCTCCAGTGACACTGTACTGCACAAATAATTGAAAATTCTGTATGCAATTGTCATGTTTCAGTGCAATTCAAACACAGACACTTTGCTGCTCCTGCATGGGAACTCTTGAGGAATTCCACTCAGCAATTTTAACTACTTCTCTTCTCTGTTTGTTAGGAGGAAAAGATGCCATTTGAGGGAGATGTGTTTGGGAGGAGGGGGACCTCTTGTGATGCTGAGCTCCTCTTTTTTCCCTGGCTGGATGGTGCTTGGATCCTCCCAGTGCCAGGCAGGCTGAGAGGTAAAACAGCCCCTCTGTGCAATGCTCAGGAGCCTGACTGGCCCCAGATTGTGGCAGAGCCAGGGTTTTTCCACCCTCCCCATTCCTGACCCTGAGTCAGGCTGCAGGAGAGACACCCGTGTCCAGCCAACCCACCAGCCTTCATCCAGAGTGGAGGGGCAGTTCCCACTGACCATCTCACCCCCTCAGCCATGAGACGCTTCCTCGTCTGATGCTCAACCCTTGATAATTAAAGGGAGCCTTTTCTTTGCAGCTCTTCCAAATGCTCCTGGTGTCTGACACTATTTGTCAGCCATACTCCTGCTGTAATCCTATTTTTACTTCCCTCCCTACCCTGCTTTGTGTCCAGGGCTCTCTTCTCTGGTTGTGCAGCTCCCGCTGCTCAGGGGCTGCTGGTCCCCCTTCCTCGGAGCCAGGAGTCCATAAACCCTGAGCCACCCCCAGCCTCCACACTCATGAGCTCTCTCTGTTTGGTTTGTCCAGAGTTAATTGCACACAAACTCCGGCCTGTTGGCACACAGGGGCTCTTTGTTCCTGCAAGAATCACTTGCCCTCCAAGGTCACTGCAGCCAAGACCTGCTGTCCCCGAGGGTCACCCCACCGACATGCACTGTCAGTCTGATCCCTGCGCCGTGGCCAGGGTGGGACGGGGCAGGTGGCTGCAGGGAGAAAGCTGGAACAGGGAGCTGAGGCATCGGTGGAGCCTTTTGGGTCAAGCTCATTGAAGTAATGGGATGATTAGCAAGGATTGCTGAGCTTTATGGCTGGGGAGGAGGAGAGGGTGAAAGAGACGTTAGGGGTGGATTAACCCCTGTCAGACCTGTACAAGAGGTTTCCCAGATTAAACACAAGTTCAGTGGTCTGTAAACGTTCTCCTTTCGGGCTCCTTCCCCAGAGCAGCTCTGGAGTTAAAGCTCTGCAGTTTGTGTTAGGAACCTGACTTTCACAGCACCCCAATTCCTGCTTGTGCTCTTGAGGCCCACTTCGTTTAACTCCCCTCAATCAACATCCCTACATTCTTAGAGACTTGAGTGCCAGATTAACCTGGATACTTGGTTCCCATTAGCTTTCCAAAGTGCTCAGGAGCAACCAGCGAACTTCTATTTGCCTTATGGTCCCCTCAAGAGGTTTTGGGTGATGTTCCCCTCTGTACAGCACTGACTCTGTGGAGGGAGAAGCTGCACCGGGCACGGCTGTGATGGGTCTGGCGTTCCAGGGCAGCAGAGATCCTGAAATCCTGTGTGCAAGTGGGTGCTGCTCAGGGCCACCGGCCAGGGACACAGGTCACTGCTCTCCTGCTGGCTCAGCTTTGCAGGGGGACAGGAGTGGCTGCTGGCAAGAGAACCGAGGGCTGAGGTGGCATTGAGGGCTCAGTGGCCCCTTGGCAGCACTGTGACCATGCTGAAAACCCTGTCGGACCTCCTTCCCAACCCAGGCATAACCTCTGTGCTGCTGCTGGGGAAGTCAGTGCCTTCCCTCTTCAGCATCCTTCGGGCTCCATCTGGATGCGACCAAGGGATGAGTTACAACTGCTTTCAGCGGCTAATGGGGCTGATAACTGGCAGCAGCTGTGGGAACGATGCCCTTCAATGCCCTCCAGAGTGGCAGAGGGCCCTGGGAGCTCATCAGTTCTGGAGGGAAGTTCCCACTGACCATTTCCTCGGGCAGGTGGGCACTGTCCCAGAGGTGGGCAGCCCTGTGCAGACCCTCAGTGCTGGGCGGGCTGGCGAGACGCTGCCTCGAGGCGGTTTCCCAATCCTGCGCACCTGGTGCTCTGTCAATGCAGCCACTTGGCTAAATGTGGGTCATTGTAGGAGGATGCAGCCACTCGAGCAAACAAGCCTCAATTGCCCACTGATTGGGGTGGCTGAGAGCACCATCACTGAAATTTCTGAGGGGGGAGGCATTAATAATCCCCATTCTGTCTCTGCAGCCCTTGCCCCCTTGTTATTTCCCTCTTTGTGTCTTAATTTGGCCCATTATTATTATTTTATAAAAGGGCCTTTTCTCCACCCCCTCCCTCTTGAAGACACTCCTTAGACCGATGGGAAAATGGCAAGGAATAATTACGAAAAACATCAGTGAAGAGAGGGCCATCTGAGAGGGATTAAAGGATTACAATTAAAACTCATTTTAGGGAGGTGATGTGACATTAGCGTTTTCATTCTTCCCCCCCCACCCCCCTTCCCCAAACACCCTCCAGGATATCTGGGTCTAAGTTGATTAAATGACAAACTCCAGCTCAGAGGGAAACAACAACAAATTAAAAACTGAGTAAAATGAAAAACAACAACCCAAAAATGATTTACGAAATGAAGTGAAAATGAGGTCACTGAGAATTACTGGAAGTCTGGCAGCAGCTGGAAATGGGGTGGACAGAGCACCTGCCGCTAATAGCAGGTTTCTGGTGGTGGGAGCATCTCCTTGCTCCCGCTCCAGCGGCAGGTGAAATTGTCTGAGGTCTCTCCTCCAGGATACAACCAGAGTGTTGGGCCGTGGCAATGTTTGTTTTGGAAGGGCTGGTGCTCTGCACTGATTTTGCCAGCTCTGTGCTCCACTGAAACCATGCTGGGCTTTGCTTTGAGAGCCAGGTGCGGATGTGGTGCTGGCCCTGCTGTCCCTCCAGCAGCGAGCGGATCCCAGCCTGGGAGGTGCCCCAGTGCCAGGGCAGTGCTGGGGCCCTTGTGTTGGCCTCAGCGTGTCCCTTCCTGGCGTGGCTCCACAGCCCATTTTCTCACCTCTTTTTGCAGCGCTCACTGGTGCCCGGAGCCAAGCAGCCCTCACCCCAAGTGGTTTGGAGCAGCTCCGGCACCATTCCCTGTGCTGGGGTGCTCTGATCCTCCCCAGCAAAGCAAAGCAGAGCCTGTGCTGCAAACACCTTCCCTCTCTCCTCCTTGTCCATCGGGATGCACAAAGGGTCCTGCCCATTCTGCCCCCCTTGTGGAGAATCCTGACGGGGCTGCTGGGGGTGGGAGCTGTGACACTGAAATTCAGCGCTGTCATAAATGAGGGCACTTGGGAAAGGCAGCATACTTGGAGTGGGAGCTGACACTGACAAATGGAAACACACACTGAGCTGGGGTTTTATTTGTTGTGGAAAGCAAATTCTAGGATGATTGCTGGCCATTTCAGTGAATTAATATGAAGCATGGGATGGGGGATTTCCCTTCATAAATCAAAAATATCTGTAAATCAAGCTATTCAGATGGAGTGGACACCTAAACCCATGCTGCCAACCCTATTGGAAGGGGGGATTACATGAAGATGAGGAGGCAGATGAGTGACTCAGGCTCTGCAGTTCACAGTGCTTAGGAAGTTTTGTCTGCCAGAATCTGATCTGTAGGGCCCCAATAACCACAGTGGGACTGAGCCCAGATCCTGCCCTGAAAGCACAGCTCTTCATGCTTAAACTCAGCCACAAAGCCTGTACGTGTGTGGCCTGGGAACACTTTCCCTCCAGTCTGTGCATTTCGGCCATGCAGCTTTGGACTGCAAAGTGAGAGCAAAGAGGAGCTTCTCCTACATCCCCGTTTCTCCTGCCAAAGACGTTGGACTCAAACCCAGCCTCTTCGCTTTCGCCTCCATTCAGCAGCCTGGCATAACTGGGCATCCCATCACGTGGCTGCGCACGTGGGCGCGAGCGCTCGTCATGTGAGGTGCCATATCGTGTCTCATATTGGGAGGCAGGGAGAGCTGGAAAAGCTTAACGGAAGGGAAACTCCCCCTCCTCCCCCCACCAGATCCAGCCTATTTTCTTTCCTCTTCTTTTGTTTCTGATTTCCGGAACTATGCGGCAAAGCAAAGCGTGGGGAGAAGAAAGAAGCTGAAGAGAGCTGGCATCTGGCAGGGAAAAGAACAAAATAGCAGAGCAGGGCTTTCCTAGACAGGAGTGGGGAAGGCGAGCAGCGGCTGCTCGGGAGCTGGGCAAGCCCCGGGAAAATTCAGGGTCTAACCATGGAGCTGGCCCCATGCAGGTGTAAACGGGCACAGAGCTTGCTGGTGAAGGCAGCAGAGGGGTCAGCCCAGCAGCCTGAATGGTTCCCTGCCCATGGGCATCCTTTTTGCTCCCCCCTTCACAGGATCCGTTCCTTGATGTCCTTCCTGCTCCATCCCCCGGAGCCTGTCCCAGCTGTGAATTCCCCAAGGACATGCACTGCACCTCCTGCCCGGTGTCAAGACGCTGGAATGATTTGGCCCCAACCAGAGGGGAGGTAGAGGTGGGGGCCATTCTCCTGCAGACGTTTTCTCTGAGGCTTAAATGATCAGTGTGGCACAGGTCATCCTGCGATGTCCCTTTTACAGTCGGGGCTGAGAGTTGCCTGAATATATTTTTATTCCTGTTATTTCCTCTGTCTTGGCCAGTACAGAAACAGGTCTTTGCATACAGACCCAATGTTAATTAGGTAAATTAATTAGGACCAAGATGCAGTGTTTTCCCCCTGAGGAGGAAATACAGTAAACTCCATTTTTGTGAGTTGTTTATTCAGCCAGGGGGGTCGAAGGAGAATAGCCGTGTCAAAGAAGCTGCCATTTTCAAGGTCCTTGTGTCCCTTCTGCACCGCCCCAGAAAGGGAACAAAACTCTGTTGACAGCAAAATCTCAGCAGGAGCCCCTGGGCTGAGGGGCACAGGGAAGCGAAGTGGAAAGGGTGCCAGGTTTCCGAGCGCCTGGAGGGAACACGCTTTGGTCTCTGGCGTTTCAATGGACCGGGGAAAGCAAATCAGCCCTTTCAAGGCCAATCATGCTGTTCTCGAAGGCACACACTGGAGACAATGCGCCGCTGGCAGCGGGGCAGCGGGAAAGGGACTGGGTGGCCACGGCAAGGCCAAGGGCAGGAGAGCTACTGAGGGCCAAGAGCCAGTGGCCATGCTCCTGCTCCATCCATCCCACTCCTCAGGGCCCTGGGAAAGGTGCTGGGATGAACCGGAGCATCAGGAGCAGCCCAAAGAGGCTGTTGGGAGGGGGCCGATGAGGTACCCACGCGTGTTTCTATTTTGTGTTGTCTCTTCCCTCTCCTCCAGAGGAGTCATGGCTTGTGTGATGAAGGAGCACGGAAGCACCAAGCAGCTCCCTGACCTTCTCCCCACCCCAGCCTTTTATTCACAGTTTTTAATTCATTCCACTCTGAAAGCCAGTGACCCAGGAGAGCCTCATTGCAGCCCGTGAGCCTGCTCCAGTGTCTCTCCTGACCGTGGCACATTTATGAGTGGAGGGATGACTTCCCGAGATGTGCCGTGGGATGGACAGGTCCGTGGCTGCAGTTGGGGTGTTTTCATGTGCAGGTGCTCCTGTGTGTCCTGGAGAGGAGCAGAGCTGCCTTTGCCTCGGTAGCCTCTCCCAGCCCCGTGCCCTGCCCGCAGCACCATCTCCTGTCGGCATCGCTCCGGCTCACAGGGGCAGTGCATCCTGGGAATTTCCTTCCCCGGTGCCAGAATACCTTCACCCCAAGTCCGATAGTGCACATGATCTTCCGTCATCATATTTAACCCTCCCTCCCTATCCCTGACCAAAGCCAGGATGAAAGTGGCAGGGTTTTTTTCCTCTTTTCTTTCTTTTTTTAATGGCGTTTCATTAGCCTCCAAATCAGACAGGCGAAACAATGGTGTTCTGTCAGCGATGGGCTTTCGTGCTGATTTCATCTCCTCTCTCATCCGTATGCAAACCAGCTTCCAGCAGGCTTTGGTCATGCCATGGAAACCGAGGTGCAGGCCCGGAATGGGGGTTCTCGGAGTGAGAAATCTCCTGTTCGCTTTTTCCCATTTGCATAATGCAACTTTTCTTCCCCCAGACACTGAGGCGCTTTGTTTATAGAGAGCCGAGAGAAAGGGGGATGCTGGGGACAGAGGAGGGACCGCGGGGAGGGGGGAAGCGCCCGGTGGGAGTGGGGAAGAGGAGGGCAGCGCTCGCAAAAGAAGAACATGCAGAGAAAAGTGCGGGGCGACTGGAAGGGAATATATATGAGGATGGGGACTGGGAAATGGGGCTGGGCCAGTTCCCCGTGATCCTGGGACCCGTGTGCTCCTTTGGCCTCTCTGAGCCAGCCGAAGGGTGTCAGGGGGACTTGGCGTGGCTGAGGATCCAGCTGGGAGCCTGGATCTGCGCTGAATTAAAGCCGGTTGTCATGATAATGCCCCCCAGAGGAAGCAGGAGCCTTTTCAAGCCTTGCTTGAAATACCTCAAAGGGTTTTGTGCAAGAAGCCTCTAAGATCTTCAACTGGTGGAAACCGAAGGTTGTCTGGGGGAATAGCGACCCACGGGGCGCACGGGAATGTGGCTAAGTGACAGCCAGCAGAGCATGAGGACCCGGCCATCCTGGGAGGTGGGAGCAGAAACGCTGGGGGGATAAAATCATCCCAGATTTATTCCCGGTGGTGTGTGGGGCTGGGAGAGAAGGAGGTTAACAAAACAAAATTACAACCCGTTTCTCTCCCTTGAAACGTGGCAAACTGCAAGGTGGTACAGGGAGGTAGGAGGGTGAAGGGATCGTATTGTCCAGTCCCCACCAGTACCCCCAGTTTGTAGGAGCCATTGGGGTCGATTTACCCCCCACCTTGTACATCTTCTGCAAAGTGGTGATCTGCTGCTCTTTGCAAATCAGTTTGAGATCTGTGAGGGCAAGGGGCTGCTCTTAAGAGTCTCATCACCTCTGATGACTGCACCTCCTAGAAACGAACCTGGTTCTTGTGGCTCCATCCTGGGCAACAGACTTTGAATTGTGATTTGGATAGATGCACGATTAATAGTAATAATAACAATAATAGTAACGAAATGTATTAATCAGTGACGGATGACAGACACGAAACCTGCAATTAGAAGTATTTTAGGATATGTAAAAATCCCTGTAAATGATTTGCAAATGAGGTGCAGACAGTAAAGCAGGCGGCAATGGAGATATTTTTGGGTTTTGCCTCAGTGTGGGACTGCTCTGTTTTTAAGGTGCTTCAATGTGAATTGGATGTACAGACACGCTTCTGAGGTAAAGTCTCGTGTTGGTACAGCAAAATGTGTGACTGTTACTGCAAAGTATGAGATGTTCCTCCAGGACCAGTGAAATCCCACAGGGCAAGGCCAACAGAACCACAGGCAGGAGCCTCAGTGATTCACAGGCTCCTGCCCGCACAGAGAAATTGCACGGATTTAGGAGGGAATTGTTCAAGCCTCACTTGTGCCATTTGCACTTCAGGAGTGTGGCTGCACATGGTACCAGATGTTACTCCAACCCTGTTAAAGGGCAGCTGGGATTCATATCGGATGATCTACACAATGTGAAATATTAAATCATTACCTGTGGGCAGGAAAATTCTGCAGTCTAATCCCAGAATCTGGTGTTCTGGGACAGGAAGAAAAGTGGTGGGAAAATGTTTGTGCTTTGGAGGATTCTGCTGTAGCTCTGTGGAGTCCCTTTAGCCAGCAGGGATCCCCACCTGGACAACCCTCTCAGGTGCACTGGTGCCTCCACGTAGCACAGCTCTGCATCACTGATGTGCTGCACGGAGCAGCTGGGATGCTGCAAATGCTCTGTAAAAGGGATGGGAATTGTGAGGAGTCTGGTTTGGGGCTTTTTCTCACTGTTTTTAGTCTGGTTTCTGCAGAAAATGAGATTTCTGCAATCACAGAGAATTCTGTCATTTCTCACCTCTCTCCCAGGACCTTCTGAAACAGGATGACTCCAGCTCCATTTGGCTCCATGTCAGTTTTTGATCCCCAGTCAGTGGGAACCTCTTTGAGACTTCAGTTACATTTGTTTTTTCAGAAGCTCATTTCTGCTATTGGCTCTAAAAAGCCATTTTTACTTCAAGACAAGCAGAAGAAGGGCTCTGGCCTTTCCCTTTGGACAGGGAGGGAGAAGGGTTTCTGTGGTAGGGGTTTGCCAGGGTGCAAAGTGCAAATGCCTCAGCCTAACGAGCTCTGTGATTAACAAAGCATCAGAGCATTCCAGTCCAAGGAGGCTTCAGTCCAGAGCGTTTCTGAAGGAGGCTCACACACCTCAGACAGTGCTCGTCTGTTCCTGCCTGTATTGAGAGAGTCGCTGGTGGGCTCTGGCAGTTGCCTGTCCCAAGCCCATTGTGGTGGCCTTTGGGCAGGGACATGGGATGGGACAAAGGAGCAGAGTGCGATTAAAACGCACGGCTTGGGCTTTGCAGGTGTCCCGTGCCAGGACAAGAAGAGGCAGCAGGTCGGTCACTGCCGGAGCAGGGACGAGACTTTCCAGCATCGCTTCCGCGCTCATCCTCCCGGCCTCCAGCCTGCTGGTCATGCCAATTTGTCACCAAGCTGGGATTTCAATTAAACCCCAAAAGAAGGGGTCAGAGGTTATGCAAACACGTTGGTAAAGGCCACTTGCCTGGAGGGCTCTCCCGGGGCCACTGGAGCCGGCCCCTTGCTTTACACAGTCCCGATTGACCCGGGCTGAGGCCGGCATTGTTCCCCATGCTCCATTCAAGAGGCAGTTTGTCAATAAAATTGACCTCTCGGCTCCTAGGGGTGCTGCCACCTCATCTTCCTCCCTTTCCTGACAGTTTGGCTGGAGCAGAGTTAATGGTCCCTCTGTGTCCCCATGCCCCTGGACATGCCAAAGGTGAGGGCAGGAATGAGAGCAGGAAGGCGACATACAGCAGGAAGGCCCTGCAGCACTCTCGGCTGCTTCTTCTCCCCATGGTGGTTTTTATTCTGGTTTCTGCCTTTTGGGCTTTTGCACCTGCAGGCAGTTTCCGGCTGGACCTCTCAGAAACACCATCACAAACAGCGGGTTCTGTTCATCCTCGTCAGACCTCATTCTCCTTTCAGGGCCATCATTCTCACAGCTGTCTCCACAAGAATCCCACGATGGTTTTCTGCCCCTCACCACCCAGGCTGGCTTGGATGACCTCGAGGTCCTTCTTGCAGAACTAAGCCCCATTGTCCCTCCTTGTTACGCAACTGACACCGAAGTCAAGGTGCAAGGCAGCACCTTTCCCTACCAAGCCATGTGCTCACCAGCAAATCCAACCAGGCATGATCCCACTTTTCAGGGAGGTGTGAGGCTTCCCAGTGTGTTTGGGCGGTGGGACTGCACCGGCCTGCGCTGGTGCACTAATTGTGCTGGGCAGTGTTGCAAACAAGCACTGCTTGAACCCACGAGCCTGAGGAGGCCATTTCAGCTGCGAGATAAATGGATATCGTGGAGCAAGTGGCAATTAGCGTGGGTAAAGAGCCCCTTAGTGACTGTCCCTTACATAACACCTTTGTTCCAGGCCCTTCACTTCATACCCAGTTTGTAAATAAACTTGACTCCCAGCTTTACTGGGGCCTTTATTCCCCCTTTATTTTATTTTATTATTCTTTGAACTTGAGGAAGAACGAGTCGATTGTTCACCCCAGGGACATGCAGCAATCTGAGGCTCTGCCCGGCCTGGCGGTGCCCACTCGCCCCAAAACAGGCACTGGCAGCTGCCCACGCCACAGCCACCCACGCAGCTACCACGGCAGCGATTTTAATTGCTTTGCCCCCGGTGATGGTGCCCAGGGGCTCATTACGCCGCTGGCAATGAATGGGGGCCTGAAAACGTGGTTCTGTAATTGCAGTGGCAGTGGGGACTTTCCCTGGGGGGCGAGTTGGCAGAGAGGCCGAGCTCTGCCCACAAAGTTTTGGGTCAGGGAGGAAGCCTGGGGGGCTCTGGATGAGTGCAAGTGCAGGGACCTGTCTCTAATTCGTGTCATGTCCTCCCTGCCACCATCAAACCTGTCTCTAATTCATGTCGTGTTCTCCCTGTCACCATCAAACCCGTGGGAAGCTCCTTCTACTCCTGCAGTGCCGCGGCAAGGCTGGCAGCAGAGGCTCCGAGGCACGGTGGGGTGTGCTTTGGAGGATTTGAGTGCCCGGTCCCAGGCTTTGGGCATGCTGTGGTGAGCAGGGCTCGACGGCTCTCCTGCCTTTAACCTCCATTTTTGCCAGGTCCTTTTCCAGAGGGCAGTGCTGCCTGGGGAGTTATCAAGGTGTTTAGTGCCATGAGTGGAGGCTCTTCCTCCACTGCCGCCTCTGCCTGGGCTCTCTCCTTGCTGCTGGTCTCTCAGACCAGTGCTGGTGATACTGGCCCGTATTGGGAAGCCTCGGGCACAGCTCTTTGTTCAGCGTGGGGATGGCCGGGCCTCTGCTCCTCTCTGGAGCCTTCCCTCTCCCATATGGTGCCCATTATTAGATGTGTGCACCAGCCTTGTCTGACAAGGAGCTTTACAGGTGTCGCTGGGATAACGATTCACACTCTAACGAAGGTGGGAAAGATGATTAGCTGGCTTTCTACCAAACAGCACACGGCATCAGCTGCTCCGGGTGGGGGGGAGGTGGTGGGGGCTGTGGATGTGCAAGGACATGTACGCCGGGAGCTCGGGGAGCCCAGGCTTTGTCCTGCTTCTAATTCCAATGGACTCTTGGGCACCTCTTTGTGTGCCTTAGTTTCCCCAGCTGTAGCAGAGGGATGTTGTTATTGCTTTGACTTGTAAAACACCCTTCGAGCAGCTGATTGAGCTCCCGCATTAGCAGGAGGTGAATTAGGCAGGTCTCTTGGCAGCTGGGCTGCCATGGAGAGGGCAGGGGAGCTGTCAGAGCCAGGGCTCTCAGGGGACAGGGCTGGAGGTGGGGGACGTGAATTAAACAAACCCGCCGGACACGGGCACGCGGTGCAGTGTGCCTGGGGTGTGCGCTGAAGGCTGGGAGAGCCCCATGGCCTGGGGAATGGTCCCTGGCACCAGTGTGCCATGGGCAGGCGGGCAGGGCTCGCTCCACGCAGATGTGTCCATGCCTTGCCCTGCCTACATCGTGTCTGCGGGGCCTCGGGTTCTTCCCGCTGATGTATTTTAAATAACGATTCATTTAGCAGGCAGACCCTGGCACCCCTGAGCCTGACACGGGCACACTGCACACCCAACCCCTGCGAGCCGGTGGAATATCTTCAGCTGTTTCTACATCTTAAATATTTTTGGAGAAAGAGGCAAAATAGGAAAATAAGAGTAAAATGAGCTGCTCTCAGCTGTCCTTTGCTCCAGTGCCGGGAAAGCTGTTCCGTCTCACATTACATCTCCCGAGGTCAGGCTGCGATCCGGAGGTGAGACCTGCCTTGAAAAGTGACGGAGCAGAGGGCTCCCTGCGGGGCTGGGGAAACTGAGGCACGAGCGGAGTCTGGCACCCAAACCACCCCCGGGGCAGAAGAGGTGTGAAGGTGGGGTGCTCGCCCAAGCTCCTCGTGCTCGGTCGGGGTGCGATCGTCACCCCGACACCGCCGCGACCCTCCTGTCCCGGGACGGCCCCGGGCGCTGCGGGCAGAGCCGGCGCTGCCTCTCCCCGAGCCCGGGGCCGGCGGGATTATCTGCTTAGCTGCACCATCTGTTCCTCAAACTGCCATCATTATGTTCAACTTGGGAAGAAAACGGCCCCTACAGAGAAGCAATTTGTTCGCTGACTAAACCTTTCAGGCTCTCGCCGTCCCCGGCTCCCGCCGCCGCCGCACGGAGAGCTCCGCGCCCGCGGCCGCCGCGCTTAAACAACTGCGGGAAGAGCGACGGCCACGCCGGGCACGCCGGGGAACGGGCGTGGGGAGGGCGCAGGGCTCCCCTAATCCGATTACAAAACATAACAGCCTTTCAGAGGGGCCGGGCGAGGGGAGGAGGAGCGAGGTCCATTTCACACCCGACCCCGACGTCTGGGGGTCTCGCAATGATCTCACTGGAGGGGCTTTTCTTTCCGTCGCAGTGGGTTGCTTTTGAAATGTGCTGCGAGGAGATGAAAAAGGAGAAGGGGGCTGCCTGGGAAAGGGGACAAGAGGGCTGGGAAGGAGGTGAGGTGAGAGGGGGTGGCACAGGGCTGGGGTGAGCCCTGCACCTCAGGATAGGGGAGACGACTGGAGCCCAGCACCCCCTTGCTGGGGCATCAGCCCTCGTGCCCCTTCTCCCTCTCGCATCCCGCTTCTCCCTCTAGCGTGTCACATGGACACGGGTACAGGGACGTGTCCTCCCCTGCCGCCTGAGCGAGGAGTGGGGCTGCGGTCCCTGCAGAAACCTTCCCCAGCGCCTGCAGCGGCAGCAGAAACGGAGACGGGTGACCCACTTCCCTGTGTTCCGGAATTTCAGTGACACCAAAGCATTTAATGTGCTGATTTCACCAGTTTTCTGTAACGGACAACGAAAGTGGGGAAAGTTAAAGAGATGGTTTGACTTATCTAAAAAAGCAGTAAGTGTTGACTTACTGCTGTGTTTTAAAGTGACATTTTATGATCACCTGCAAACAAATGCTTTTCATTAACTTTTTTGCTTTTTTTTGTTCAGTCAGTTAAAGGAAAGGTGTGCTTCAACAGCAGCAGATATCAGAACAAGAGGGTCCCACCTGTGGCTACTTTGGTTGGGTAGCAAAGCATTTGCCCGAAATTTCTCTGTGCTGGCCCTGCACCCCCTGTCCCCTCTGCGTGGGGTGAGGCTGTGGTCCCCTCCTCAGGGATGCTGCTGGCAGCTGGGGACACCTGTGCCTGTGGCAATCCCACATGGTGAGTGCCGGAGTCTGGCACAGGAAGTGTGAAAGTGTCTGGCAGCCACCACTCGTGGGAGATGGGACCCCAAGGTGTCCCCCCCATTGGGGACCCCCAGCACATCCACCATCCCCCCTTCAGGGGTCCTCCGGGACCGTGACCCTGCTCCAGTTGCTGCAGGACCCTCTGTGGGTTCCCTCGAGCTACCACACCCCCAGGTGTTCCAATCTGCTCCCAGCTGGGGTGACACCCTCTTTGCGGGGGGGTGCGGGGCCAGGGTTCTGGGTGCTGGGGGTCCTGGAGCTGCAGTGGCCAGAGGAGCATCTCTGTCACTGCGGGGCTGAGTGCTGGGGCATTTACCTGCTGAGAGGAGCCGCTGGTGCAAGGTGATGAGCGCTCAGGGGAAGGCAGGGGTCACCCTGTGCTGGGGACTGTGGTGTCACCCTGCTCCTGCCCCTGAGTGCTGGGGACCACGGTGTCACCCTGCTCCTGCTCCTGCCCCTGGGTGCTGGGCGCCGTGGCGTCCCCCTGCCCCT
>VXBU01010835.1:260622-281621 GCA_013400315.1 Bombycilla garrulus | reverse complement strand
AGGATGGCACCTGAGGACGCCGAAAGCCGCGCGAGGGCGTCTGAGAGTGGGACGGCCGCTGCCCGGGCTTCCCCTGACATCTAGCGGCAGCGCCGGGGAGCCGGGAGCCGAGGGGAGCCCCGGAGCCCTGACCCGGCGGGAAACATCAACCCCGAGGGGAGCCTCGGACACGGCGGGGGGGAGCACGGACCGGGGGGAAACATCAGCCCCGAGGGGAGCACGGGACGAGGGGAACATCAACCCCGAGGGGAGCCCCGGATACGGGGGAAACATCAACCCCGGGGGAGCCCTGGANGAGAGGAGCCTCGGAGACGGAGGAAACATCAGCCCCGAGGAGAGCACGGACCGGGGGGGAACCTCGGACACGGGGAAACATCAACCGCGAGGGGAGCCTCGGACCGGGGGAGAGCACACACCGGGGGGGAGCACAGGCAGGGGGAGCACAGACTGGGGGGGAGCCCCGGCCTGAGGGGAGTAAGGCCCAGCCCCGCGGGGGAAACCTGGCCCCAAGGGAAGCCTTGGGATAGCCCAGAACTCCACTGAGTTTGTACCACTGGGCTCTGCCTGGCCTCCTGATGGGGATGCTTTGCTTTGGGGCTGCTCCTACCCTTTCCCCAAAAATCCATCAATTCCCCTGCCCTCAAACCCTGCATCCCGTTGCACTGGAGGCAAAACTCACCTGTGAGGGATCCCCCGAGCGTTGCAAGCAGCAGGGTGAGGGGCAGGGCACCGAGCTGGATGAAGGCCTGGTCAGTGACCGTCCGGCTGCCCTGGGCCACCAGTGGGAATACAAGTTCCAGCCTGCGAGCCAGAGAGCGGACAGGCTTTTGGGAGCTTGTCACAGGCTCGTGGCTCTGGGTAACATCTTCTAAAAGGGTGCTGTAACAGGATGAGTGGAGCAGCCCTGATCTCAGGGGTTGTGGTGGCCCCAGCTTGGTGCATCAAGTCACTGGCATCCCTGATTCTGGCTCCTCTCACCTATCACCATAAGTGTCTGCGGTGGCCAGCAGCGTCAGCAGCGTCCCCAGCAAGGCCCCCAGGATCCCAGGCAGCCCGTGGATGTTGTGAACCCCACACGTGTCCTGGATTTTCAGCCTGGAGTGTAGAACAGGCTGGGAAGAGCATAGGGAAGAGCTGGTATTGGGCTGGGGGTCACTTGTGCAGGGAGGCCGTGCTGCAGGTTTGCAGGTTTGGGAGCAGATGGTCCCCTGACCTGGCATCAGCGTCCTTGGCTGCCCCAAGGTGACTCACCGTGAAGAATCTGAAGCCAAGTGGGGAGATCAGGCCAACCAAAAACCCTGCGATGAGGGCCCCAAAGGGCGTGACCAGCATCTCCCCAGCCATACCCATCACGGCCATGCCAGCCAGGGTGGCATCCTGGATCTGAACCTGGTGGAGCAGGACATGGTCAGGGATGCTGGCTCCATGGAGAGCACCAGCATGGGACTGGGAGGGGGGGCTGTCTTCCTCAGGGATCAAATTGGTTCTTAGTGAACCTAAGAAAGCCTGACAGGCCTCCCCGTTTGCCCTGGGTATGTTCAGGCTTACCATTCCTGCAGGACAGGATGTGGGCAAGGCATGAAGCTTGGGTTTGTCCCAGGAGAGGACCTACCATCCGTGGGGTGCTCTCCTCGTAGAGGACAGGAGAGAGGATGAAGGTGGCAACGGTACTCGCCACCAGTGAGAAGTAGGTGTTGAGTACTGCCCAGTTCTCGGCATTTTTGTGGACAGTAGTGGCAGAGGTGAAGCTGGGCCAGAAGATCCACAGGTAGAGGGTTCCTGCAGGGAATAGAACAGGCAGGTCTTGATGCTGGAGTTGATCCCTTGTGAGACTGAAACTTCTTGCGAGTGCCAAGAAATGCAAATGGCCACAGCTTGCAGCAAGGGAGGCTCAGGCAGAACACAAGGAAAAGCTTTTTCTAGGAGAGGGTGGTGCAGCCCCCAAACACCTAGGGAGGTGGAGGACATCTGTCCTTGATGGTTTGCAGGGATCTCCTGGCCAAAGCCACAGCCTCACTATCCTCATATTGGTGACAACCCTTTCACCACCAGCTCTATGACTCAGGTGCTGTAGGATTCGAGCTCCGTACCAACCACAGCAAAGACGTCAGCCTGGTGCCTCACGTCCTGCCGCTCTTCCCTCTTCCTCTTGTCCTTGTGGGGCTGGTACAAGACCCGTGAAACCATCAGGCCAAAATAAGCACCAAAGGTGTGGACGGTCAAGGAACGTCCGCTGTCGCTTACCTGGTGAGTACGGAAAAGCACCGTGCAGGAAGTGGGGATAAGGGATTTGTCTCTCGAGACGAGGCAGAACTTGACATGAGGAGCCTAAACCCAGGGCCACTTCTGTTCTGGTGGTTCCCCAGTCAATTACTCACCCCCATGAGCCTGAGCAGGATGTATTCATTGAGAGTGCACAGGGTGACTTCCAGCAGGGCCAGCAGCAGCATCTGGACAGGGTTTACCCTGCCTAGAACAGCTCCAGTGGAGATCAGAACAGCTGCGGTGCAGAAGTCAGCACTAACCATGCTGGGAAGGAGAGGAAAGGTGTGGGACTGGACTTGGCACTGCCAGGGATGAGCACAGGGGCTGGGGAGAGCTGGGTGGGGACAGGAGCTGAGCCTGCAGCCCAGGCCCTGCATCCCACTGCTCCTGCAAGCTGATCAGGCAGAGCCTTGTGGGGCTGGTGCCAAAGGGATGGCTAGACTTGAGCCAGGTGGGGGCCAGAGTGCCCCTGAAATGCCTGGCTGCAGCCTTGGCGGTACTTACACAGCCCGTGCTAGGGCAGTACTCAACCCAGAGGCCTGGACCCACTTGTCTTCAAAATCCTCCTCCAAAGCAGAGCCATGAGTTTTACAGAGGAGGGAGCCAGTGTGCCAGGGCTGGGCTGGGATGAGCTGGGCGGCAGTAGCTCCTTCCTGCCTTACCTCTGAGCTCCCACGTAAATTTTGCCATTGAGGAAGAAGTAAAAAATCCCCTGGATCAGAACAGCCCACTGGATGGCAAAGGCCACGATGAGGATGCAGATGGCTGCACTGCCTGGCCCATAGCGGCCGAGGAATGCCAGCAGGAGCCCGAAGCTGAGGAGCACTTGGATATGGACATCCTGGAAACCTGGTGGAGGAGAGGCACAAGGATTGGTCTGGAGGTGCTGAATGCGGGCAGCCACCCTCCTGCCTGCTGGTCCCGAGGGGACTAAGACAGGACTAAAACACCCCCCACTCTAACAGGATTTGGGGAGCTGAAGGCTCACTCCACTCGGTGTGTGTCTGGAACCACGGTGGATGATCTTCCTTGGAGATCTGTACTGGGGAGTGACAGGTAAAGGCATCCCTGCCTGATGTGACCCTTTGCAGCAGCTCCTGGCCACCCCATCCGCAACCGCCCTGTCCAGATACCTCAGGACACTCACGCGGTTCACCCCACAGCCCAGAAACCTCGTGGGGTGGCCAGGACCTGTCAGCACCCCCTAGACCAGCATGAAGGTGGGTCTGAGATGTCTGCGCCTCTGGGACCTTGCTGCTGTCCCTGAAAGTATCACGTCCCAGTTCGTGGGATGAGGAGAGAGGAAGGATGAGCAGAGAACTGGGATTAGTCCAGTACCATTTCGTGGCAAACCAGAGGATGGGGGGCTTGATTCTTGCTTGGGCTAAATGCCCTTTGCACCCCTTCAGCTGACAGCTGTGGCCCGGCCTTCTCCATGAGTCACTGCCTGGGTGGGGTTACGTGGGCAGGTAAAACCGGGAGAACCTGCCAGCTGCCAGCTGCCAGCTCCCTGCCCAGCGGCTCCACTCACTCCCCTCTCTTGGCCAGACCACTCTGAATCTCCTCTCCCACTGACACCTTGTCTTTGGCTCAGAAAAGCGAAGGGCAGCAGCCCCAAATCCCAGCAGGAGTTCTGCAGTGATGCCCTCGGCAGGGTAGACCCCAGCCCCCCGTTGGATCCTGTGGCAGCACCCAGGGAGCCAAATCCTCTGTGGAAGGGGCTCAGTGTAAATTCTCCAGCACTGCAAAACCCAGCTGGTCAGTGGGGAGCTCTGCAGACCCTGAAATGCCAGGAGCAGCTGCTGTGCTCCCTACCAGGCATGGGACAACAATGATCCCTGGCTTTGCACTCCACTCAGTGACCCCCTCTGAGCCCCACTGCTGTAACATGTGTCCTCGACCCAATTATCCCGCTTTTGGGGCTGGCTCTGTCCATGCATTTCAGAAACCCTTGCAGCATGTCTTCTTTACACCCTCTGGGATGCACCACTACCCCAACCTGCAGCTTGACGTTCCCCCTCTGTTTAACTCTGGAGTCTGTGACAGGTCTGCAGCCTGAACTGAGCACGGTGACGCCCCGTGCCATCCCCTCAGCAGAACGGCTCCTCCACACCCACGGGCCTGGGGGTACTCACGGGGCTGCTGGAAACGCGAGTCCTGGTTTCTCTGGCTGCAGTTCAGCTGCGGGGGGCACTGGCCGGGGCTGCTCTCGGGGCTGTACCGGACAAACGCGGCGAAGAGGAGGATGTTGAGGATTTGGAGGAGGAAGCACAGCCCGGAGAGCCGGAGCCTCAAGGCAGATGTGTGCTCAGGCATGTCGGGGGGCAGCCAGGGCAGGTGAACCCCCGCAAATGGGGCGCATGAGGAGAGCCACGCCGGGACTGCAAACTCCGCCTGCCAGGGCGGCTGCCAGGTCCTGCCCTCGTCTCCCGCACCTCGAAGGGCCTGCCGGGAGCGGCACAGCGCTGCCAACGCGGAAACTCAAAACTGGGTGCCCTGACACGCCTCCACACCTGGGCTTGTCACATCAGGTGGCTCCGGCCGCTGTGCTGGGATGTGTGTGGGCTGTGTGGGGTCAGTGTCCCTCTCCGGGGGTGCAAGAGGGGCGGGGGGAGGATTTGGAGTGGGTAGGAGCTGTGGTGGGGCAGAAATGAGGTTTCAGCCTCTGCATTGTAGAAACATGGTGGTTTTGGGGACTGGGTCAGGCGGAGGAGGTGGAGGGTGATGCTCAAGTGTGGTGGCACTGACCCACTGTGGAGGTGCTGGCTCAGCAAAGTCCCACAAAGCTAGGCTCAAATTCCCTGGTCAGAAGGAAAAACGAGTGTTCAGGGGGCTTTGGGGATGAGATTTCCTGTGGGCCCGTGAGAGGAGAAGGAGAATCTGAGCCTTGAAAAGCAAGAGCAAGGAGCAGAGTCAGAGGCTCCTGACAGAGCCCACGCCAGGAGCTGGGGGAGCTGAGCACGAGGGGTTCCTTGGCTTTTCTTTGGCTGCCTCTGCTTCTGCAGAGGTGTGCATATTGCACCAGAGTGAGTGGGTGCAGATCCCAAAAAGGGAGAAGAGACAAGGAGCAAAGTGACACAGTGTGTATTTGGGAAGTGACTTGGGTGACTCCTTTCCACAGCACTGCGCCAGACTCTGAACTCAGATAAGCAGTGGTGGGCCGGGGTCATGCCCTGATCCCATTGGGATGGGGAAGGGGGATGAGTCACTTACGGGAGCCCCTGCAAGTGTTCTGCTTCGGGCTGTGGTTTTGTGAGGGCCGCAGACTGCAGCTGGTGCCGTCACTTGGGAAAAATGTGAGAAACATTCAGCTCGTTTGTGGTACCACAGAGCTGGAAATCAGCATCCTCCAGCCAAGAAGCCCAGAGCTGCTGCTGGGAGAGAACAGAATCTGCTCCTGCAGCCGTGGGCACAGGAAGTGTGAGGGAGGGAGATGACAGACTCTCTGAAGAGCCTTGGACCCGCCCGAAAACCGTGGGGAGCTGTGAGGGAGGAGCTTGCAGTGCTGCTGTTCCAGTTTAGCCTCCCTCAGCCCAGGGAGAGCAAAGCCACGGGCACATTTTGCCCCTTACAATGAGCCAAAGCTCTGACATTCTGAGCTGGAAGAAGGCTTCCAGTTCAGCCTGCTGGCATCAAAATCGATGCCTCTCCTTGAAAAGAGGCTGGAAGCAGTGGGGAGCAGGTGGGGGACGAGGTTCTGGGACCTTAACATGCACCCTGATGCCTTTCTCCCCAGGAGGGGCTGTTTGCTGTGCTGTGTGTGCTGTGGGGAGGCCAAGACAGTGCTGGGGACAGTCGCTGCTTGTCTTGTGCTTGCTTTGAGAAAAGCTTCCTCCAGCCTCGGAGAAGGACCCTGGGGGAGGGAGAAGTTGCAGGAGCCCAGAACACAGCCCCATTGTGTGCCTGTGTTTTGCTCCCGGCAGCGTCCCGGCCCGAGGTGATGACGGGGAAGCCTCTCTGATGCCTTTTTGGGGGGCAGGATAAGTCCAATGGGACTCGAGTGGTGGGGCACCCCCCTTGCACAACCCTCCAGAGCCTCAAGAGATGGGAACATCGTCTCTTCATCAGGGACAGGGAGACGGGAATAAAGTTAACCATTGCCCTGCTGTCTGAGGGATCAGAGAGCACCGTCCCAGCACTGGGGCCGATGTTGGGGGGGGGCTTTGCCAGCCCAAGAGGCTGCTGGAGCCCGATGCAGAACTGTCATTTACCCTGAATTCCCAAAGCTGCGGCCTGCAGATAAAGGGATGTTTGTTAGCCAGGCACACTGTGTTTTGCCGAGCAGAACAATAAAGAGAAAGACACTCACAATGGGAAATTGTGCTTCCTCCTCCCTGTGCACTCCTCGGGGAGGTGTTGGAGGGGAAAAAAAAAAGAGAAGAAAGAGGGAAGAGACGGTGACAGGGCAGGGAGCGAGAGCACAGCCGGCACCATGGGAGCGGGCATCAAGGGCCCGCCAGGCCGCGGAGCTGCCAGGACTCTGCCTGCCCCAGGACGGTGACTGGGACGGGGCTGGCTGGGAGCACCCGCTCGCCACCTCCCGCATCCCCGTGTCCCCGTGTCACCTCTTCCCAGGAGCCTCGCAGTGCAGGTCCGGCCTTCCCAGAACCCTCGGCCCCACCATGGGGTGTTTATGACGGAGACGGGAAGCAGCAGGAGCTGGGGCAGCACGTGGGCTGGGGGCATTGGATGGGCACAGCGGCTTCCCGAGGGACGTGTCTGGGGACGGTAAGAGACCGGGGATGTGCCAGGAAGGAGGGTTGGCACAGTCTGTGGGGTCGGTGTCCTGCAAGTGATGTCCCCTCTGCACAGTAAATGTCAGAGAGCCCCCGCAGAACGGGGCCACCTCCTCCAGGCCCCTCCAAAGCCCGGCTGTGTCCCACTGCGTGTCCCTGACCCTGCGCTCCCCCCAGGCACCGTCCTGCCCCCGGCTCTAAGGATGCACAGGCTGCTCCTGCTCGGCTGCTTCTGGCTCCTGGCAGCACCTCCAGCATCCGGCATCTTCCAGCGGCCGACGGGGACCCCAGGTAGGGAGCAGGGCCTGGCAGGAGGACAGGGAGCCTGGGTAAGGATCAGGGCCTGGGGGGCAGGATGTGGAGCTCATGTAGGGAGCAGGGCCTGCAGGGAGGACTGGGCATTGCTGTTTGGAGTCGGTGCTGGAGAGGGGAGATGATGCTGGGTGGGTCCAGCCAGGGCAGGGGCTGAGTTGTGCCTCCTGAAGGTGCAGGAGAGAAAAGAGGAGCCAGGATGCATGATAGAAACCGTCAGATGTTGGGGAGGGTTGAGGGGTGCTCGGAGAGATGTCGGAGGGACAGGGGCTGGTTGGTGCTGAGGCTGCCCGGGGGGCTGCAGCCCCACTGCGCCTGCAGTACCTGCTGGAGCCCCTCCACCCCACGGTGCACACGCAGCGTGGTGCCACGGCCACCCTGCCCTGCGTCCTGCGCGCCCTGCCCCACAACTACCGCGTCAAGTGGAGCAAGGTGGAGCCGGCCAACTACCGGGAGAACATCATCATCATCACCAACGGGCTGTACCACAAGAACTACGGGCCGCTGAGCCCGCGGGTGCGCCTGCGGCACAGCCATCGCTACGACGCCTCGCTCACCATCACTGACGTGGCGCTGGAGGACGAGGGGCGGTACCGCTGCCAGCTCGTCAACGGGCTGGAGGATGAGAGCATCTCCCTCACGCTGCACCTTGAGGGTGAGGCTGGGCTACACCCCTGGGGCATGTGGCAGGAGGGGGATCCTTGGCTGGAATGGAAGTGTGTGGCTTTCTGCCTCCACCCCTATTCCATTGCCCTGTTCCTCAGCCTTAAATTCAGCACTGAATCTCCAGGGGTGTTAAGCCAAATCCTCCTTGGGGAGAGCATTGCCCTGTCCCTGTCCCTCCAGGTGTCGTCTTCCCTTACCAGCCCAGCAATGGGCGCTACAAATTCAACTACCATGAAGCAAAGCGAGCCTGCGAGCAGCAAGACTCCCGCCTCGCCACCTACCAGCAGCTGTACAAAGGTGAAGCGTTAGAAAAAATTTCCTCTTCAGCCCAAAACCGTGCCTGTGTGAGTATGGGGAGGAGGGGAGTGCTGGTGCTGAGCCGCCTCTCGCCCCACAGCTTGGACAGAGGGTTTGGACTGGTGCAACGCCGGCTGGATCCTGGACGGGACTGTCCACTACCCCATCATCAACTCGCGGGAGCCGTGTGGTGGCCGCCTTCTCCTGCCCGGTGTGCGCACCTACGGTGCCAGGGACAAGCAGAAGGACAGATTCGATGCTTTCTGCTTTACCTCTGCTCTTCAAGGTGGTGCTGCGATCCCCTGTCCTCCTCACAGTGTCACCGAGTCCCACTGCCCGCCAGGATTTACAACAGGACTGGGGTTGTTTGCAGGAAGGGTGCTCACCTGCGGTGTCCCCCCTCCATCCCCAGGTCAGGTCTACTTCATCCGGGGCCACCTGAACTTCAAGGAGGCCGGACAAGCGTGTCGCAACCACGGGGCTGCCATTGCCAAGGTGGGACAGCTCTACTCTGCCTGGAAGTTCTCGCAGCTGGATCGCTGTGACGGGGGGTGGCTGGCGGACGGCAGTGTCCGGTACCCCATCACCATCCCCCGCGAGCGCTGCGGGGGCCTGCCCGACCCTGGCGTCCGCAGCTTTGGCTTCCCCAGCAAAGAGATGAGGACCTACGGCACCTACTGCTTCGTGGGGAAGTAAGGACACTGGGAGGAGAGGTGAGCTCAGCAGAGAGGACAGCGGTGGGACACCAGTCCTCGTGGCCTGGGCAGAGAGCTTGAGGCGGGGTTGGAGGGGTGGTCTCCAGCGATTTTGGGTGGTTCGGGCATCCTCTGGTAAAGGGATAGAGCTGGATGTGGGTTCCTGGTGGAGTGGGTGCCCATGTCCCAGCCCTCCGTGAGGTTTGTGGGGTGTGTGGGATGCACTGGAGAAGCCAGACCCGCTGCTGGACCAGGGAGGGGGCTCTAATCCAGCCCCCCAGCAGGCTGCCCATTCCCCAACCCTGGTGAATCCCTCGCCCCATCCTCGCTCCCCACGGCCATGAGGACTCTGGCTGATGACCCCAGCTGGTGCAAGCGCAGAGGACTGGGGCTGGGCATTAACGAGTGTGACTAATGGCATGTTGCCTTCTCAATTAATAAAGCAACAGCAAAACTGTTTGGCAAAGGCATGTGCCTGCCTGTTCCCTTCCCCTGGGACCATCTGGCCTCTCTGTGAGGGGAATTTGACAGGGACTTTCCATCCCCAGCACCATGTCTGGGGGTTATCTGTGTTCCGGCCACTTCACTTCAGGGTTTTATGGGTGTTGCTGTTCATCACAGCCCAGGAGAGCTATAAAAAGCTGTGGATCTGGCACAGCGCAGGGGGAATAACAGCATGGGGAGATGCCCTGGCACTGGTGGTGTGCTCTGTATTTGCTGGGAGCAGTGTCCCATCCCGAGCCCTGACCAGTGCATCCAGGGCTGCTGGGATGTGGGGGCACTTTGGGTTGCATCTCCCATTTCTGTGGCTCCTGGGGACATCTCTGTGCCCAGGCTCTCCACTGCTGCCACACTCCCTGCTTTGTGGCTGTGCAGCCGTGCCCGTCCCACCCCTGTGCCAGGCCCTCCCAAATAACCAGGTCACCACTCTGTGCCATCTGTTTACTGGTTTTGATACTCGCAGAAGCACGGACAGGGGGGTTGGGTAACACGCACCCACTCTAAGCCTGTGGCAGCAGCTTCTGCCTTTCCAGGGAGGTGCAGAAGCCCCTCCGCACCTCAGGGTGCTGAGCTGCAGCAAAGCTTGGATGTCCCCATGTCAACCCCCAGAGGGTGTCACAGGATGGAGACCCTTGGGGTCGAGGTGGGAGAAAACGGCTGGAGGTGATGCTGGCACGTCACGGCCCACGGTGTCCCCCTCAACTCTGTTGTGACTCTGGGAACAAAACTCCTGTTGGGCTGCATTTTGGGTCACTGTCAGTTCCTTTCGAGGGGGTCTTTAATTATTAGGATTTCTTTGTACAGATATAAAACAAACAAGGGGGCAGACACCCAGCAGTGAGGTTTCACGCCACGTGGGGGTCCGCACTGGGGTCCTGGTGCCGTCCCCATCCACACCGGCTCCAGGGCTTCGGAGGTGGTGGCTGCTACCCCAGGGACTCACTCAGTTAATGGAGGGCTGAGCCAGGCCTGGGGGGACACAAGAAGTCCCAGGAGAAGGGAAAGTGCCATGGGCAGGTTCTGTGGGGTCGGGAGGAGCCCGTCACTCACCAGGACGACAGGCCAGCTGGGGTGGCTCCCACGTGCCGTCCTCCCGGCAGCGGATGACGGGCGAGCGGCGGGGGGCGAAGCCGTGCCGGCACTGGTACCGCGCGATGGAGCCAATCTCGTAGCGCTGCTTTGGTTTGCCAAAGGCGCGGGCGTTGCTGAGGGCGGGGGGGGGCCCACATTGCACTGCACGGGGGGTCGGGTCATTGCGATTTCCCCCCAGCCCGGAGCAAACCTCGTAAAGCCCGAACAGGCTGAGGGCCCCACACACAGCACTCATTCCCCTGCTGCGGAGGTGGTGGGGAAGCCCCTCTTTGGGGCGGTGGGGCGGCACAGCTTACCCAGCCCCATTTTGCAAGTGTAGGACAGGTGGTAGTTGCAGGGCACGTCGCTCCACTGGCCCCCATCGTGCCACACGATGACCACGCAGTTCTCCCCAGAGAGGAAGTAGCTGTCAGGCTGCCCGGGGTGCCAGTTCTCGTAGAGCTGGGGGGACACGTGGGACGAGGTGCACGGGGCATCCCAGCACACCCCTTAGGTGTGGGGGTGGCCCTGCACCGGCACGCACTCCTCTGCGGCCTCCTGGGTGTGACATCCCCGTCAGGAATGAGGTCCCACTTCCACGCCCCTTGGCTTGGCCTCGGGACCCCAAATCCCCGGGTCTGGCTTCCCTGAGGATGCCCAGCCCAGGTGAGGCCAGTGGCCCTTGTTTGGGAGCTCCAAAGCCCGGCCCCAGAGCTGGACCCAGGGCTGGAGAAGGATGATGGGGTGCCGGGTGGGATGGTCTCCCCCTGCCAGGGCACACAAGCACTGGCAGGCCCACTTACCAAGGGGCTCCCGTCAGACCACTGGAAATCCCCCTCGATGGTCCGGTCGTTCAAGCCAATCCACTGGTATTCCCTGTACTGGTCTGGGGGACACGGGGTGTGTTGGAGACAGGGACACCTCCAGGTGCCACCTGTCAAGAAGGGGCTGAAAGGTGCTGGAGGCTGAGTTCAGGGAGATTTGGGATCTGGGGGTGAGTGGGAGATGAGCGTGTCCCTCGCCCTGCAGCGGGAAGGTGTTGGGAGGTTTGGGGACAAGGGGATCCCCAAAAGGGGCATCGGGAAACCCCTTTAGCCCTCACCCCGGGGAGGCNCCTGCCCCTGCCAGTTCTCACCTGTCCCTGCAGGTCCCAGCTTCTCCCTGTCAGTCCCCGCCTGTCCCTGCAGGTCCCCACCTGGTTCTGCCAGTCCCTAGCTGGCCCTGCAGGTCCCCACATGTCCCCGCCAGTCCCTGCCTGTCCACACCTGTTTCTGTAGGTCCCCACCTGCCCCTGCAGGTCCCTGCCTGTGCCTGCAAGTCCCCACCTGTCTGCATCAGTCCCCACCTGGCTCTACCAGTCCCTTTTCTGGTCCAGCCAGTCCCTGTCAGGCCCTGTAGCTCCCTGCCTGTCCCTTCTTGTCTCTGCAGCTTCCTGTGAGATCTCTCCCCGTCCCTTCCTCCTTCATTCTCATGTCCCTTCAAGCCTCTTTGCTCTCTGTCCCATTCCCATGGCACTTGTCCCCTGCTCTGCCTCCCTCTGCCTTCCCCCATCCCTCCAAGGCTGATTTCAGGCAGGTTATGACTTTGCTGTCAAATTTCCTTGCACACGTCCAACCTTCTGCTGATCTTTGCACCCATCACTGGATCAGGGAATGTTGTTGGAAAAGGTCTGCAAGATCATCGAGTCCAGCCATTCCCCCGCAGCCAAGGGCATCACTGTCCCCAAGCGCCACATCCACAAGTCTCTTAAATCCCTTCAGCAATGGGGACTCCCCTGGGCAGCCTGTGCCAGTGCCTGGCCACTGTCTCCAAATTTTTCCAACCTAAACCTCCCCTGGTGCAACCTGAGGCCACTTTTGGTCCTGTTCCTTTTTCCCTGGGAGCAGAGCCTGACCCCCAAGTGACTCCATCCTGCTGTTAGGGAACTGCAGAGAGTGAGAAGGTCCCCCCTGAGTCTCCTTTTCTTCAGACTGAGCCCCCCCAGCTCTCTCAGGTGCTCCTGGTGCTCCAGCCCCTTTGTCCAGCTCTGTTCCCTTCTCTGGACACATTCCAGCCCCTTCTTGTTGTCGGCAGCCCAGGACTGAACCTGTCTGCTCCCACGCCTCTGCATGTACCCATCCACCTTCTCGCACGTCTGTCCGTGTGTCCATCCTCCCATCCACCAGCCCTGCAGGGCTGGGCTCTGCCTTGACTCTGCTACTTTTTTAAAACTCGCAGCTCGGCACTGGGGGTGCCTGGGCACGGGTGGAGGCATGCAGCATTGTCACATACCGTTGATGAAGTCCTGCTCTTCGGGGGTCAGGATGGTGGCCAGGTGCCCCCCGTAGTGCCTGCACTGGGTCTCCGCATCCTCCCAGCTCCTCCGAGTGGAGAAGTGCTTGTAGCAGGCTCCCTGGAAGCTGTCCCAGCCAGGGCTGCACCTCCGCAGTGCTGAGCCACGTTGAGGAGCGAGCGAGGAGAGAGAGGAGAGGGTCAGGGTGATGGAGCCCAACTCAGCCCAAACTCCTCTTTTCCCCTCATTTCCGTCTCCTGGCTGCTGGTTCAGCAGCTGAGACAGCAGCAGGAGCTGGGTGGGGACGATCCAGCGTGGCCATGGTGGGAGCCAGGGGACTCACGTCTTTCACAGCTGCCGCCTCCATAGCCAGGCAGGCACAGGCAGGTGAGGTGGGCGCCGTCCTCCACGCAGGTCCCTCCGTTCAGGCAGGGGTTGGGGACACAGCCACCTGCAAGGCACATGCAGCCGTCCTCACCGCAGAGCTCAGGGACCCCCTCAGTGCCCAGCAGTGCCTCATCCCTGCATCCCCGCAGTGCCCCACAGCAACCAGGTCTCTGAGCTGGCTCCTGTGGCCACCAGCTCTGGGGCAGGTGAAGGTCTCGGGTGCACCACGATGTGCCCAGAGCCATCCCACACTGCCCTTCAAACACTGGGTGTGAACAGCTCAGCAGCCCCGGCCCAGAGCTGGCCAGACCTGGGGTTCTGGCCTCCCCCTGGAGCACAGAGATGAGAGCTGGCTGCTCCCATCTCCCCATCATTGCCACACCAGCCCCTGGCCCACTCGCTCTGCCCAGAGCCAGCTCCTGCTTTTCCCTGGAGCGGTGCAGCATTTGCATTTTGTCCGGGGATAAACCTTTTGCCACGTCCTAGCCACGTGCCCTTGGCCTGGCAGCAAGGTGACTGCACGTCTGTTCCTCTGGTGTCACCTCCAGCCTGGCCAGGGCTGATAACTCAGCCGGCACCTTCCCCACGAGCCGGTTATGGTCATTAATGCACCCAGAGCACATCGTGTGCTCCCAGCCCAGCTCAAGAGCATGATGAAGGGCTGCTGCCAGCGCCGGCCGAGTGGAGACTCAAGGTCCTTGATCCACTCCAGCCTAATGATACCCATTTTATGGTCATCGGCTCGGTGAAGACGTGACAAGGGTGATGCTGCCACCCTCACCCATCCCCAGGGAGCGCCACCTCCCCACGAGGTGCCGGCGGCTCACTCGGGCTGTACAGCTCATTCCCAGCAGAGCGAGGCATGGATGAGCAATTGAAAGGCCCTAATGTCACACGGCTGGCTCTTCCTGAGCATCTCTCCTTGCCAAGGCAAAGGCAGCCACCCCGCACGGTCTGGCCACCCTCCTTCATGCCACAGGACTGGGTAGCGCAGTGCCAGACGGGGGGGACAGGGACCCTACACGGTCCCCTCAGCTGCAGATTCCCTGGCAGGGAGCAGGAGAGGGCAGAGGTGGCGGGGGATTGGCTGCAGGGCATCAGAGCTGGGATCATCCTGGGCTGGGGAGGAGGCAGAGTGGGGCTGGTGGGTGACACCCACCCACAGCAGGTCGTGTTCCCTCTGCTCACCCATCTCAGCCCCCTGTGGGGGGACTGGGGCTCAGGGGGCTGGGGGATGTGGTCCACAGGGTGCAGTGTTCCTGGCACTGAGAGCTGGATAAGGCAGGGTGGTTTTGGTGGGGTTCTGCTCTCCATGACCATCAGCATCCCCCATGCCTCCCCCTGCTCATGCCATGCAGCGGCCGGCCCTCGTCCCTCCTCCCCGGGAAGTGCAGGAACGGTTCCAGGGGGCCACGTGGAGGGTGCAAAGCAGCCATACCCCTCCCAGACCTTACAGGTGTCCCATTCAGCCCGTTCCTGGGGACTCGCGGGGCCGGGATTGGGGGATTAGTTCGTCAGTGGGAGAGGCGCATGGGCAGCAGGCGCAAGGACGAAGGGAAGAGCTCGCCGAGATGCTTGTTCTACAAAGCTTTTAATTCCCTTTATTAGTACCACGGTTAGTCAGAGCAGGGACTGGGGCCGCCTTTTGCTTATCGGGCTTTTTCATGGAAACAGTCATTAAAACACTTCACAGAAGTAGAAGAGATTTAAGTGCATGCAGAGATCAGACCAATTTGTTTGACAAATATGTGCTTCTCCAGACCTGTAACCTTCCCTTACCCAGCTGAGGAGGAGAGAGAGAGAGGAGACATGGACCGACAGACAGACAGACAGAGGGAAGCACGGCTTGAAGGAAAGGTGTTGGCTGTCTCTAGTGCCAGAGAGCAGCCAGGAGGGCTGCCCCGAGGGCAAGGGTGGCACGGCAGGGACCCCGGGCCGAGCAGGCGCCCGCTCCGACGCTGGCCCGCTCGGTGGGCAGGGCGGGCAGGGGCACAGCCGTGCTGGGGGCTGGCTCCCCCAGTGGGGTCCCCGCCAGGACCACCCCGGAGGTGTCAGTACGGGGAGAGGTGAGGCCATCCCTGAGGGTCCCACCTGCTTCTCCAGGAACGGCTGCAAGGAAACCCTCCACGGTTGCAATGGAGGGAGCAGGTTGCTCTTCCTCCTCCTCCTCGGAAGCTGCAGCAGGCATCCCGCGGTCAGCCTCCTCTCCTCCCGGGGCCGGTGCGCTGCTGCTGCCAGGCAGCTCTGCGTGCCACGGTGTCACTGCGGGGACAGTGCTCCCGTCCCCCGGGACCACAGGCGAGGGGAGCCACACGGCTCCCGACTGCTCCTCTCCCTCTTCCTGCGTCTGCGAGGGCGCCGGAGGCAGCGGGGACGCTCCAGGGCTTTCGACCACATCTCCGGAGAGCTCGGCGTCCTCAGCGGTAGAAAGGGGGACGCTCGCCCCGCCAGACTTGTGCCCTCTGCGGGGGATCCCACCAGGCTCTCGGCTCTCTGTCGAGGTGGCAGAAGCGGCCCCGGTTGGCGATGTCGTACGGTGCCCAGGTGCCCCAGGGCTGGCAGGGCGGGCCGGCCGCCCCAAGGTGTCCCGCGGACGGTCGGGGCGCTGTGTGGGGGCGGTGGGGCTGGGCGGCCGAGGAAAGCCCTCAGGAGGCTCCGTGTCACCTGCTGGGGCACCGGTGGGTCCCTCCGGCTCCGTGGGCAGGCTGGGGTGTCGCCCTCCGCCCGGGCTCTCCGCCGATGCGCTGCCAGGACCCCTGCCCGGCGCTGCTCCCTGCTCCTCCTCTGCAAAGGGCAAGGCAGAAAGGCAGTGAGAGACCACGGGGCTGCGGGCACCGGCATCGCCTGCCAGCACTGCCGATCTTACTCTAACAAAGGCGTGCGGGGAGATGGAAGTGGCCCCGAACCCGTGTAACACTGTCCCCTCTGAACCGTCACGGCCGACTGAGCTCTGGCCTGGCTGCTGCCAAGCCCAGCCCCGGCTTGTCTGTGGTGGGGACCGTGCTCAGGCCCTCGCCACTGCACCTCGCCTCATGTCCCTCCAGCTGCCAGCTCCCTTCTCCAGTTCCTTGTGCCGCTAAACCCTGGCCCAGCACAGAACCTGCATGGTGGACTCCAGCCAAGGGACACGTGGATGTCCCCACGCCGCTGCACAGCCCTACACCAAGATGCTGGTGCCCCAGCCATGGGTGCTGCCTCCACGGGGAGGATGGGGACAGGTGGGGTGACCCAGGCACCCTCAGGTGCCTCTGACCTCTCCTTGCGACCCTGGAGCCTCCGTTCTGCTGCTGCTCTCTGTGTCCCAGCCCTGGCGCCACCACAGCGGCTGCTCAACCTACCAGTGTGGGACAGTCCATGCCCCACTGTCCCTGTCCCCCCATTCTCCTCTGCAGGGCATGGGCTCCCCAGCTGAGCACCACAGCTAAGCGGAACCTGCCTGGGGGATGGCCAGGGCTGTGGGGAAAGGGGAGGCAGAGGTGGGGTGACCTGAGGACACGGAGGTAGCTAGTGAGGGGTGCCGGGCCCCTGGCCCCAGTGCGTCTTCAGGGGACTGGCTCGGCTTTCCCAGATCAGTGTCCTCAAAGAAAGGGACGGCGTAAATAGCCCCTCGCGACTCAATCTCCACTTGCGCTCTGGGCAGCTGCAGCTCCTCCAGCTTTTCTGCCACTGTGACAATCTCCTGGAGGAGATTCTCCTCAGGCTCTTGGGCTTGGTATTTTCCTGCAGCCTCAGGGAAAGAGTTTGTCCCTTCTGTGGGCAGAAAGAAAGTGGGATATTACTGCCCTGTCCTGGCTCCACAGCAGTCAGAGATGACCTCAACCCAGAGCAGGCCTGGAGCCCTGGCACCCCAGTAGAGACCCGGCTCTCCTCAGCTTCCCCTTCCCCTTCTAGACAGAGGCAGCATGGGGGAGGATCAGGCCCTCCCAGCTGCTGGCAGGGCTGGCAGAGCCAACAGCCCAGTAGGAGCTATGGGGCTCAGCAGCACATGCTGGGGAGGATCTTAAACCCTGCATTCCCCTCCCTGTGGGGATCCTTCCCTACACCCCATCCCCACCCCGGGGAGGGCAGGCATGCACGGGCAGTTAGTGGGTTACAGGGGTTGTGGAATCATGGAACGGGTCCATCCTGCCTGACCTTTGGCTTTCCCTGCTGAGAGATGGCAAAACCGAGGCACAGAGATGCACAGCATCCCCATAATGGGAGCCCTATGGCCCTGAGCGGAGAAGTGGAGGGACAGCCCTTCTTCCTTCTGTGCTCATTATCCCTGCCAGCCTCTGTCCTGCCTCATCGCTCTTGCCACTGCTCACAGGTCTCCTTCCTGCCCATCATGGGAGGTATTGCCCCAAACCAGCCTGGCAGGCTGTGTCCCACAGCCCCAGAGACCCAGGAGTGCCCCCCAGGCCAGCATCCTGGGGGACGAACCCTCCCGGAGCCATGTCCACGGAGCTCACGCAGACCGATGGTGCCACACAGGACATCCCTGCTCTGTCACAATAAAGTGGCACGAAGTACTGGGGACATGCAGGGCGTCCCTACTCTGCACAATGTGTCAGTATGCACTGCTGGGACCATGCAGAGCACCCCTGCTCTATGGAGACGTGTCAGCATGCACTGCTGGGACCATGCAGAGCATCCCTGCTCTATGGAGAGGTGTCAGCATGCACTGCTGGGACCATGCAGAGCATCCCTGCTCTATGGAGAGGTGTCATCATGCACTGCTGGGACCATGCAGAGCATCCCTGCTCTACCCAGAGGTGTCAGCATGCAGTGTCAGGACCATGCAGGTTATGCCTCCCCTATCACGGTCTATCGGCATGCAAGGCATCCCTATCCCAGCACAGCAGGCTCAGGCGGTACCAAACACCCCTGCCCTGCCCGGACAGCACAGCACTGGCACAAGAGAACAAGCAGGGATCCCAACACAAACCCGGCCCTTCAGGACACCCCGGCTCTGCTGCACCCGGCGCTCCCGCCGGGGATGTGCACCCCTGCCCGGAGCCTTCCCGAAGCATCCCACTGGTCCCTGCTTGGGAGCATCTGCGGGCCGGGGCTGCCCCTCTTTACCTCGGAAGCAGTACGCATCGTATCTGCTCTGGGCGTCGGGGAATCCCGTCTGGTTGCGGAACAGGAAGATGGTTTTGACACCCGGCAGAGCCCCACCGCAGCGCTCCCGGGGGGTGACGATGGGGTAGCGGACGCTGCCGTCAGCCAGCCAGCCGGGGTTGCAGGCGTCCAGCCCCGCATTCCAGGCTGCGTAGAGCTGCCCTGGGCTCGCCAGCTCCGCACCCAGCGCCCGGCAGCGCTGCGCCGCCTCCTCCAGCGTGAACCTGTCCGGGGCCGTCTCCAAAAAGATCTCCCCTGCGAAGAGAGGAAGGAGACGGGCGTCAGAGCTGGGGAGTGGGGCACGGACTGCGGGAGCCCCCTCGCCTTCTCCGCTCTCTGCATGGCCCCAGGAACTGGGAGATGGAGACTCCAGTGTATGGAGGCAAGGCAGGGGCTGGAGGAGGCCTGCCTTCCTGAAAGCTTCCCTGCTTGCATCCCTATCTGCATCCCTGTCTGCATCCCTGCCTGCATCCCTGACTGCATCCCTATCTGCATCCCTGCCTGCTTCCCTATCTGCATCCCTGCCTGCATCCCTGCCTGCTTCCCTATCTGCATCTCTGCCTGCATCTCTGCCTGCATCCCTGCCTGCATCCCTACCTGCATCCCTATCTGCATCCCTGCCTGCATCTCTGCCTGCATCCCTGCCTGCATCCCTGCCTCCCTGCACATGCACAGAAAGCCACAGTGCAGGCAGGAGCTCTCATGCCACGTGCGATTGATTCCTGCCCTTGCAAACAGACCTGGGACTTTGAAGCCCCCATGAACAGGTGTGCAGAGGAGCAGGTCCACAGCCTGCACTGAGCAATCCATGTGTGGGACATTTCTAGGGAGACTCCTGCAAGCCCAGCGAGCACTGTGGTGAGGCTTCACGCTGAGGAGGGCTGGGGACCACTGCCCCAAGGTACAGCACGTGTCAGCCCCCACAACTGCAGCCGTCTCCCTGTCCCAGTGCACTGTCCCTCCACACAGGGACATGTCTCTCATCCCTGCCACCTGCCTAGTGCCACCCAGGTGATCCCTGCCACCACCAGTGGGGAGCCCCATCAGGACCCAAAGGAGGGACCAGCCACCCCCATGCACACACAGCCGGGCAGGATCTGCAGCCCTGCACCTCATGCAAAGCACAGCACACGCACAGTCAAACCCTAAACCACCCAACACAGAGTGCTGCTGGTCCAGGGCAAATCACTGCGGGAGCACACCAGCCTGAGCACTGCCTGCTGCAAGGGACAGAGCCTCACACCCCACCAAACTGAACCAGGAATGCTTTAGGAAACAGCACAGCAAGTCCCCACACCTGAGAGACAGCACCTGCAGCTCAGGGCAGCTTTTTCACTCCTGTTTACAACAGGTTACAGGGGCAAGTTAGTGTGGGAGCAAAAGCAGAGAAGTGCAAGAGGTGGCTGGTGGCACCACGGGCACCTGGGAGGTCCTCAGCGTAGCAGTACACATCGTACATGTCCTCCGGGTCCACCACTCCATAGTTCCTCACCCCAGGGAAGCCGTTCATGTCTCCATAACAGGCCTCACGGGGTGTCTGGATGGGGTACCTGAGGCAGGAAAGCACAGGGGAAGGCTGGTGACTCGCAGAGGAATGACTGGGTGAGGCCATGGGCACGGTGCCTGGGTGGCTGTGGTGCCCACCTGACGGTCTGGTCGGCGATCCAGCCGGCGTCACACTGCTCGTAGCCCCCCAGGTAGGCGGCGTAGAGCTGCTCGGGGGTGGCGATGCTGGCGCCGATCCGGGCACAAGCTTCCTGCGCCTCAGCAAAGGTGTAGGCGTAGCGCATGGAGCCCTCCCGGTAGTGAAACACCACCCCTGGGGACAGACAGGGCATGAGCAAGGGGCTTCACAGCAGCCCCCACCCACACGGCTGCAGATGCACCCACGGGGGCAATTGCTGAGCTGGGAGAGGGCCCTGGCCTGTCCCAAATCCCACCACTCCCCACCTTGAAGTACCTTTGACTTTGACATGGAGGATGTCGTGGCCATCCTCGATGCCGTGCTGCACGTCACAGCGGTAGATCCCCGAGTCGTTGGGGCGCAGCTCGGTGAGCAGGAGGGAGGCGTTGGTGTAGCGCTGGTGAAAGATGGGCAGGGAGGCGCGCAGCCGATAGTCCTCGCTCACCTTCACCCTGTCCCCCCGAGCTACCAAGATCTCCACCTCCCTGCCCTCAGAGATGAAGGTCCACTTGACCCGGGGGGTTCCCAGGACCGCCCGGCGGCCACCCGTGCCAGCGGTGGGCTGGGGGCCAAGGTAGGTGATGAGGCAGGGGATGGTGATGTCGCCTGCCAGCACAGCGTCCAGAGCTGGGTGGCGTGGGATGGAGACCTGCAGAGCCTTGAGGTCCTCTGGGTGGGAGAAGAGAGGAGTTGTGAGCACGACTGGTGTGAGGGCCACCCCGAGACTACAGGGCACCGACAGGGCAGGGAGTTACACAAGTGTGGCAGAGTTACCTGTGCCATCTCCGGGCCCAAACACCTCCGGGACCACTGCGGGGACAAACACCCAGAGCAGCAGCAGCAGTGGGAGAGCTGGGGCCATGCTCTGCCCTGCAAGGAGGGAGCAAAAACCACCAGCTGTGCTTAGAATCCAGGAAAGCACCAAGAATCTCCCATCCCTGCATGAGGGGAAGGGGAGATCCCTGAGCCCGTCCATGTGGGGAAGGGGAAGGGGAAGGGGAAGGGGAAGG